>VZRM01006008.1:119156-152116 GCA_013397955.1 Grantiella picta | reverse complement strand
CAGCCCTGGATCTGGAAATTCCATCTTAGGCCTTCACCACCCTCTCAGACAGGAATTCCTTCCCAATATCCCACCTGACCCTGCCCTCTGGCAATGGGAAACCATTCCCTGTGTCCTGTCACTTCAGGCCTTATCCAAAGTCCCTCTCCAATGGACCTGGAGACCTTTTCCCTTGGCCAAGGTGTGACATCCCTTGGGTGAGCAGTGTGGTGGGGGACGGGGGGGGGCCAGGAGGCAGGACTGGAACTTGGACCCTGGGAACCCAAACTATCCTTGATTTTGCAAACCCCGACCTGCCAGAACTCAAACCCCAGGGCTTTGCAGCAGTGGGGTCTCTGTTGAAGGGGACAGTGAGTGCAGCAGGAATGAGGATTCCTGGCTCTGCTTTTCCTGCAGTGACTTGCAGTTGCTCCCTGGCTGCTGCCTGGGCTGGGAGCAGCGGCCGCCGGTGCCTCTGCGACAGGGAACTCGTCTGGTCTGGGGGAGTTGCTCCCTCGGCAGAATTAGCTCAGCTCCCAGTTCCTCAAAGCCCTTCCGTGCTGCACTTCCCTTTTCTGGTTCCTGTTCTGCCCAGCTGTGGAGGCACCTGCTGCTGACTCTGGGCTGCTGTGGGACTGCACAGCTCCCCCTGGCACAGGCTGGGACTCTCCTCCCTCTCCAGCAGCAAAGGACCTTTCCTTTGGCTGCCAGACTTCTCCAGCCAAAGTCCTTGAGGCCACCATGGCTTCTCTGCTCCCTGTCGTGATGGAGCTCCTCTGGGGTGAGGCTCAGTGGTGGGGGGGGGACAGGGAATTCCTTGGGTTTGGAGGGAAGATGTCATGGAGCCAGAGAGAGCAGAGAAGGAGGTTGTGAGCCCCAACACTGCCTGGGGCTGTGTGCTTGGCACAGATAGCGAGGCTGGCAGAAGGAAGAGGCTGATCCAAAGGCTCTCCAAAGGATCCCATCCTGCCCAGGGATGGGTGCTGCCCGTCTGCTCTGCAATGTTGGCACCTCTGAGGGGTGAGAAGCTCCCTCAGGGTCAAGGATGGTCCCCAGATCCTACCAAGGCTTCCTCCCTGAGCCCCACAGCAGGCCCTTGTCCCTTCCCCTCACTGCTGGCACCCATCACATCCCCTCCTTGTGTGACAAATGCTTTCCCTGACACTGCCCTCGGTTTACCCTGGAATGGACTTGCTCTCATCTCCTCCTCCAGCCCCTCTGCACCTCTCTCAGCCCATGCTATGCCTGTGCTATCTCCCTCCCTCATTTAATTAAGATCAGGAGATCATTAGCAGTGGAATGAGGCTGTGGCATCTCCCTGGGACTGGTGCATGTTGTCATTCCCAGTGTGGCCTTGGATCCTCCTGCCTCTCCCAGGAAAGTTCTCACAACCAGGGCCAGAGCTCCCTGTGCTCCCACTGGGGCCTGAGCCTTGGCCAAATCCCTGCAGCTTTGTCCTTGGCACGTCTGTCCTTAGGCTGAGGAGAGGGAGAGACCTCACAGTGGGGTGGGGAGGGAATTGCTGCTCTGGGATAGATTTGGGATGGGAAGTTTGAATCCAAGGGCAAAGAGCCCTTTTCCCTGTGGTCAGAGCCTCCAGCAAGGCTGGGGAGAGTCTGTGAGGTGACCTGGAGCACCAGGGAGCTCCTTGGGTGCCCTGAGCTGGGATTAAATCCTTGATTTGGGGCTGAAAATGCAGCTCCGAGGGGTTGTTGTGTCTGGGCTGAGGCAGGAAACGCCCTGGAGTGTCGAAATGCTGCAGGGGAGGTGCTGCCAAAATCCAGGTCAGGATGCTCTGCTGCGGGAGGCATGGAGGGCTGGGATAACAGCCTTGGTGGCCAGAGCTGGGATAATATCCTTGGTGACCAGCTGACCCCAGGCAAGCGTTTGCCCCTAGCTGGGAGCCCAGAGCTGAGGGCCAAGGTGCTCCACAGGGCTTCATTTTGCTCCCACCTGCCCAGTTAATGCCATTTTCACCCAGTTGTCAAAGCTGGTTTAAGGCCATTGCTCTGTTCTCTCCAGGAAAACTCTGCTTTTCCTGTTTTTAAAAGATATTTGGATGGTTGGATCCCAGCTTTGCAATTCTGGCACGCTGGGTCTGGCGTGTCGGTGGCTGAGAGTGCTGGCCTGTCACCCTCCAGCATCTTAAAACCCAAAAAGCTGCAGATTCAGGCTTCTGCCTGTGCTTCACAGGGATTTTCCAGGGCCCTGATTGCCTCTGGCTGCAGAAAAACCTGCAGCAGCTTGGAAAACACCCCGATCCTGTCGGTACAGAGCTCCAGACACGGCAGGAGCTGCTGCTGTTGCCTGTGCTGAGTTCAGCTGTGCTCAGCCCCTGCTCCAGGATTCTCCCGGGTCACTCCCTCCCTTCCTTCCAGAGCCTGGCAAAGTCCTTCCTAGCAGCCTTAGATGAGCAGGAGGGAGGGTGGGCTCTGCTCCCCAAGGTGGGGAGTTTTGGGGGATGCTCTTTGTGGTTCCTGGAGGAATCTGCTCGATGGTGGAGTCCAGGAAAGCCTGGCATCCTCTCCACTGTCAGGTGAAAATGGCCTTGGAGCCACTGCTGTGCCTCTCTCTCAGTCCTGGGGCTGTCAGAGCCTGTGCCTGGCAAAGGTGTGCTCAGACCTGCCGTGGAATTCTCCAGCAGAAGCCTGGCTGGGCCATGGGGTTTGGCTTCCCAGCCTGGGATGGGGGTTTGGGAACTCCATCCCTGCAGCAGCATCCCGTGGGCTCCTCCCCAGCTCTGCATTTCCAGGGGTCTCTTCACTGCCAAATCCACCGAGGGTAAAGGAGTGGAACCTGCTGCAGGGCTCAGGATTCACTCCTTTTTCCCTTTTCCCCCTTTTTTGTGTGTTTGACTCACTCCTGAGCACAGATTGGTGTGATGGATGAACAATCCATGTGTGACCTGCTCCCAGAGCTGGTGTGGCTGGTGTTTTAGGCTGTATGGAGCCATGGGGTTGGTGTTCATTCCCGTGGGATGAGTGTCCCTTTGGAGAACAGGCATTCCCAAGCCTCTGGGTGCTGTGCAAACCCTGCCATGATGCTTCTCCCAGCTGGAAGTGGGAAAGGATTTAGAGCAAACCGTGCTCCTCCTGCCCTCCCCGTGCCCGTGGAGTGGCTGCCAGGAGCAGCTGTGCACAGCTCCTGGTGCTTTGCAGTCCTGCACAGTCAGCTCAGGGCTCGTTTGGGTTTAACTTTGGATCCTTTCCAGGGGGGCAGGGGATCAGCAGCACTGCCAGTCTCCCACGGGGACCTTGTCCCCTGTCCTGTGGTGTCCTGGCAGCTCAGGGCACTTGCTAACCACAAGGGTGGTTTCTTGGCTGTTGGCAGCTGTGAGGACACAAACCTTGGATGCTGTGGAGTGTGAGGGGATAAATCCAGCTGAGGTGATCACGTCCTGACTCCTCCTATTGCTGTCCCGACTTGTAAATGTTTCATGCTCTGTTGTACAGCTCTTTAAGTCTTCCCTCCTTCCCTCTTCCCACCTGTCCATCCTCTGCTAGACAGAGGAAAACCTCGGATTTTCTCAGCCCAGTGATTTGGGATGAAATGACTGCCTGTGCTCTCATGCCAGCACTGTCCTGGTGGCTGAGAGCTCTTCTCCATCCCTGGTGTGTATCCTGGCCAAAAACTCCCATCCCATCCCATCATCCCATCCCATTATCCCATCCCATCCCATTATCCCGTCCCATCCCATCCCCCTTGCCTCTGACCTTGCCAGGATGTTCCTCATCCATGGAGCCCCCAGGTTCTCAGGACTTGTACCCACAGCACCATCCCCAGAGCACAGCCTGGGGTTTTCCTTGCTTTTCTCTGGGCTCCTTTGTTATGGAACAAGCTGGGGTTGGTTCCTTCAAGCCTTGTTTTTGAGTGCCTCTTGGAAGAACATTTGGAGAGATGAACTTCCCACCTCAGCTGCTCCATCCGCAGGGGAATCAGCCTGTGTTTATTTTCCATCTGTGCTTTTAGCAGCTCGCAGGGATCACCTGGCAGGATCAGCCATCCAAAACCAACACGGGAGCCGGCGCGGGGGAAGCTGGGGCAGGAACACGGAGCCAGGCAAAAAGGCACAAAATTCCCCGGGGCTGGCTTGTTTTCCACCCTGTGCTTCCCCTCCCAGCTAGGTGAGCTTCCTTCTGGCCCAGCTGCTTCAGCTCCAGGCCCAGGGAAACGTGGCTGTGCTGGGCTCTCAGTGTTTTCCCTGGATTGCCTTTGCCCCGCCCTGCTCTGTCAATGGGGCAGCCCAAGTGATCCCTGATTTAAGGCTCGGGGCTCTTCTGCCCAGCCAGGCTGACCTTGTTGCAGGGATGAATCAGCAGGAAATCCAGCCTGGAGCAGTCTGGGAAGAGCCTCTGGCTCCGGGCTGGGATGTGTCTGTCTCCCAGTGCAGCTCTGAGCTGTGCTCAGTGTCAGGTGAGCCTCGCCCACCCTGACAGTGCTCAGTGCTTTTGGGAGGCTTTGGGGAAACTCCTCAAGTAGGAATGCTCCAGCAATGCTCCAGCTGTGCCTCCTGCCCTTGTGCATCTCTGAACCCCCGGAGCTGCTAAAGGACTCCACTCCAAGGAAACTCCCTTGAGCTCCCTGCTGGCAAAGCACTGAGACCAGTCTGAGAGGCAAACTGGAGGCCCAGAGTGTGCTGAGCAGGGCTGCTGGGGCACAGCAGGACAGCTGAGCTCGAGGCTGGAGGGGAATCTTTTGGGGACACCAACCAAAACCATCAGAGGGCAAAGGTGTTCCTCCCTGGAATAACCCATATCCCCCGGGGAATAACTCATATCCTCCTAGGAATAACCCATGTCCTCCTGGGAAGGAGCCGTGTCCTCCCTGGAAGTGGAGCAGGATGGTGCCCAAGGCAGCTCTGAGTCATGCTGTATGCACTGCCTTGCTCTCCTGATCTCATCCCAGTGCCCGTTGGTAACCCCAGGGCTTTGGGATGCTGGCTGATGAAGCTGCTGACGGGGTGGAGGCTTTGGCTCTGTGCTTGGCTTTGTGCTGAAGGAGTTCTTTGCTCAGGAGGGGGTGTGGAGGGGACAAGGTGGTGGAAAGGCTTGGATCAGGGTGGGTGTTGCCTTTCTGTCGGGGCTGACTCCGTGTCCTGCTCATCCCAGCAATCCTGGGAGGTGCTGGGCCAGCCCGGAGCTCCCAAACCCAAACGAGTTTTTGCACTGAGGGGAAGTAAACAGTGTCCAAGTATTCCCCTTGTAGCTCTGAGACCCATGGAATGTTTCTTGGAGTGGGGGGTCCCTATGCCCCCCTGAACTGTCCCCTGCAGCCTGGGGGGGCAAAGAGCAGCAGACAAGGGAACATGTTTGCCCTGAGCGAATCCCTGCTGTCCTCATCCTCCATGGGGTCTCTTTCCCTCCTTTACCAACATTCCCTGTTTCCACAGCAGTGCTTTTCCCTTTGCTCAGCCTCTCCAGCCCGGGATGCTGTGGGAGGATGGGGGAAGCCCATGTTTTTTGGGAGCCTGGAGCTCCAGCAGCACTCTGTGCGCTGCTCTCCGAGCCTCCCTGATCCTGGCAACAGCAAATGTAAAAATAGATTGCTGCTGCTGTCTCCCAAACCTGCCTTTGGCACTGCTGCCTTCCTCCTTCTGTGGAGAGAGAGAGGAGAAGGATTTGCTGGGGTGTCTGGGGGAGCTGGGATGTGCTGATTAACCACGCTGACCTAAATGAGTGTGCACAGCCCCACGCTGGGGGTGGGGAGGCTCTGCCACACGTGGCTGCTCCCAGCCTGTGTGCCAGCAGAGGAATGGGAGCTGCACACCCCTCGGAGCTCGGCTGCTTCCCAGGAGCCTCCCTGCAGCTCTCAGGGCCTGCAGCTGCTTCCCCTTTGCGGGGAGTTTTCTGTTTGAGGTTTCCTCTGTGCCTGTCTGGGCTGAGCTGCTGCTTCCTGCCCCCTTCAGCCACCCCGGGCTGCTCTCCAGAGCCTTCCCTGCCACAGCATTCCTGAACAGATCCTGGGATCCCCCATTTCAGGGATGCACACCCAGCACGGTGCAGCACTGGATCCATGGGGTGTCAGAGGGAAGAGCACACCTCTTTTAGCAAAAGCAGATTTCCCAGGCCTGTGGCTTGTGTCTTCCATGTGGCTGGAGCTGCATTCCCTGGATGTGTCCTGTCAGAAGTGTCCCTGGGCTCTCCGTGTGCCCAGGCTGTCTCAGCAGGACAGCACCTGGCAGGGCACGTGGGCAGGAGCTGGGGGGACCAGGAGCAGCTCCCCATGGAGCAGAGCATGTTGATCCAGCAGCTTCCACCCTCTGGGAGGCACATTCCTCCTCTGGGAGGGAAGGAGCACAGACTGGGGCATCTCCTTAGCTGGGAGCAATGCTGCTCCTGATCCCCACCAGCTCTGGCTCTGGCACCGGACAGACAGTTCCATCTAATTTTAATTTGAATTTTGTAACCAGCAAAGCCTGTGTGGGGCTGGGACTCCTCCAAACCTTGCTAGGAATGCTCAGAGCAGGTGGCTGGAGATGAGTGGCTTGTCCTGGATCTCCTGTGCAGCGAGGAGCTGCATCCCAGCTGTGGCTCCAAAACACCCCCAGGAAGCAGATCCTTGTGGATCCCTGCAGCTGGATGTGCTTGGCACAGCTCCCTCCATCCCCCTGCGCTCCAGAGGCTGACTAATGTAACCCAGTTCTGCTCCTTCAGACCTGCAGGAGGGTTTTCATGGGCAGAAGCTCTTTGTTTTCCACGTGTGTTGTCTATTCCCTTAAAAAAAGTCATGTCCCTCTCCAAGATGTGACTGTGGGTGGCCCCAGTCCAGGAATCCTCTCCCTCCGAGGACAGCTCCTGGAAGAAATTTGGGAAGCTGAGGGCTTTGGAATGGGGTTAATGGTGAGAAGATGCTGTGAGAGTTTGTGTTGCTGTGTGGGATTGAACCTCTCCCTGTTCTGCTGCCTCCTAGCCATGTTTGCACCTCCTGTTTCCACCGGAGCTGATTCATTAAAACCCCAAACACACCACATGGAACAACCAAATCCTCCCAAACACTCATCCTGTGCCACAAACTGAGAGCTCAGCCTAAAAATAGCCCCGCTGCCTGTTGGAGGTGTAGTCCTGCCTGTTGATGAGGTCAAAATCCACAAATAGCTCCTTAATCCCATGGCAGCACCAGCAGAGGTTTTTCCTTGAACAGCTGCTTTTTGGAGCAGCTCAGGTTCAGCACCCAAATTCCCTTAAATGCTCTCAGGATTGGAAGTGATGGGATGGAAGATGCTGGGAGCAAATCTATGCTCTTCCATCTCCTCCTGGGAAGCTCCTGCCTTTCCTTATGTCAATCCACCCAGATTCTCCCTAGTTTTTTTTCCATGGGATGATGTAAGGTACAAAATCTCCTTTCAAGAGTTCTTTATTTTTCCCATTAAATGATTCAGCTCCCAAATCTCTCCTTTCCCAGCTGCCAGGCTGCTGCAGCCCTTCCCTCTTGAGCTGCTTCCAGCTCCTGCATTATAGGGAACAATGCAACGTTGGATGTTCCAGGCAGCCTTTTTCCCTCCAATCCTTTGGGAATTGTCCTGATCCACCTGCTTCTGCTCCCTGGCAGTGGCTCAGCCTGTTTTAAGCTGCTTTTGTTGCTGGTGGCTTGCTCTAAGGGGTTAACGCTGCTTTTTCCTGGGGATTTTTTTTCCTGCCTGGATATTTTCAAGCTTGCAGCCTGGGTACTGAAAATTTTGCAGTGGGCATTGGATGGAGTGGGATAAGTGGGAATAGGAATGGATTCACTGGGCTTTAATTCAACGTCTGTGCCCAGGAAAGTCCCAGACGTTGTCCCTCCTGCACTTGGTGTGGTGAAGGACCCGAGTGCTTCCAGCTGTGCGCTTGGAATATTTATCAGGGAATTAGGGGACTTTGTGCTCCCTTCATAGAACCCCAGACTGGTTTGGGTTGGAAGGGACCTTAAATCCCATCCATTCACACCCTACCATGGCAGGGACACCTCCCACCATCCCAGGGTGCTCCAAGTCCTCTGCAGCCTGGCCTTGGACACTTCCAGGGTGTGGTGGAGCTTTCCCAGCTCCTCCCTTCATCCAGGCTGTGATAAGTTCCCTGGCAGTAATTCAGGAACTCCTGGAGGACACAATTCCAGTTTTCTCCTCACAATTCCAGTTTTCTTCCAGCATGGTCACCCCTGCCTCCATCCTATCCCATTTTCCTTCTCTGTTTTTTTTTCTTCTCAGTGACTTCACTCTCTGAGTGGATGTAAGACTCCACTGGGATTTTTATTTTCTGGGAAATTGTTAATGCATGTCCAGAAGCATCTTCACCTCCCATTGCTGTGTTTCTTCTGGGAAGCACAACATGGAGAAATAGGATCTGTCCTGAGCCTGCAGATTTCCTTGTGCCTCGTTAAGGGGAATTTTAATCAGAAATTCATTTAATACTTGGGACTGGGAGGGATCAGGGCACTGGCTGTGCTGGATTCCTGCTCATCCTGCTGCAGCTGCTCCAGGAAACAGTGCCTGGAACTGGAGCAGGGAGATGGAGCATCCTGAGGGAGAAGGGAGTGAAGTGATTTTTGGGAAGAAACGGCTCCTTCATGGCCGGTGTTTGGTGCTGCCCCGTGTGAATGGGGATGTGGAGAAGCAGAGGGTGGCTCTGGGCGTGTGCTGCTTTGGTGTCCCCAGTCCCACCATTCCCCCCCGCTGGCAGGAATCCAGACCCCTTTCCCATGGCATTCCAGAGGCTGCTCCATGCCCTGCCAGCTCCCAGGCCATTCCCTGTGGAAGCATCAGGACCTAAATGGAAGTTGGGAATGTTTTGCCTTGTGCAGTGAATGGTTTGGAGGCTTTTCCAATGTTCCTTCCATTTCTATGTGCAAAGCTTTGGAGCAAAGTCTGCATTACAGGTTTTGTGTGGGGCAGGAGAGTGGGAAGCATTCCCAGTAATCTACTGTGGAGTCAGTGGGAGCTTTGTGTGGATATGGCAAACAGCTCCTTCTGGCGCTCTCACCAGGCAGGAGAATTCCATCAGCCAGCTGTGGGAATTTCCCCAAATCAGTGACCTGGGCTGAGTGGGGTTGGAGCTGCACAGCAGCTGCTCCTTCCCACAAAGAATTCCCGGGATGCATCATCCTCTAAGTGCATGATGCAAGTACACCTTCAGGCAAACCTGAGCATCTTCATTGGGGTGAGACACAGCAGAAAGTTGATTTAATGGATGTTGTTGAGTTCCTTTGCCGTTCAGGTCAGTCTCTGCTGAAAGGATCCCTTGAGTCACCCTCTGGGATATTTAAATCACAAGCACAAAACACCAGCTTTGTCTCCTTCCAAACACAGGCTCACGGCTTTCCCTGGAAAATCACAGTGGTGGCTGACGGTGGGGTGATGGAGGTGGTGTTTTCCAGGTTATTTAGTGGAAGGACAGGGCTCAGAGTGAGGACAGGGATGGAGATGGAGCTCCAGGTGCACCAGGGAGGGGTCAGGCCCTGTGTGTGGTGTTTGTGTGTCTGATTTGGGGTTTAGGTGCTCTCTGGCACACCTGGATTAGAATCCCAGGATCACTGAGGCTGGAAAAGCCCTCCAGGACCATCGAGTCCAAGCTGCGCCTGATCCCCACCTTGTCCCCAGCCCAGAGCACTGAGTGCCACCTCCAAGTGACACCTCCAGGGATGGGGACTCCAAACCTCCCTGGGCACTTCCAATGCCTGATCTTTCCCTGGAGAAACTCCTGCCAGGTACCACTGGTGCTTTCTCCACCCAGCAGTATCTTCTCCAAAATTTTCCCAGAAATAACAGAGACACCTTTCCTTTTCTTTCCCTTCTGGCTGCAGGTGGCACAAGCTGCACTCCAAGGCTGGGAAGAAGGAGAAGGAACGTGGTGAGATCCTGGTGAGCATCCAGTTCACACGGAACAACCTCACTGCCAGCATGTTTGACCTCTCCATGAAGGACAAGCCGCGCTCGCCCTTCGGGAAGCTGAAGGACAAGGTGACAGGCAAGAAGAAGTACGACCTGGAGTCAGCCTCTGCCATCATCCCCAGCAGCATGGGAGCCCTGGATATGGAGGATGACTACGAGCTCAGGGGCAAGAAGTCCAAAGTCAAGGGCTTCTTCCTGAAGAACAAACTGCGCAAGTCGTCCCTGACCCAATCCAACACTTCGCTGGGATCCGACAGCACCATCTCCTCTGCCAGCCTGAGCCTGGCTGCCAGTGCCCCTGAGGTTCCCAAATCCCCCAGCAGACATGGCAGTCTGTCCATAGAGCGCTCTGGTAAGAGGATAAGGGATAATCCCCTCTAGTTTTTACCCTTCCTTTCTTTGTAAAGGGCTGTTGAGACTTTCCTGCAGCTCTGTTAACTGGTTGCTTACCCGATGACAGAATCAGGGAATCTTGGAGTTGGTTAGCTTGGAAAAGTCCTCTAAGATTATGGAGTCCAACCATCCCCAGCACTGCCCAGGCCACCACTGCCCCATGTCCCCAAGTGCCACATCCACAGGGCTCTGAAGTCTCTCCAGGCATGGGGACTCCACCAGGGCTGGACAGTCCTTTCCAGCAGGAATTTCCCCAAAATCCACCCTGAGCCTTCCCTGGCCCAGCCTGAGGCTGTTCCCTCTCCTGCTGTCCCTGTTCCCTGGAGCACAGCCTGACCCCCCGGCTGTCCCCTCCTGGCAGCAGCTGTGCAGAGCCACAAGGTCCCCCTGAGCCTCCTTTGCTCCAGGATGTCACTAAGAGGTGACATCCCACACAAACCCCCAGACCTTCCACATGCTGGCACTGACACGTTTGCCAGAATGGGGAGAAACATCCCAGATTTTCCTTTTCCATGCCTGCACCACGAGCTCCCAGGAGCTGAAGGTTCTTCAGGGCTGCTTCTTGTCAGCTCCTCTGGGCAGTCCCTGCCAGGAAGGCCCTGCTGGCCCTGCGCTGGGTCACTGCTCTAATGAGCTGCCTCCGGCTTGGAGGCAAAGCCCAAACGGGGCCGGCTCCGGTGATTAAAGCAAGCTCAGCTCTTGGCACTCCCAGGGCATTGCTTTACAAACAAAAAAGGCCCTTGTAGGGAATTAATTCTCTCTTGGAAACAAATATAGAATTAAATGGTTTAATTGGCTGCAGACAGCATGTTGCCTGGTGGGGTGAGAGTCCCCAGGGAGGCTGTGTGGCTTCTGCTGGGTGACATTCCCATGCTGCTTCCATCATCCTTGATGGAAGTTCCAGCTACTGGGAACTTCCCTTCCCATGGCAGAGGGTTGGAACTGGCTGATCTTTAAGGTCACTTCCAGCCCAAGCCATTCCATGATTCTAAGAAGGAAGCAGCATCTCCAGCTGAGAGGGGAGAGCATCTTCATGTTGGTCATTCTCCTCGGGTTCTCCACGATTTTTAACACCAAAAATCAGCAGTAGCCATGAGGTCATGGAATCGTGGAATTGTGGAGGTTGGAAAAGATTTTTAATATGATCAAGTCCAAACCTCAAGGCATTGGGAGGAGATGCAGGCACTGGACCACCCTGGCTTGTCACACCAAGCAGTGGCCTGGAGCTCATGGCCCCAGCATCTCCTGTTCAGTGCAAACTCCTCAGTCACATGGAAGCTTTCAAACCCTTTAAGGAGCTTCTGGGGAGCTTCTTGCATTTATTATCAACCTCAGATCCTCTCAGACAATGGGTTTGTCATCTTACAGAGTCTCCTCTCAGGATCCTCCCCTGCAGCTGTGAGCTGTGCTTTGCATTTCCAAGAATTTCATTCTAATCCCGTGAAGCCCCGGGTGGGAGAAGGGCCGGAATGATCTCCCAGCTCTGTGTAGTGGGCCAGGATGATTCCCCAGCTCTGTTTAGTGCTCACAGGTGGAAGATAACACTGCTGTAACCTCACCTGTCCTGTGTTTGATCCCCCCAGTGAAAGACTTCCTGTCCTCTCCGAAGCTGACCCACAAACGAGCGTTCAGTGACGACGTTTCCCAGGTCAGCCCCGTGCTGGAGCCCAAAGCAACGCACAGCCTGAAGCCAAAGAACGAGCCTGTGTCCCGCTCCTCCCTGTGCATCAACGGCAGCCACGTGTATGGGGACGAGGTGACACCTGGCAGTGCCCACCCTGGCAGTGCCCACCCTGGCAGTGCCCACCCCGGCTCGGCCCCCCTGCCCGTGCCCGCCGGCCCCAGGAGGCAGGATGAAGGCTTTGGCTTCGCCCCACTCCACCCCGACCCCCACGAGGTGCCCTGGGGGCTGGGCGGCCTGGAGAGGTCCCAGCAGAGGGAAGAGCCCAGGTTCATCCCATCCCCTCCCAGCCTGGTCCTGCAGGAGGAGCTCAAGGTGTCCACCAAGGCTGTGACCCTCAGCAACCACCTGGGCAGGGCGCGCATGGAGGAGAGCAGCCGCCTGGAGAACAAACCCACTCAAGCTGCGGCTCCCCTGGGCCTCTCCACCGAGCCAGCCAAGGAGCAGCAGCCCGAGGACACCAGGAAGGAGGACAAGAAAGCCAAGGGAGGCTTCTTCCACCACGGGGGCAGCCGGACCGACGCGGGGGGCAAAGCACAGGGGGACAGAGGGACCCCCAGCCACGCCTCTGCAGCGGGGGATGAGAGGAGTAAGAGCAGCGGCTGGTTTGGGTCCAAGGAGCCCAAAGAGTCCCCTCAGAAACCCAGGTCAGTGCAAGGGGGGTGTGAAGGTCCAGGCTGGTCATTCCTGCCCCAAATTCCCATCTCTGGTGGCTCTGCTGGGCAGAGCTCCCAGATGCTCCCAGTGCTCAGGCAAGGTCAAAGCAGGGAAAATGTTTCCTTGCTCTTGAATGTCTCCAAGGGAAGGAGATTTTCCTGGATCCTCCCTTGGCTTCTGCCGGAAACCACCTCTGTTGGATGTGGGATATGTTTCCCACTCAGAGAAAGGAGGGATTCCCTCCATGGAGAAGCTTCCCTCTGCAGAGGTGAGGCCCAGTGTGGTCACACCAAATGGTTCTGTGGCCTCAAAATGAAGGATCATTATCCTTTAATGAGCCAAAAAAGCTTCTCTGGCAGTCAGGCTGATATGTGGGATACTGAGATGTGTAATCAGTTTTATGTCCCCCCACCCTGGTCTGGTCTGGTCTGGGGGTGCAGCACTTTGGTAACATGAGATATTATTAATATTCCCAAAATAACTAATCCCAGCCCTGCTCTTTCCTCTTCCCATCCCACCCAGCCTTCCCTTCTCCCAGTTATGAATCTCTAACCATTCTTGCTTTGTGTGGTGATTCATCCCTCCAAACCCTCAGTTTCTGTGGTGTTTGTGCTGTTCCTGTGAGGAATTTATCACCCATGTCCACCCCTGGAGCCGAGCTGGCAGTCCAGAGGTCGAGGGTGTTGTCAGTGAGAGGCAGGAAATGGGGTTAAAATCAGCCAGGGAAAACAACCAGCACTCGAGAGCTGGTTCAGTCTACAGGGTTGATTTATTAGAGGGATTTTCTGATCTGGGCTGACTTTAACCTAATTTATTAAGCAGAAGGATTTGAGTTCAGTCTGAGCCTCCTTTAATGAGGAGGGCACTCCTGGTTTATTCCACAGAACCAGGTTCCCACGTGGGTTAAACCTGGAAAGGGATGAGCACAGCCCTCAGTGTGGCCCCAAAACCACCAGCATGACGGGGGTGGAATGGGATGGGATTTGAGGTCCTTCCCACCCAACCCATCCTGGGATCCTGTGATTTCCAGGAGATACAAACCCCTGGGAGTTTTTTGGGGTCACACCCCAGTGCAAGATCTGTGGATGAGCCTGAAGTACTCTGGTCTGTGCCTCCTGTCCTTGAGGAAGGACAGAGTATTCCCACTCAGGATTGTTCTTTCAGTTTTTCTTTCTAATTTTGGGATGATAAACCTGCTGGTTAAGGCTTAGAGTAAAAAATCAAGCCATAGAAATCCTGCTGAATCCAGGCAGTGACTCCACAGGTGCCTGAGCCAGCCAGGGAAGCACGGATGGGATGGGATGGGCTGGNGTGAGAGGATGGGATGGGATGGGATGGGATGGGATGGGATGGGATGGGATGGGATGGGATGGGATGGGATGGGATGGAGCTGCCCTCAGCATCTCCCTCTGGAGCATTTTCCTTGGGAATTAGGTGAGAAACCAGCAGGTTTTCCCCTCTTGGCAGTTCTGGGGAGGAGGCAGGGAGGGCCATGCCTGCCCAAATCCTCTGGTGGACACTGATTTCGAGGCAGGAATTCAGTTCCTGTCCACCCAACCCAGCAGATAATCACCAGGAGTGCCCCTAAACACTGCTGGTTTCTAACAGCTCCCTGCCTCCCTGGAGTCATTCCCAGTATTTCTCCTTTCCTAGAGGGTTTCCACTCCATGGGTGTTTCTAAATCCACTTCAGTACTCTCAGTTTAATCTCAGCCAGAGCTGAGCTTTGCTTGGAGTCGCTTTGCCGAGGACTCTGTCTGTCTTGTGAGGAGAGACTTGGATGAGCTGTGTGGCAGCAGCTCCTCTGGCTGGGATTTTCTCTCCCAAAAATAAGAAAGGCTTTGAGGCAGCACGAGCTGGAGGGAAGGAATTCACAGAACCCCCTTTTGGGGTGTTTGGGAACATTGAGTGGGCTTTAAGTGCAGTTTGCAATTGAGAATGGGAAATAATGAGCTTAAACTGGAACAGGGGGATTTAAAGTGGGAGCTGGGAGAAGTGTCTGATGGAGGATGGGGAAATGCTGGAGCTGCCTGCCTGGGAAGGGGTTTTTGCCTCCCAGTGCCAAGGAATTTGGCACTGGGATAGCTGTGAACCTTTGGGGAGCATTAGGAGAAGCATTTGGTGACCGAGTCGAATTTGAGGTGCAAACACTCCTCCCATCACCACAGGGACAGGGTTTGTCCTCTCCTGGCTCTCCTGGTGCTTCAGTTTTCCTGGCCATTAATTATGACATTGTTACTCAGTTGAATTACACAGAACCGACTTCCCTGATTTTATTTTGCTTCCTACATTGAACAATCTCATGGACCAAGCTGGAGATTCAGGTCAAAACTGTCGAAGAGCTTTTTAGGTCTCGATGGCTTCAAACTGCCAGAGGGTAGAATTAGGTGGGATATTGGGAAGGAATTGCTGGCTGGGAAGGGGGGGAGGGACTGGGCTGGAATTGCCAGAGCTGTGGTGCCTCTGGATCCCTGCAGTGTCCAAGGACAGCTTGGACATTGGGGATTGGAGCAGCCTGGGATAGTGGGAGATGTCCCTGCCGTGGCTGGGGTGGCACTGGATGGGATTTAAGGTCCCTCCAACCCAATCCATTCCAGATTCTCTGATCTCTGGGGGTTCTCTGCTGTCCATCTGCAGCGGGAGGAGCTGTTCAGGTTCTAGTGTCACTTATGGAGCTGGAGATGGATTAACCCTTGCTCTGGACAGCAGCAGCCTCTGAATCGAGCAGTTTCAAGTCTTGACTTATTTGCAGAAGGGACTTTTTCTCTCCTGCTCTCCTGGCTCTGGACACTTCAGCTTTGTGGCTCTGCCAGCAGCACCTTCTCATCTTCTTGCCCACTGTGGATAGGCCAAGGTTAACCCAGAGCCTGAACCTGGTGAGAAAGCATCAACATCAGTCACTCTGCAAAACCAAAAACCTCAGCCTGTCATTAGTTAAAAGGCCTGTAATTAGAAGGATGGTTTGAGTTTGCCTGCAGCAAAGACCAGTCTGGCACAGCTCGTCTTTACCCACTTGCTCTACAAAACAGTCCCTTTCCAAAAGAAGGAGCTGCTGCCTTTGGGCTGGGTCTAGCTGGTGCTTTATAAAAAGGAGTTTTGTTCTCTTCTGGGTGGGTTTTGCTGAGCCATCAGTGTGGGAGCTGCTGCTGCAAACCTGTCCGTGCTCCCACTGGGGAGAGAACTGGGCATTTCTGCCTTCAGCCCTGAAGTTTCCCTGCTTTCTTTCAGGGAAGCACGTCCCAGAGGCTCTGCTTTTCATCCCTGTGAGCTCCAGGCTTTGATTGTGGATGGGATGGGAGCAGTAGGAAGATGGTGTTTGCTCTTTGGAGGCTGAATAAAGCCTGGCTGGGGGCTGTTGTTTTGAAGGTCGACTGGTTAAGGGTTGCATGTGAGGAAGAAGCTCAGCAGGTTTATTTGAGGCAAAGCCTGGGCTAAAACAATCCTTTAACTGTTTCCAGGGTTTCCTCTAATGTTATCACAGCCCTGCAGCTCCTGCTTCCTGTGGAGGATCCTGACGATGAAACGGGGCTGCATCTTAGGCCTGGCCACAGGAGAGAAGGGAAATTGTGCTCTGTCCCATCAAAACAGTGCCATTAGTTCCATTTTCAGGTTCAAACCCCTTCCCAGAGTCCACAGCCTCGTGTCCAGCAGCGAGGCCAAATATTGACTCAGCTCCTCCCTGTTCCTCTTGTGCTCCCAAAGAGTGCATTTCCTAAATGCTGGGAGTGGGAGGAAGGTTTGGGATGGTCAGAGCACAGTCCTTGGCCAGCCTGGCAGCACTGGGATTGAGCATGGATGTTGTCACAGGCCCTCCAGAGCTTTATTTTAATTCCTGTGGTCTTGAGGGCAAATGTCTGTAAAGGAGGATTTGTCCATTTTAATGGGGATGATGGACAGGTGAGGCCCCAGGGAAGAGCAAAGTGGTTATTGCACAAATAATTATTATGGATAATTTATAGATTATTATAAGTGATTTATTATAAAGAAATCCAGTCCTTCCACCTCTGGAATTCCTATTTAAAATATATTCCCTGACTCTTCCCCTCTGGTGCTCCCACCCTGTACAAAAATGTCCCAACAGGCTGCCATTCCCATCTCTTCCCAACCTCTTCCTGCACAATTCCTGCTCTGCCAGCCCTGCTCATGGCTGGGAGGAAATTCCTGATCCCTTCCAGGTTTGAAGCTGCTGCAGGATGCTCCAGCCCCACAATCCTGCTGCTTTTCCACCCAAGTGAGCCTTGTCTGTGGGGAAATGGGGCAAAAAGCAGGTTGGGAGTGGCAGGGCATGGCACATCCCTGGATCCAGCCCTTCTAGGAGGGATTTTCCTCTTGAGCTCTTCCCCTCAGCACATCCTGGCTGGATTCATCCCTGCCCTTCCCAAATTCCTGCCTTTCCAGCGCATGTGCTGTTTTCTCTTGGTGGTGCAGAGTTCCCCACCCTCCTGCAGCCGGGCTGGGGACTGCAGAGCTCTGCCCTCAGCCTGAAATCCAGCCTGGGATCCATAGGGAAAAATCACCCTGCATTGAACAAGCTGTTTCCAGTAGACTTTTTCCATCAGGGGGTTTGCTCAGCAATATTTTATTTCCTTTTTATTTTTTTTATTATTATTCCTGTGAGGCTCAAAGGCGTCTGTGAAGTGCTGCCAAACAAATAAATGAGGGCAGGAAGGTACCAGTGATTTATTTTGGCTGGTGGAGCCGAATGCTGGGAATGGGAGGGGGAGGAGGAGGAGGGTGAATCAGCATTTCAGTGCTGCAAAGAGCTGCTTCCATCAGGCTGCTGCAAGCTGAGGTTTCCCTCTAGAGGAATCTGCCGTGCTCCACTCCTGCTTCCAGCAGCACTTCCAGCAGCCTTCATCAGGGAGAGGTTCCTTCCTCAGGGACAGAGGGAAATGGGACTTTTTAGGAGAAAAACAAGTGTCCTGCCAGCACCAGGCTGGTGGCCAAAGCAGGGATGTTTATCCTGAGGAAAGAGGTTGAATGGTGATGGTGCAGTTTGAAATCCCAGTGGAAAGTCACAGATTGTCAAACGGCCTCAAGTTGTGCCCAGGGGAGGTTCAGATTGGATTTTGGGGAAATTTCTTCCTGGAAAGAGCTGTCCAGCCCTGGTGGAGTCCCCATCCCTGGAGGGATTTCAGAGCCCTGTGGATGTGGCACTTGGGGACATGGGGCAGTGGTGGCCTGGGCAGTGCTGGGGATGGTTGGACTCCAGGATCTTAAAGGGCTTTTCCAACATAAAGAATTCCATGATTCTTCTGCCTGGAGTTTGCAGCCTGGAGGGGTTTGTGCAGCCCCTGAGCAAAGCCCAGTGGGTACCAGCAGGAGTGGAGTTGAGAAGTGGAAAGGAAACTTTCACAGTGCGGTTTAAAGAGGAAAAGCAGAATCTGACAAAAAAACAGATGGATTCAAGTTCTGTCTTTATATCTTTACCAATATTAGCAGGTTTAGCACCCCATGAGCCCCATCGTGGATTTACAAGGGCCTGGAGGGAGAGACAGGACACAGGGAATGCCAGGGGGCAGGGAGAGATGGGTTATTGGGAAGGAATTGTTCCCTGGGAAGGTGGGGAGGCCCTGGCACAGGCTGCCCAGAGAAGCTGTGGCTGCCCCTGGATCCCTGGCAGTGTCCAAGGCCAGGCTGGACACTGGGGCTTGGAGCAATTTGGGATAATGGAAGGTGTCCCTGCCATGGCAGGGGTGGAAGGAGATGAACTTTAAACTCCCTCCAACCCAACCCATTCTGTGAGGACTCAGGGAGTGAAAACAGAATCATCCTGGGGGGTTGAGGAAGCTTTGAAGCTGTTCCTGAATGGTGCAATTCCAAGTGCCTGGGCAAGGGGCTGCTCTGGCATCAGCCCCTCTTGAAGAGAGAATTTCACCCACTCAGCTTCTGGCAGCTGGGCTGGTCATTAGCAGCCAGTGCTCGTTAGAGGCTGATTAATGCTCTGCAGCCATTTGGAGCTGGAGCCCAGCAGAGCTGCATCAGCCCCTGCATGC
Source organism: Grantiella picta (assembly GCA_013397955.1). NCBI lineage: Eukaryota > Metazoa > Chordata > Aves > Passeriformes > Meliphagidae > Grantiella > Grantiella picta. Next base: position 133,549 of record VZRM01006008.1, on the reverse strand, counting down.
TCTTACTCAGCACAAAGCATGGAGCTCAGTCTGCACCGAGACAGGGAAGCAGTGCCAGCAAGGAGCAGGGCAAGCAGAGGTGGGGCTGGGCTTGTGCCCCTTGCAGCCACCCTGGCACTGTGGTTGGACCTTCCCTTGTCACCTTCCCTTTCCAGCTGGGCAGGAAAATTTGCCCTGTTTTGCCCTGTTAAAATCTATTTGTGGATGTTGTGAACTCACCCAACTGGGTGATCATGTCCTGAGCAGCTCTTCTCCTCTTCTGGGGAGCTTCAGTTCGAGGGCAATTTGGGAAAAAGGTCCAATCCTATGCTGTTCTCCAGGCTGGGAATGCTGAGAGGTTTTCTTCTGAGCAGAGAGTGGCTGCCGGTCTGGAGTGATTTGTGCCTGTGAGTCCATTGGCTTCTCCCATAACTTCTGGAGATTTCCTGTGCTCACCCCTAGCTCAGCACCCCTGTGAGGAGCTGGGCTGCTCAGAACTGTCACTGTGGGGTGCAAGCAGGAGAGGACATGGAGCAGAGCTGGGCATGGCCACCACTGCTGCTTGGTGACAGCAGGAGAGGGCACCCACGAGCTGTGTGTGCCCCAAAGGGAGCTGCAGGTTTGAGTGCAGATGAAGGGCTTGAGGCTTTTCTTTGTCCCTGCAATGCCAGCTCCCCTCAGTGGTGTCTGGCTGGTGTCCCATGGGTGCTGGAGTGGAGCCGGTCGGGTTTGGCTGCTCACCGGGAGTGTTCCCTGCTCCAAACCGGGACTGGGCACTTGGGTGGCATTGATGGCTTCAAGAGGCAGCTTTGCAGGGAGCTGCTCAGAGGAGGGTGCAGGAAGGGGCTGTGGAGCTGCCAGCAGTGGTAGCAGGGGGTGCCCGTGGTGGGTGTATCACTCATGGGCTGAGGTGCTGCCAGCCCAGTGCCCTCCCTGCTTTGGGACCAGCCAGCTGCACCATCACCAGCGTCAGCTTTTGCCTCAAGATGGCATTTTTGTGCTTTAAAACGTGTCTGAGGCTTTTGGTGTATCCACAATAACATGGAAAGAGTTGTCCAAGCAGCTCTGTGATCTTCCAGTGCTGCCAGTGATCCCTTCCACGTGGGAGGGAAATCCCAGGGTGTAGCCCCAGGGCTGGACCTACCTTGGGCACATTGGCAAAGCGATTAATTTATTCCTTCCTCTTAAACCTTGCAGGAGGCTGCAATCCCATGGGATCCATGGCCAGGCAGGGCCAGGATTGCTCCTCCCAAGGGGGAGCTGAGGGGATCAGGGCCCCAGAGGAGGGAGTGTGGCAGCCGGAGCACCAGATGGGCATGGGGTGTCCACACCACACCTCCCTTTGTGATGTGAAAACCTCTGAGCCTGGTGAGCCCCCTCGGGGTGGTGATTCCATACTGCTGGAGTTGTTCCCAAAGGAAGATCCATGAAATCCCGAAGAAAGGTCCCTCAGTCCTTCTTGAAAAGGCAGCAAGGAGCTGTCAGCCTCATTGGGGGTGAGATTCTGAATTCCAGATGTGCTGAATCCCTTCTGCCTTGGGATCCCCTGTGGGGTTTCAGGCATCTCGGGGTTTTGGGCAGAAGTGATGTGACAAGGGGCATGTGGGAGGCTGGGCAGAGTGCAGAGGGGGGACAGGGCCTTGTCCTGGCCTGCTCCTTCCTGCTGGGCTCTCGTTCCTCAGCCTCCCTCAGCCCTGTCCCTCCCTCCTGTGCAAGCAAACCAGTGAGGAGACACTGGGCTAAACTGGGAAGCACTCATCCTGTGTGCCTTTAGTGGTTCAAGTAATCCTGATCCTCGGATCGACTCCTTGTGCTCCACCTGCCCTGGGTTCCACCAGCACCAGGACAAAGGCACTGAGCAGTCCTTGGGCTGCAGGAGGTGGGGAAAAACCTCTGTGGCAGAGAGGGGAACGTGGAGAGCTGTCCTGGGAGAAGGGCTGCCCTTTCCTGTGTGTCGTGCTTGCCCTTTCCACACCTCGACTCCATAACCATTGCTCTGCCTAACAAGAGCCAGGCATGGATTTGGTCATTGCCCTGCTTGGAGCGGAGCGTTTTTGGTGTGTGTGGTGTGTGCTTACAGCTCTGTCACAGCATTAACCAGGAGGACTGTTTTGTCTTCCCTCCACAGCCTGGAAGTGTCTCCTCAGGTAGAAACCAGCTCAGATGCTCCTTCTCATTTTGCTGCGCGCTCCCCTGCCCCATGTCCCGCTGCCTTTCCCGCTAGCATGCCGAGCTCTAACCTCCCTGCCGCTCCTGGAGACAGCCAGGCCGGATGCTTGTCCCGCACCAACCCATTCCTCAACTCCCTGCAGAGCAATCCCTTCTTTGAGGAGCTCCTCGCTGACCAGGTACTAAATTCTCCTTCACCTACTCACTTTCTCTCTAGTTTCCAGCCTGGGCCGCATGCTGCAGCAGAGGTCGCTGGGAGGTTTTATTCCTCTGAGGATTGCAGTCCCTCTGCCTCCCCAAAGCAGACAGACCCCGAGAGGGAACCTGCAGCCCCAAGCGTTGGTGTCCCCGTGCCAGAAACCACTCCCCCGGCACCGGGAGAGCTCCCTCCTGCCGACACCGAGCCCGCCGTCCCCCTGCTGCCCTCGGAGTGGGACGACACCTTCGATGCCTTTGCCACCAGCAGGCTCAAACCGGAGAGGAACAAGGACGATTTCTTTGCCTCGGTGGCAGCCGAGGGCGTGGCTTTCATCGACGACCCCGACGCAGCCAGCCCGGCGGAGACATCGGCTGAGCCGCCCTGCCAGAAGGGCACCAAAGCGTTCGACGAGGCCGAGTCACCCGTGGGCGCCGAAATCCCTGCAGCTCTCCGCTCCTGGACTAATTTCTCCGGTTTAGATGTGGGGGCCAACCTGGTGAGCACCACCCAGGAGGCCACAGTGATCGAGGACGTGCTGAGCCCCGTGTCGGCGGGCTCCACGGCGAGGAGGAGGAAGAGCAGCACGCCCATGGTGTGGGCAGCCGCGTTTGCCTTAGGAAACCCCGGGGACAAAGAGACTTCGACAGCACTGAACACTGGAAACAGCGCTAGGGAGGCAGGGGACAGCGGTGAGGAGGAATCCTCGGGCACAGGGACGAACGGCTGGATGACCATAGCCACGGAATCCACTCCCGACCCCTCCGAGAGCACCCCGAGCGCGGCCGAGCAGCGCGCAGCTCCCGAGGGCACCTTTGGCCCGCGGCAGCCCTTCCTGGCCGAAGGCACCTTTGAGCCCCAGAGCTCATCCCGCGCCGCCGCCTGCGTGTTACCCAGGAGCTCCTTCCCCCCCGTGCCGCCCCCCGAAGCCCTGCCCGAAGGTGCCGTGCCGGCCGTGCCCCCGCGGAGGTTCCCCGAGGATGGCACCGAGCCCGGGGGCGGCCAGGAGGGCACCTTCGACATCCGGAGCTCGGTGTTCCGGCTGCAGGCCAGCATGAGGCTCGAGGCCAGCGACGGCCTCCTGAAGCTCAGCTCTGATGTCCGTGAGAGCCGCGTGGTGCTGGCCCCGTGGTCAGGGGGCCGGGAGGAGCCACTGCCCGCCCCAGCAGTGCCACCCCCCAAACCCCCCAGGTGGTTTGCAGCCGTTGGAGCTGGTGGGGACAGCGAAGAGGGGGAGCCTGGTGACCAGCGAGGCAGAGAAGAGTCAGAGGGCCCAAGAGCAGACATGGACTTGCCAAGGAGCCGTGAAAGCAGCGAGCCTTCCGTGCCAGCAGCTCCCAGAGCAGACAGCGCTGAAGCAGGCAGTGAGTTCCCAGTGCCCCAGGGTGCTGGAGCTGTGGATTCAGCAGCTGATGTGGAGACAGCAGCCAGCGATCTGGGGAAAGGGGACACCTCTGTGGGGGAACACCTGTCAGAGATGAATGAGACAGACGTGGCTGAGCAGTTCGAGACTTGCACATCCAAGTTCTCCCTGGATGGGCTGGACCAGTCGGGTGCTAAGGAGAGCTGGAGCCAGCCCCGTGTGTCCCCTCAGATGGGGGTCACAGACAGTGCCAAGTGGGACACAGCCTCCACACAGGAGCCATCGTTCCCTGAGGAGCTCAGTATTTCAGGACTAAACCCACCTTCCAAGCCAGACCCGGGCCAGCCGGAAATATTCTGGACGGCTCTAGAAGAGCAGGAGGCAGCTGGGCATCCAAACCCACAAGCCCAAAGGTTAGAGCGTGGGGAGAGTCCATCCCAGCTGGAGCTGGCATGGGGTGACAGTGAGGGGCGAGCAACAGAGCAGCCTTGTGCCCCTCCCGAGGAGGCAGAGCAGGGCAGAGCCCTTACCAGCGAGCCCGGGGGGCATTTGGCACAGAGCAGGATAGACTTCAAAAAAGCTGATTTCTGGAAGCCAGACAGGCCAGAAGAGAGACACCCTCATGGAGCTCCAGCCCTGAGAAACCCCTTTACCCTGGCGCTGAGCCCCAATTCCCCCAGCAATCCCTTCGTGGAGAAGCCCCCGACCCCTCTCCCCGTGCGAGCTGTGTTGCCCGAAAAGCTTGAGCAGGGCGCCTTCGGCTTCTCCACGCCGCGGGAGGAAGCGCCGGGGCACGGCTTGCAGCCCTCTAACGCTCCCGGCCACGCTCTCCAGTCTCCCCCCCTGCATGCCAGCCAGCCCCTGGCCTCCTCCACCCCTTTCCTCGTGGCTGCCACTAACCCCGAGCCGTGTGGCACCCCCTGTCCCGCCGCCGGGCTCCCTGCCAGCCGCCGCGCCGCCGCCCGGCCCTGCCCGTGCCCGCAGCCCCGGGACGCACAAGCTTCAGCGCTCCTGGTTTTGCCCAGGGAGACACAGCCGGCTGGAAAGCCCTTTGGCCAGCAGACGACCAGGTGAGCACTGCGGGGAGGTGAAGGGTGTGTGCTGGGGAGAGGTGAGCCCTGCGCCCCTCCTGCTCTTAGCAGGGCAGTGGGGAGAGGACTCCACCCGGCTGGGCGAGGTGCTGCAGCTCCTCTTCCCTCTCCGTGGTCCCAGAGAGCTGCCGGGAGCCTCAGCTCTCCAGGATCGTGGTGGGGAATGGCCACTGGTGTCCTGTGTCTGCCCTGACCACGGCAAAGGGTTCCACACACCCACGACCTGCCCCAGGTGAATACTCAGAATTGCACCCACATTGCACCCAGTGCTGGTTTTGGTTCCATCATCTTGACCGTGCTTGCAGAATAAATGCCTTTTCCATGTCTGCCAGGGGAGCTGCTGGCTGTTGATGCTCTCCTGAGCTTCCTCATGGCATGTGCACAGCTGCTGCCCCTGCCCTTTCCATCCATTCAGCTTTGGTCGCTTTCCTTTCAAGTGCCCGTTGGGTATTTAAAACCTCCTTCTCTCCTTAGCCACAAAAAAAGAGTTTTTCACCAGGGCAAAATGCCCTTCTCCCCTCCCTCCTGCCAAGATGCCCGTTGGTGATGAAGCAAGTGGGATTTGGCTTTGAGGATGATGGGAATGGGAAGGGTGGAAAGAAGGGGCTGTTCCTCCTCCCAGGTCAGTTGTGGGTCTGTAGAAATGCCATGAAGCAAAGCTGAGGAGTTCAGGGCATGGAGCCTTGCTCTGTGTCCTTCAGTTCATCTCATCTTCATGATGGAAAATGTCCTTCAGTTCACCTAATTTCCCCTGCTCTGTCCTGGGCTCTGCCTGCCCAAGGACCAAACTCTCTCAATGATCTACCAAGCAAGGATTTATTGATCAGCCTCCCTGATCATGAGGCAAATGGAGCTTCCTGGGGACACTGGAATGGTGAAATCCCACCTGGCCCAAGAACAATGTTCATGGGGTGAGGAAGGGAGGGAGGACGAGGCCAGCAGAACTGGATGAGCTCCAGCCCTTCCACAGGGGGATCCCTGCTTGGCTCAGGTATGAGGTGCAAAATGATTTCAGGAGCAAAGACCAGCATCTGGCTGGGTCTGTCACATGATATTTTCCCTTCTTATTTAAACCAGATCCTCCAGTCATTTTTAATTGGATTATTTATCCTCCAGCAGATACCCTTGTTCAAAATCTGCAGAGGTGCTGCACAGAAACCTGAATTGTATCACGGTTCATGGAAAGAGAAGTGTCCTGTGATCCAGAGGGATAACTGAGGCAGTGAGGGAAGTACAGGACTCTCTCAGTCATTAGCTCCTGCTCATGGTCAGGCTCAGGCTTGCCTGTGCATCCATCCAGGCCAGGCTGGCTCCTGGGATGGGAATGGGCTTGGATCCAAGAGCTGCTTGTGATATCAGTGCTGATTTCTGTCGTGGAGCTCCTGGAACCTCCCTGCTCTGGTTGCTCCAGCACATTTTGGAAACTTGCTGGGAGTGAAGAACCTCTGAAGAGCTACTGACGCCTCTGGGGAAGGCTCTGAACTACTTCATAGGATTGGGGAGATGTGATAACTGTCACAGGGTGAGGGAGGAAAGCTGGAAGGAACCTTTTCCCAATCCCCATGGCGATGCTTCCCTTTCCAAGATCATCTCCTGCTGGGATGGCCAGTGGCATTTAGACAGAGAAAAGATGGCAGAAAAAAGGTGGAAGGAAAAAGGAAAGAGTTCATACTTGAAGAGGGCATGAAGTGCTGGCTGGGCCAGAAGTGTCTGCAGGTGAAGGGGAGCAGTGCCTGGTGTGGGGTGGTGACAGTTTGCTCTGAGGGCTTCAGTGCCTCCTCAGGAGAGCTGCAGTCTGGCACTGAGGTCCCATGGCCCCTTCTGAGTGGCCAGAGGGCTCCTTGGCCATCCTGTGTGGCTGCTGGGACAAGGATCAGCTGCAGCTCTCTGGTGTGCAGAGGGTCCTTGGCTGCTTTTGGGGACAGGGCAGGATGGTGCCTTCACTGCGGGGAAGGTGTCACATCCCCAAGTGTGTCACATCCCCCAGGACAGCCTGGGACAGAGCTGTGCAGCTCCTGCCCATCCATTGGATGGTGGCACTTGCAGGTGACAGGGCTGGGGATGTCACAGGTACCAGGGTGTGGCACAGGCTGCTCCATGCCTCCCTCAGGCAGGAGTGTAGAGAATCATTGTGTTCTGCAAGGAGCTGTCAGGTTAGATCTCATCATGGTGATCCTCGTGCTCCCCTGGAGCTCGGAGAGCAGCTTGGCAGTGCCATGGATGGACCTGGAGATCTGATCCCGAGCTCTGTCATTCCCTTTCCTCCCACAGCCCCTTTCTCCATGGAGAGCTGGCTCTCAGGTGCTGTATGATGCTCCAGACACAGCAGCTTGGCTACCAGAGAGACATTCCCTTGGATTTGTGCTTTGCTGTCTCGTTCTCTGTGAGGAGCATTTGGATGGGGTGACAGAGGCTTTGTGGGACTTGCTGTAGGGAAATGCACCCAGTTTGTCCCTGTCCTCAGCAGGGACCTTGGGAAAGCTGGGACAGGGCTGGGCCAGTGTCACCCTGGGATGTTCCACCTTGGCCTTGAGCTCCATCATAGATCCACTTGGGATGCAGTGCTGGATTAGGAGCAGCTGATTCCACACTGAAGTTCACATCCATGGGCCAGGAGTGGAAACTGGCCCAGCTCCTGGGCTGATCCCTCAGGACTTCAGGCCTGGCTGCGATGTGTGAAGCTCCCCTGAAGGACGTGGGGCCACCATGCCAGGACAAACACAGCTGGAGGAATGGCTGCAGTTTTTGGATCCTCCCAGGCTGGCCCTGCTCTGCTCAGCCAAGCCCTGCACACACCACCCTCGGTGTGAAGCAGTGGGATAATGATTTATTTTTAAAAATCCCTTTCCAGCTCTGCAGCAGTGACTGTTCCCACTGGCCCCGGGGCTGGCAGCTGCCTGTGGCCACACCTGGGTGGGAAATATCCCCCTGCTTTCAAAACATATCCAAGCATTCCCTCTGGCTTCCCAGGTCAGGTTGGACCCAGGGAGGTTCCCAGCCACACTCTGGTCATAGTCTTTGTCCTGGCTGGGGGATGTCTGAGGTGACAGTGACATTTGGGGCTCAGGCCTGGCTGTGATGAGGCTGTGATGAGCAGTACTGGTGGCTCCCCCTGCCCTCTGCTCAGCCCCTGTCCTGCATGTCCAGGTGGCTGAAGCTCCTGCTCAGGGTTTAGTCCCCATGAGGGAACTACTGGAGCCTCATGTGCAGAACAGCAATTCCTCCCACTCCTGGCACTGTCACAACTCCATCTTAGGTCTGTGGGATCCTTTTCCATCCTTTCAAGCTGCCCAGGAATCCTGGGCTCTGTCTGTGTGCTTGTACAGCTCTGGCAAGGGGTCAGAGAATCACAGAGTATCCTGGGCTGGGAGGACTCACAGGATCATCCATCCAACCCCTGCCCTGCACAGACACCCCAACAATCCCACCCTGGGCATCCCTGGCAGTGCTGTCCAAACCCTCCTGGAGCTCTGGCAGCCTTGGGAATGTCACCATTCCTTGGGGAGCTGTTCAGTGCCCAGCACCCTCTGGGGGAAGAACCTTTCCGTGATATCCACCTAACCCTGCCCTGACAGAGCTCCAGCCATTCCCTGGGTTACCGAGGGGAGAGATCAGAGCTGCCCCTGGGGAGGAGCTGATCCTTTGGCTTGTTGGAGCTGCTTGGTGGCTGCCAGTGCTGTCGCCTCCCAGCACATGGACAGCAGGAGGCACCGTGGTGGTTGGAGAGGATTTCCACATCTTTGGTAGGTCCTGATGCCATCACTGTGGACAAGGCACGAGGACACAGCAGTAGATGGGGTTGTCACCTCAGCAGGGTGGCACCTGCAGCCCGTGAGGTGCAGCAGAGGCTTTGCAGGGCGCCCAGGTGGATATTTGGATCTTTCCATCCCGAGGATGGATGTTTGGATCTTTCCATGCTGAGGATGGTGCATAGCTGTGCCTGCTCCTTGCAGGGGAGAGCATCAGGTCACTTCTCTTTCCGTCATGCCTAGAAGGAACTGGGCTTTGTTCAAGCTCAGAAAGAGCCTTTTGGGTGAAGAGTGAGGCAAAAAAACTGAAAATGGAATTCTCCCATAACTGACTCCTCACGCTCCTCTTTGGCCTCGTGGAGGGGGACAAATTCTGTGGTGGCTTCCAGGCAGGTGACATTCAGCTCTTGGGCTGGAGCATCAGTGGTGATCCCAGCTAATCTGGGCATCCCCGGGCAGCAGAAAGCTGCTCTGGGCAGTGGCTGCAGCAGCCTCTGATCACACTGGAGCTGGGTTTGACTTGGCAGCTGCTGCAGCACCTGGCAGCAGGAGTTGTGATGCACAGTAAGGACCGGGCAGTGTAGGTGTGGGCACGGGGTGTGGGCACAGGCCATGGGCACTATCTCAGCCCCACACGTGTCCTGGGGCTCCTTATCTCCTGTCCATGTGGGAACAGCCCCGTGGGCTCTGCCCTGCCCTGCTGGCTCTCCTCAGGGAGCAGCAGAGCTCTGGGCAGCTCACACCAGGCTTTAGCTGGGCCGAATCTCCTCAGCGGTGCCATCCCTGTCCGATGGCCAGGGAGAGGGAGCTGGGGGGTGCTGACTGTGCCACCCTTGCTCTCCACAGCCCCCACCCCGTGAAGCCCCTCAGTGCTGTGCAGGAAAGCTCCAGCGACAGGAAGCAGCAGCCCAGGAGCAGCCTGAGCTCGGCGCTCAGCAATGGCCTGGAGAGGCTGAGGACAGTGACCACTAGCAGTGTCCAGCCCGTGGCCCCAGCCTGCCAGCAGGAAAAAAATGACTCCAAGCTAAAGGTAGGAACCTGCCCGAGGTGAGGCTGTGCCAAAGCTGCTCTGGGTGTGCTGGTAGCTGCCGTGGGGGGATTGTGTGTGGATCCAGGATCCTGCTTGCTCAGCCTCCCTTCTTCCCTGAATCCATGGTCTCTGCAGCTGGGACACCTTCGCTGTCCCAGGCTGCTCCAAGCCCTGTCCAACGTGGTCTCCACCAGACGTGAAGGTGGAGGGTGGAGCTGCTTGATGGATGGTCTGAAGGTTCTTAATCCTGGCAGAAGGAAGGTCCTTCCTGGAGCCTTGCTGACCTGGATAAACTCCAAAGACTGCCATGCTGAGGCCACCAAAGCTCCTGTGACACCTTTGAAGACACAGAGGGTGTTCCAAGGGTGGCTCCTCCATCCCTTTGTCTTCTGCCACTCAGTTTGCCTCCCCAACTTTGCATGGAAAATGCTGCTGGGGTTCACCTGAGGGAAGGACAAGCAGAGCCCTGCTGCTCCCAGGAAGCCCTGTGGGTGCTGCAGGGAGTTCAGGTGGTGCTGTATGAGCACATGAGGTCTGTGTGGGTTCCCTGTGCTGCTCCTGCCTTTTCAGCTTTTGGGAAGGCAGACACAGGAAGGAATGCCCTGGTTGTGCTGCATCCTGCAAACGTTGCCAGGAGCAGAGGTTTCAGTTGCACTCCCTGAATGTCCCTCTTGGTTCCCTCCAGGATCCCACCCTGCTGGACCAGTCGGCCAAATATTACCACCTGACCCACGACGAGCTGATCCAGCTGCTGCTGCAGAAGGAGGCAGAGCTGAGCAAGAAGGAGGAGCACATCCACGAACTGGAGAACTACATCGACCAGCTGCTGGTGCGCATCATGGAGCAATCCCCCACTCTGCTGCAGATCCCCCTGGGGCAGGGCCAGTGAGCCCAGAGCAGCCCCAGAGCAGCCCCAGCCAGAGCTCTGCTCCAGCAACCACGCTGCAAACACCCCTGCACTCCCTCCTCGCGCCACAGAGCTCCAGAGGCTTCTATTCCCGGAGTTTAGCAGTGAGGCTGATCTGCTCCTTCCCAGCCAAGCTTAGCCCAGCTCGGCTCCGGCTCCGGGGAGCTATGGGGTGATGGGCTGTCAGCACCCTGTGGGGAGGAGCAGAGCCCTGCACACCAGGCACACCTTAGGCTCCTGTCGCTGTGACCGAGTGCCACCTCCCTGGCACTCCTCCTGCCAGAGCTTTAAGTGCCCCACGGACATCTGAGAGCTGGAAACATCTCCCTGTGACTCCATCCTGCTGCAGCTCTGCCCCACGCTCTCCCCTGCTCTGAGGTGCTGTCCCCTGAAGGTGGATGGTGTTGGACTGGTGGATGGTGTTGGGGACACTCAGACCCAGTGAGGCTCCACCAGCACGTTCCTGTGGGATGCCTCTTCCCCCTGCTGCCCCAGTCACCCCCAGTGAAGGCTCTGTGCCTGAAGAGCAGTTTGTGCCACATCCTGACCACCCGATGCTCTCCAAAGGGACAGCACTGGACTTAGCCTGCAGTGGTGTCAGAGCCTGGCTGGGCCCTGCTGGCTCTGTCCTGTGCCTGGGGTGACACTGCCTGGCACACTCACGGCTGAACTGGGAACTGGGAAAGGGAATATGGGATTGTGCCCCAGGAGGGCTGCGGGACATCATCTGCATCCAGGCTGGTGTGCCCTGGAGGGACCATGGAGTGCAGAATCCACACGAAATTCCCACTCAGGACTCCCTGGGAATGGCTTCCCACGGCTGCCACCCCTGGCTCTGCCCTGTCTTTGGCAGAGCAGCAGGAAAACACCCCAGCAGTGAGGCACAGGGGATTCTGACCCCTCTGCAGGGCCCCTGTGGGGTGAGGCACCCCAAACCCTCCTGGCACAGCCCACAATTCCAGAATCCTCACAGTGACAATGCCCAGCCTGCTCCCATAGGATCACATTCACAGCCACCATCAGCTCTCTGGGGCTTGGGCCCAGCCTGAGGGGCTTGGGGCAGCTCTGTCCACTGCTGACCACCCAAAGGGCTCTGATTTATGTGGTTTAACAACTGATATGCAGGTACTGTGCGAGGGGATAGGAAGGATGTTGTTCCCTCTCTCATCCTGCCAGGATTTTGGCTGGAGAAGATGCTCGTGCAGGCAGAGGGGCAGCTGGTGTGGGATTTCAACATGAACAGCATCTTCTTCCTCTTCTCTGTCTCCCAAAGTCACTGGACTCTCTCAAATCCTCCCTGCTCTCCTCTTTACTTGCTTCAATACAGACCACAGCTTTGAAGAATTGTGCCTTTTGCCATAGGCCAGTAGCAGTTTCCTACCCCGCAAAGGCTCTGAAACCCAATTCTCAGTCCCACACAACCTGTCTGGGGCAGGTTTCTGCTCTATTTTCCTTCTCACCCAGAAAAAGTGAGTTAATTCTCACACGCAGATGGCAGAGCCTCCCCCCGACCTGTGCAGGTGCTTTGGGTCCTTCCAGGAATTCTGCCCAGCAGCTCACGGGATGGGGAGGCAGAGAGAAGGGCAGGCTGAGCATTCCAGGACAAAGCACAGCTGGACTCAGACACTGTGGGTCAGGAGAAAAGGAGCTCCTGAATGAGGAGGATTTGTTCCCTGGGAGAGCACCAGCCATGAACCTCCCACTCCTCCCTGCCTCTCCCCTCGTGGTAAATACCTGAGGGTTTGCTCTGCTGCTCCTGTACTTCTCCTCCTCCGTCTGTGTTCCTGGGGTGGGATGGGAGTGTCCAAGGGAAGGTGTTTTCCCATTTCAGAAAGCACCAGGGACCTCTCTCTGCCTGTAGGGTCAGATCCATGGCTCCTCTCGGGGTGTCCCTCTGTCCCCATGAGCTGGAGGCACCCAGGGAGGAGCTGTGGGCACTGGGAAAGCAGCACAGCACGGAAATTGGGCTGGGAAAATGGACAGGGGAGGTGCAGAGGCAGCATCTTCCCTCCATGGAAACATGCTGTCCCTTGGCCCTGTGCCCAGCAGGGATGGAGGGGTTGGTGGTGCTCCCCACACAAGTGCCAATGTTTATATGGATCCCATGGCACCTCCTTCCCACCTCTCCCTCCTCTCCCATCGTGTCTCACTGCCTCCCTCTGCCTTAGTCAGCTCTGCCTTCTTTCACTCCAAAGCCTGAATATTTTGCACTTGAATATAAAAGTTACTCTCAGAGCTCAGCAGGTTGTACCAGGTGTGCAGCCTTGCTAGCAATAGGTGCTTCCACATCTCCTGTTTTCAGCAATAGGTGCTTCCCCATCTCCTGCCTTTCTAGCAATACATGTTCTCTCATCTCCTGCCTTTCCAGCAACAGGTGATTTCACATCTCCTGCCTTTCCAGCAATACATGTTCTCTCATCTCCTGCCTTTCCAGCAATAGGTGCTTCCATATCTTCTGCCTTTCCAGCAATAACTGTTGTGTTCCCTCATCTCCCATTTCCAGCAATAGGTGATTCCCCATCTCCTGCCTTTACAGCAATACCTGTTCTGTTCCCCATCTCCCATTTCCAGCAATCCCTGCTCCCTCACGTCCCATTTCCAGAACATCTGCCCCTGCCATCTGCAGGGCCCAGGTGGGCACAGCACGGCACAGACCCCTGGAGGTGAGAAGGGGCTGCAGAAGAATCGAGCAGCGATGGATGTTCTGTCTGTTCTCGGGTGTTCAGCAGTCCAGAGTTACCTCCTTGTGTTTAGGAAAAGGTGTCTTGAAGATGCTCCTGTCTCTGTTCTCTGATTCCCCACCCTGCTGTCCTGAAAAGCTGGGGTTTCCCTCCCACCACGCAGTTTTTATTCTCTGCCTAAGAACAGCAGCTTGGCTACACTGTGCAGCTTCAGCAGCACTGAAGTGAATCTGTAATTTTGGTGTTAAACTTCCACATTCCTAAGGGAATGGGTTTGAGGACCTAAATGCTTTCTCAGAGAGGGAGGGGATGAGGAAGAGAAGTGAGGGGATATTCTCAAGTTGTCCGTGCTCCATCTGGAATTGATCTCCGTGTTTAGTGACCGAATCTCCCTATTTAGTGATTTATTTGGGAGCCCAGGGGCAAGAGCAGCATTCCTGTTCCGTGTTCCTTGCCATGCTCCGACCTCTGTCCCTCTCTGCTGAGCCCAACAGACCCAAAAGGCTTGCTGGGCCAGCAGCAGCTTCTCCCTGTTCTGTTTAAACCCAGCCATAACAATTCCCTGTGGTTTTGCCTTTCCCTGGGTTTGTTTTTCCACACTCAAGCTGTTCCCCGAGGTTGCAGCAGGGTGCTGTGCTCTGCTTTCGTTGTCAGCCCACAGTTGGGTTCTTTCCTTATCAAGAACTTTGGCCAATGATTTCTTTTCGCCTTGCCTGGTCCTTCGGGCCACATATGGGCCAGAAGAGCCACCAAGGTTTGTCCTTAAACTGGAACCAACCTGAAGGGATGTGGATTCTCCAGTGTGACGTAGACTCAGCCTTGTCTGGGAAGGAACCGCCGTGTTTGGGGTTAAAAACATGGAAAAACATCCCAAAGTGGGAGAAGTGTTGGGGTTTTTGGAGTTGTTGGTTTCCCTGTTCCTCACGTCCACAGGAAGTGGGTTCTGCGTGTCTCATGTTTTAATAGTTGCAACTAATGTTTATAAAGAGCTTGTTATTTACGTTTTAAGCACTTAAAAAAAAAATAAAAGTTGTTCAAGCTGTTCCTAGACACTTCTGATTCATTGACAACAGCGTCTGTGCTGATGGCGCCTGGACACGGAGTGACATTTCTGTTTGTTTGCTGCAGCAGGAGGAGGAGGAGGCCAACTTCTCCAGCAGCTTTTCCACCTTCCCTGATAATCCCCAAGGGCTGTGCTGCTGGGGAAGGGAAGGGAAGGGAAGGGAAG
>VZRM01006008.1:82304-115738 GCA_013397955.1 Grantiella picta | reverse complement strand
GGCGCGGGGCGCAGCGCGCCGGGCGGGGGGGCCTAGGGTCACGGGTTCGAGCCCCGCGGGCAGCGCCAGGGCAGCGGGGACGGGCAGGGTCCGGTGTCGCATGTCGCGGGCTCGTCCTTCCCCCGGGGGATGGTGCGAGGGCATGGGCTCTGCCCGGGCAGCCCAAGGTGGCCGGGAGGGGAAGGGCTGCTCTGCGATGTTAGGGATGCTCCAGGTGGGCACCTTGCCAGCCTCACCGAGGTGCTCGGGTTTGGTGCTAATGGTGAGGGTTGGCTTGTGACACCCAGGATGGGCTGTAGGACAACAGAGGGTGATAGATCGGTACGTCCCTGTCCCCTCCTTACCCGACACGTGGGCATGGGGACACGGGCAGGTGACACACCTGTCCCCAGGTGAGCAGAGCAGGGGCACAGCAGCTCAGCCATGCTGCCACCACCCAGTGTGGATGAGCAGAGACCATTGATTGTGCCTGTGAAATCACTCGGGCTGCTCAAAAAGCTCATAACATCTCTTTAACTTGGGCCTGCGAGTGTGTCCCACCACTGGGACAAATCCCAAGCAGGCCATTGCCACTATTCCCAAGAATCCAGTGTCCCAGCTGAACCACACTTGGCTTGACCCAGCCACCCCTTTGGGGTGAGCTGTGGGTTTTGGTGGATCTGCTGCTTCTTCCCACACCCCATATCCCTCTGGGGCTCAGAGCCCATGGGAACAGGATGGGCTTTGAGGTCCTTCCAGCAGGGCAGGAGAGCACTGGGGACAGCAGGGAGAGGCTGAGTCCCCCAGGAACGTGAGGGATGCTCCGGCTGGGGAGAGAGGGAGCTTTTTCATCAGGAGAGGAGGAGGAGACGCTTCTCCCTTCTAGACACCACAGATGATTCCAGGCACACTTGGCAGCGAGTCAGGCACGGAATCAGTGCGTTCTGTTCATTAAGGAGCGACTGTCACTTGTGGCAGCATTGAGAAAACGTTTCAGGGCTGTGGCAGGATGTTCCTGCCTGTGGGGAGTGGGGAGCTGCAGAGAGGGGAGAGGGGCTGGGCCTGAGCGAGGGTCACCCCTTGGTGGAGGTGCCCTTGGGATTGGATTCCTTGGGAATGCTCTGCCAGGAGCCGCCCCAAGCATCCCAAATCATCCTCCTTCTTTTTTTTTCAGTGGTTTTATCCCTTCCCTGTGAATCCTCAGCAGAGCACTGGAGCTCAGGGAGCTGCAGGAGGGGTTGTGGTGTTGGTGTCCTGTTGGCTTCATCCCTCCTTCCCTGTTTTCTCCTGCTGCCTCTGCCCGAGGTTGGACATCCCAGCCTGGAAGCTGACAGCGTTTTGGGGTCACAGAGCAGGGGAATGGGATGTTTGCAGGGTTTATGGCTCCGTTTAAAATGCAGCACCACCCCATTCCCGCTCCCCCCACGGCCTGGGAGATCCCAGCTCCTCCACCCTCGGATCAAACTCTTCCAGTTCTTTATTTCCTCCATCTTGACCTTGGGCTTTCCTTCCATGCTGCAGTGCTGGAGAGGAACCCCAGAGCGTTCCCAAGGGATCAGCAGGCCCTAAACCTTCCCTACCAGCTGCTCCTGCTTTCCCCACACCTCCCTGCCTTTGCCTGTTCTTTCCAGGGCCTTTCCAGGTTTTTATTTGTCTGTAAGATCTGTTTTAGCCAACAAAGATTCCTCCTTGTTTTGGGCAGGGTTAGCAGCTTGGGGCGCTTGTTGAAATTCCAGACGTATCCCGTGGGATGCCAGCACTTCTTTTTCCCGGGAAGTGCTGGCTGGGAGCAGCTCTGGGGCCTTGTGGGGGACATTGGCCTGAAACTGGGGCTGGGAGAGACACAGGACATCCTCCTGCCTGCGGAGAGAACAAGGAGAAGTTGTGTGCTGGGAACAAAAGCCTCGGGAGCAGAGCCTGGCGTTCGGTTCAGAGCAGACTGGGGATTCTCTTCCCGCTGTGCCTCGGAGCTCCTGGGAAGCACTGAGCAGAATTTGGGGCAGCAGGGGGACAAATCCAGCCCAGCAGCACCTCTGGGCTCGTGAAATGCCCTTTTTCCCCTGCTGCCTGTGCAGCTCCCTGCTTCCCCTGCTCTCCAGGCGATGTTCTGTCGAGTCACCTTTTCTCCAGCTCCATGCCGGAAAGAGGCTCAGGCTCCCGGTGGAAACGGGGCTATTTTTAGGTGAAAGAAGAAATGAGGACGTTGGGCTTAAGAATGTGTGAGAAGGATTTCATTTTCTGACAAGTAGGGCTAATTTGTTAGAAACACTCTTTTTCTTTTTTTTTTTTTTCCCTTCTTTATTTCCTTATTTTATTCTTCTTCCTTTGAGGATCTGCTGAGTGCTCCCTCTCCCAAATCCTGCTGTGTGTTCCCAGTGCTCTGGGGTCATAGCCCAGACATTTATCCTGGGCAAAATCCAGTGGGAGTTGTCCCTGCTCAAGGCAGGAGTGGCACCAGATGAGCTTTAATGTCCCTTTCAACCCAAACCATTCCAGGATTCCAAGACAAAGATGCAGGAGATGAGGTGATGCCTCAGCTGCTGCTCCATGGGCTGTTATTGTTCATTTCAATACATGGAATTGTATTATTCATTATTCCATTAATACGTGGTATTGAATTCTTGTTCACTTCAATACATAGAATTGTGTTATTCATTATTCCATTAGTATCTATTATTCCATTAATACATGGTATTGAATTCTTGTTCACTTCAATACATGGAATGGAACTCCTCTCTCCTCGAGTGAATTCATTGTGGAGAATAGAATTTCTTAAAGGGTGCAGAAGGATGGTGGAATCACAGAGTGGTTTGGATTGGAAAGGACTGAGAATCCATCAGAATGAGAATCCTCAGTTTTAGTCTAAACTTTCCCTGGGCTGGACAAGAAATGTGTGCAGCTTGTGCTTCATCACAGTCCTGTTCCTCAATGGCTTTAATTCTTTTTAGAAGAATTAAAAAGTCTTCATTTTGTTTGGTTTATCTTAAGTCTCTCCTGATTAATTTGGCGCTGACATAAGCCTGGTTTGGAGCTCAACCCTGTCCTAAACCTGTGTGCCTTTTGCTCTGGCTTAATTAACTCGTTTTTAAAACCAGCCTGTAAATAAAGTGGTGAAGTTGTCTGTTCCTCCTGCTCTTCCCAGGGCTGCCAAGCACAGACTCCTGGGAATCCTTTCCCTCTGGAAGGTGATTAACAAACACCTCGCTAATGACCACTTACCTTCTCTCAAATCCCTGGAGCCTACGAGGAGTTGATTCCTTCTGGTTCTTGGGCTCAGCTGGACCTTCATGGCCCAAATCCCGAATCCATGACACTCCCTGTGCCCTGGAAGGGAATTAATATTCCCAGCCACTTCATCTTGCTTGCAGGCTGGTGAGAAGTGGTCCCAAAATAGCCCCGATTAATCACAGGGAATTTGTGTTATTCAGTTTGCTCCCAGTTTACAGCTGCTTCAGGAATTAAAGAGAGAAAAAGCCCAGGGATGGATATTTGGGAGCTGAAGGTCAAACTTCTGGGCATCTCACAAGCTCCATGAGGATGAGAGCAGGGCTGGGAGTGAGCCTGGGAAAAGGGAATCATCCCCAGTTCTCATGGGAATCGGGGTTGGGTTGGGTTGGCAGTGAGGGCACTGAGCTGTTCTGTGTCCAAAGGCTGGATCCTCTCATCCCATTTCCTTCCCCTGACAGCTTTTGGTTTGCTGGACGTAAAATCCCAGACTGGTTTGGGCTGGAGGGACCTTAAATCCCATCCATTCCCACCCCATCCATGTTCAGGGACAATTCCCACTGTCCCAGGCTGCTCCAAGCCCCAGTGTCCAGCCTGTCCTCGGACACTGCAGGGATCCAGGGGCAGCACAGCTGCTCTGGCAATTCCAGCCCAGCCCCTCCCCACCCTCCCAGGGAGGAATTTCCCCCAAGTTTCTGAATTATTAGGAATTGCTGGGGATTTTTTTCTGCCTTGTGTTTTGCATGGAGCTCTTTGAAAACCAGTCTTGAATAGAAAAAATTCCTTTGGCTTCCAGTCAGGAGAACAAACTTGGGAAGCAGGGAATGGCCTGGATGATGGGAAGCCAAGCAGAAAGGCCCAGCAGTAAGGCAGCTTCCACAGGAAGGAAAAAATGCAGAGTTCCACGTCTGGGGTGCAGGAAAAGAAAGGATATTTTTTGTTCAGGAGCTGGTCAGGCATGGTGGAGAGCTGCAGGAGCAGGGAGGTGTGCAGGGAGGGAGGTGAGGTGCAGCCCTGAGGAGCTCAGGTGGCTCTGGGTTGGAGCTGGCTCTGCTGGATGTGCTTCCCAGGGATTTTTCTGGGGGGGGAAATGAGGCTCCAGCTCAGCAGAGTTCAGCAAAACAAACAAAAAACCTGTCCAGACTCAGATTCCTCAGTGGTTTTGGTGCTCTCTGGCCACGGAATGGACAAGTTCAGGCAGCAGCACCTCGGAACAAATCCCTCCTTCCTTCCTGCAGCTGTGGTGCCCCTGGGTCCCTGGCAGTGTCCAAGGCCAGGCTGGAATGCGGCTTGTGGGACACTGGGAGGTGGCACTGGATGAGCTTTGAGGTCCTTCCCACCCAACATTCAATGAATCCATGATTTGTAAGGGTTTGGGGCACTCGGAGTTCCCCAGCTGAGCACCAGGTGGGAGTGGCAATGGGATAGCATCAGGGTGATCTGAGCTGCTCTAACCTGTCCTGAGCTGCTGTTGCTGAGCTTGGCCAGGCAGGATCAGGGCAGGAGCTCAGTGCCAGCAAAACCCCAACCCTGGGATGTGGGATTGGCTTCCCCAGAGCCTGGACAGCTTAGAAAATGGCAATTTGTGCTTCTAAACGACATTTATGTCCTGCTCCTTTGAACCTGAGGTGTCCTTCCCCTTCTCTTGTCATTTATTCCTTGGTCAAGTGGCTGTAAAACACTGATGTTCCATTTAATTCCATTGTTTAATTCCATTTAATTACATTATTGAATTCCATTTAATTCTATTTAATGTTGCTTTTCCCCACTGTGTCACAGGGATAAAGGCAGTGGGGAAGTCAAGAGCGCTCAGATTTAGGATCCCCCTGTCCTGCTGTGGGATGAGCTGTGGGATGAGCTGTGGGATGGGGCTGATGGTCTGTGGGATGGCTGAGGGGTGGATGGGCTGAGTCAGGAATTGCTCACATCCCCCTGCACCCCTGGGGAGGGTTGGACAGCGGTGCTGGGGGCTGCTGGCATCTGCAGGCATCCTCCAACCCAAAATAAAAGGGAGACAGAAAATGTCAAGCTCAAAAAATGCTCGAAAGTACCAGAATTAGTGTTAATTAAATCCAATGCTAATTAAAAACCGCTGTGCTTTTTCTCCTGGAGTTGCATGGAGCGATTTTGTTCTTTTTTTAGCGCAGAACATAGGAAAATAGCAGAGTTGTGCAGGGATGGGTGTTGTGGAGTGAGGTGGTCAGCAGTGTCCTGGACAGAGCCCTTGGACAGAGATTTGCTGGAATGAGGGGGCAGAATTGCTGGATGAGCAGGGAGGCAGCAGCACGTTCTGGGAAGCTCTGCCAGCAGTGATTAAACGCCATTCCTGCTGCTCCATCCACACTCAGTCCTTTATTTATAGCCCATTCCTGCAGCACAGCCCGGCAGGAGATGTGCCACGTGTGCCTGGAGAGCTCCAGAGGGTGTGCAGCTCCAGGAGCTCCGTGGCCATGATCCACAAACCCATGGAGCTCCAGGATCCACATCCCCATGGGCTCTGGGCAGGGCCTGGATGGCGCTGCTCTGTGTCCACTTGACTCCCTCTGGATCATGGAATCCAGGCTGCTGTTGGAGTGATGATGTTCATGTATCCCAAGTGCCCCTAACCCGTCAATTCCACGGCCTGGTGCTTGGAGTTGGCACAAATTCCATTGATGTTTTTATTTTCATTGTTTAATACTGAATCTCCTTCTCTCCTCTGGAGCTGCCCATGAACCTCCCATGGTGTCTCACAGATCCTTTCCCCTTCTTTCAGGCTCTATTCCTGGCTTTGGAGGTGTTCAAGGCCAGCTTGGCTGGAGCCCTGAGCCTGCTCTGGTTGGGTTTGTTCTTAGGGACACATCTGGAAAAATCCAAGCTGGATGTGCCTGAGCAGGGATAACACTGCAAAAGCTGCTGAAGAATAAAAGGAGGGATTTAGAGAGTGCTGGAATGGTTTGGGGTCAAGAGACCTTGAAGCTCAGCCAGTGCCACCCCTGCCATGGCAGGGACACCTCCACTATCCCAGGGTGTTCCAAGCCCTGGCCAGCCTGGTCAGGGACACTGCCAGGGATGGGGAATCCACAGCCTCTCTCTTCATCCTGGTTTGTCCCAAAATCCATGTCCCTGGGGCTGTCCTGGTGCTGCACTGTGGGGTTTTGGGGCCTCAGGCATCTCCCTGAAGTCCCACAGGCAATGTTTGATCCTTTTCTTTTCCCCCAAAGAATATTCTAGCAGCTTGGTAGCATCTCTTTGTTAAATCATCTCATTGCTGTCCTATTGGCAGGGTCCACATCCTCACCTTTTCCCTCCCGATTTCCTATCCCAAATTACCACTGAAGACCTCCTGTATTATTTATTTTCAGTTGCTACTTCATTCTGCAAAGGAAATAAACCCTGAAAGGCAATTTCTCACTGACTGTGGTTTGGGTTTTTTTGTCTCCTGTTTTCCAGACTTCATTTTACGGCAGATTCAGGCACTTCTTGGACATCATCGACCCACGAACTCTCTTTGTGACTGAGGTAATGTGTGCAACACCTCTGTTTTGGACAGGACTCTTTATTAGACAGCTGGAGATGAAAAACAATTGCTCCTGCGAGCAGCAGCAGTAATGAAAGCAGATTTCCAGTGGGTTTGTGTCTCACAGGTGATTGATTGCCCAAACGAGTGCTGTTCAGTCTGGAACAGAAACTTGCTTTGCCTCAGGCACCAGTGAATCCACACTCCCAGCTCCTCCTGCTCACTGGGGAGGCCCTGAACTGGTTTTGGGCACAGTTGGCAGTGGTTTGGTCTTCTCAGAAGGAGAATTCCTACAGGTCTGCATGGATAAAAATGCAGGTGAGGCGATGAGAGAGCAGATATGAATTCCATGGAGGAGTGAGCTGGGTGGGTTTGTGGTGCAGTTCTGCAGTGGCTGCACTAAAGAGATATTTTTTATTGTTTTTCCTTGGTTATTGCTCTGTTTGTAACAGGATTTGGGGCTCCTACTCCTTTATTTCCTTTTAGTGTTGACTGCAGCTCTGCTTCCAGCAAATCATTTCTGAGGGTGACGGGGAATCCTTGGGAAGGAATAGTTCTGCTCCTGAGCTGGAATTCTTCCTGTTGGCCAGAAAACTTCGGATTCTCAGCATAGGACAGCTGCTTTTTCCTTTTTATTTCATCTTTTTCCCCAATATCCCCCCTGAGCCTCCTTTTCTCCAGGCTGAGCTCCTCTCCCAGCTCCCTCAGCCCGTTTTTAAGGGCTGAATCTCCTCTGCTCCTGGAGGGAATTCTCCTGCTTGTTGCTCTCCATGGAATCTGAACTCCTGGGTGAGCTCTGAGCTCAGTTCCTGCTCTGAGCTCCCACGGGGTGACCTCTGGCTCAGCCATGCATTTTTTCACCTTCCCGTGGTCACCTTTTCAAACCTCTCCAGGTTTTGGGGGGTTTGGTAAGGCTGGGGATTCAGAGGGACCACTTGGTGTGACTTCATTTTTCCAGACAGCTTTTGATGAGGTTTTTTAGAAAAGGTGAAATGCAGAGAGAAAAAAGAGCAAAGTCTGAGTGGCCCAATTTTATCCTGAGTCAAAATCAAGCAGTTTTGGGTTCCACAGTGAACCTCAACCAAGCAGGGAGGTTCTGTGTCCATTTTTGGGGTCTGGGGCTGAACTTCCCCATCTCCAGGAATGGCTTGGGGGCTTTCCAAGGGGGAAAATGCTCTCAGTCATTTCCTTTGGGAGCTGGAGTTCCATGACAGGGATGTCTCAGTAGACCTGCAGCACCTTTGTGATGTCCCCCTGAGTTCCCTTTCCATGGAGAAGTCTCTTGGCAAAAGCTGGGTGACTTTTTGGGGCACAAAATCTGCTTTTTGCTTGTCCTGCTCTCTGCTTTACGGCAACGAGTGTGTGCAGACATGGAACTCCAAGCTTTTTGCTCTCCTTTGATAACGGAGAGGGCAAATAAAACCTGGGAAGGGTTTGCTGAGCCCCAGCCGTGTGCAGGGAGCTCCTTGCCACTGACAGATGGCTGCAGCTCCCAGGCCTGGGGCTCGCGGGGAGCAAACAAATCCCTGTTTGTCTTGGAGGAGCTCATTGGCAAACAGGGAAAAAAGAGTAGATAAATGAGTGTCTAATGGGAATGGGGGTTAATCCCGTGGAAAATGCTGGGCAATGTGATAACATTTGATTTTTCTCCATGCTTTTGTGCTGGCTGTGTGCTCCATGCCAGTGGCTGTGTTTTGAGGGAGGATGGAGGGATCACTCCGAGGGGGAATCGAGTGATGCTGAGGATAATTAGTCTCAGTGACACTCTTCCCTTACTCATTCATTTTTCAATAAAGCAGATTCTCAGCACAATTAGAAACTTGCTTGTCTTTTAGAGGTTCTTTAGGAGGAGATCCTCGGGGGATACTGCTGAGCTCTGGGTTCTGTTGTTCCTGTGCTTTTATCTCCTGGGGGAATCCTTCTCCACACCCACCTCGTGTCCATATTGCAGCACCTCTGACCAGGGGCTTTGCTTGGGTGCTAATTCAGCTCATTTCTGCTGCTCTAATGAAATCATCTCCTGGCAGCTGCAGATTTGCCAACTTTCCCAATAAGTGGGAAATGTGGCATTTCAGAGGTCACCAAGTGCTGTCCCTGAGACCACGAGAGGCCCCTCGGTGGGTGCAGGGCCTGGCTTGGAGATGTGTGAGCTTAAAATGATTGGAGTCATACTTTTAATTGCTCTGTAATTAAGGTCCATCGGGAGCAGCAGGTATTTTGATAAGGTGAACTTATCCCATCTGCCATTAGGCTGGACACACTGTTAACACCCTGTGGGAAGCTCTTCCTGGAGGAAGCACTGATAATTCAGAGCAGAAGTGAAATCAGAATTACAGAGAGCTCAGAAGGGGCTGTGTGTTATCTGCCTTTGCTCTAGCTTATTGTTCGAAGGCTGGATCTGCAGAGCATCTTGCATTCCCATATTTGGGTTTAAAATGGAAGCAGGATTAGATGTATGTTATTTATACGAACGATACCTTCTTACTCAGCAGATTGACTGTCTGTGTTTATTCAGTGTCACATCTGCTGGCTCCACTCGAACAAAAAGTTTCTGGCTCCTGTTGTCTGGCGCTGTGGATCCAATACAATGGAGGCCAGCTGGAGTCAAGTCTGCCTGTGTGTGTGTCATCCTGGGGAGACACAGCCCCGAGCCGGGGTGTGGCTGCTGCTGGCCACAGCTGGATCTCCACAGCCACGGCGAGCTGCTGCTGGTGGCCACCAGAGCCTTGGCTTGGGGCAGGTGGCACCGAGTGACAGCCGGGCTGAGTGTGGAACCAGCAGAGCTCACTGGGGATCATCAACCCCACAATCCCAGTGTGAGCAGAGTGAGGCACAGACTGTCCCCTGTGCCCTGGCCTGGCCATGATTTGCTCCCAGAGCCCCCAAAGGCAGCCCTTGCTGGCTGTGTGTTGGTTGTGAGGCGGGAATGTTGTCGTGCTCCTGGCATAATGACTTCATTGCGGTCTGTATGTGCACATATGGGGTTCTGGAGGCTGCGCCGAGCCATGTGCAGCTCCTGTTGGGATCCAAGAGGAGACAAGGCGCAGATCTTCCCGGCAGAAACAGCCCTGCAGCGAGGGGGACAAGGTGACAACTCAGGGGAAGAGCTCAGGGGTTGGGTGGAGGGCTCTGGCACAGTACAGGTGTGCAGGGCTCTGTGGGACACAGCTCGGCTGTCCCCTGTCCTGCCATGGGGCTGGAATGATGACCATCAGCTCATGGGGTGGGACTGATTTCCTGCTGGGGTTGCTCTTCCTCCTCCTGGACACCAGTCTGAGGGGCTGGAGGTGTTCAGGGAAGGGAACAGAGCTGGGAAGGGTCTGGAGAACTCCTGAGGAGCTGGGAAAGGAGCTGAGCCTGGAGCAAAGGGGATCAGGGGGGCCTTGTGGCTCTGCACAGCTGCTGCCAGGAGGGGACAGCCGGGGGGTCAGGCTGTGCTCCAGGGAACAGGGACAGCAGGAGAGGGAACAGCCTCAGGCTGGGCCAGGGGAGGCTCAGGGTGGATTTTGGGAAATTCCTGCTGGAAAGGACTGTCCAGCCCTGGTGGAGTCCCCATGCCTGGAGGGACTTCAGAGCCCTGTGGATGTGGCACTTGGGGACATGGGGCAGTGGTGGCCCTGGCAGTGCTGGGGATGGTTGGACTCCATGATCTCAGAGGGCTTTCCCAACCTCAGAAATTTTGGGATTGTGAAGTTCTGTCACTCAGGCTGGTCAGGGCTGGGTTTGGGTGCAGCAGCTGGTGGGGTTTGTTCAGAAGCACCCTGCAGGTCTGTCCTAGCCCCTGGTGACTCCCAGTGCGTCCCCAGGAACAGAGGCAGAGCCTGGAAGGTTTGGATCCAAATCCTGCCGGAGGATGGACTTGGTGGATGGGTGTGGACTCATCCCAGCTCCACCTGCTCTGTGGCACATCCACAGCCACAAAGCCCTGCTGAGGGAGCACCCATGGCCCAGCCGTGCTCCTTATCGAGCCAGAATCCCAAACCTGGGTGTTTTCCAGCCGTGCTTCTCCCCGGGAGCCACCCAGGGGTGCAGGGTGCTCCTCCCCAGGTGCACCCAGCGCGGCTGAGGTGCCACAGCCCAGACTGGAGCTGCTGGGTGCTGGCAGGGCTGAGCTCTGCAGGAACATCCCCGGCTGCAGATGGTCTGTCTGGCACTCTATTGTGAGAGCTCAGACCCCAGCAGCCACCGCTAGAAGTGCTCGAGGTTTTTCCTGAGGAAAGGGGTATGGAAGGACTGAGACACTCCGGGGGAAAAACGTGGTTGTGGGGTTTGTTTTTTTTACTCGGCGATGCTGTAAAATCTCGAGTGACACTTCATCCCACAGACAGCAGCACAGAAACCAAGCAACAATAAATATTGAAACAGTAGCACAACCTTGCAGACAGACCTCGTTTTTGCTGTTAAAAAGGAGCTGAAGTGTAATCGTAGACTTTATCAGCTATCAAGAGGAGCTGCATCGTGCTGAAAGCCTGCGAGTGGAGCTGCCTGGCATTTGGAGCTCTTGCATGTGGTAAAGTTTGCTCCTGGTTTTTTTTTGAATTTCTGGTTAAAAGAACGTGCTTGACTTTTCCAGAAGGAATAAGAGGCAATGAGTCTTTTCCCTAAATTTGGAGGCTGGGGGGTGTTTGCTGAAAATACCTGAGCACCTCAGAGCTGTGTGAAAGGAACTCCTGGACTCACTTTCACACTTTTATTCCCTTTCTGTGCCACCCTTTTGTGCCCCTCGAGACCCACTGGCAGTGCTGCTGCAGAACTCCTTCCTCTGCAAAAGTTCCCCTCTTGTCCCCAAGGAGCCCAGAGAGGGAATTTGTGGAGACTGCGATTTTAACAGCAAGCCTGAGCCTTTTTGTTTGCTGTTTGTTACCATTCTAAACAAGATGGGATCTGGCCAGGGTTGTTATAGTAACTACTAAGATTTCCTCAAGAGAAGGGGGAAAAAATAGCACAGGGCCCCATTCATGCCTTGCTGGCAGCTCCCATTCAGAGTTCTGCGGAGATTGTTTGCGAGGCACTCGGTGTAGGTAATTCCAGGGACAAAACTCTGTCCCCAGATGAGCACAAATGGCAATTCCCAGTTGGTTCCCAGCTCTGGCTCTTCACCTCGGGATTATCTCTGTGCCCCTGGACAATCATCATTTACTGGCCTGCTAGGGAAGAGCTTTTCCCCAGAGGATATTTTGGAACAAGCCAAACAATTCAAGAACAACTCCAAGAGACTGAAGTTGTGATCTTGTAGGATTGATTGCTTCTTGCAGGCTGGAAATGCCCGAAACAGCCGAAAATTCCAATTTGTTTCTCAGCCCTGCGGCTCTTCCCAGATTTCCAGTGATCAACCACAGCCTGGAGTGGGTTTGAGTGCAGTTGGTCATTCCAGCTGGAGGCCCTGAGGGTCTTGCAGGAATTCCAAAGTGCCCATGATGTTGGATTTCATTCCCTTTCTCCCTTTTCTCCCTAAACCTTTTCTAGAGGAACAGCAGGTCTCCCAGTGATGTTTCTGCATCCCAAGAAAATGCCACCCCAAATTCAAAACTCTCCTTTTTTCTCCAATGTCAAGAGGACTTGGCTAAAATAATGACTCATTTCTCTGGCAGGGCTGTTGGATAGACACGGAAAAGGATGGAAAAGGTTGGAAAAAGATTCCCAGTGCCTGTCCTAATCCAGGGAAGCATCCAGGACACATCTGTGCTCTTACAGAATGCAAGCTCCTTCCAGGAAATATTCACTCTACCACTTCCGTGTTATTTTGTATTAATCTGAGCTTAATTTTTAAGGCAGATTCAGACAGTGTGGATGGAGTTTTTTGAACCAGTCATGAAAGCTTTTATATATTGAGAAATTTTTTGATTTTTGGAGCAAGGCAGTTTTCAATGGGGTTTTTTTAACCAGTCATGAAAGCTTTTATACATCAAGTCATTTTCTGATTTTTGGAGCAAGGCACAGTGTTTCCACACAGTTTTTTTTAGGTGGAATGGGATTGCCTGGCCTTTGGAGATTTCTGAACACAATCAATCCATGTTTGATTCTCCAACACCTGGTTTTATGGATTTCCCTGTGCTCCAATTAAACAGCAATAGAAGAACAAAAGGAATTGCTCACACCTGGCGCTGAAATAAGATCTAATGTTGAAATAAGACCTAACAAGATCTAATGGCACTAAATAAGATCTTAAATGCTACTCTTGGAGATCCTCCCCCAGCCTGGGCCCTTTTGGGGTGGGAATGAAGGTGCCAGCAGTGGAGGAGAATCCTGAACCTGCAAGGGGACCAAAGTTCCACCTGGTGGGAGAAATCCAGAGCAGGAGTTGGATTTGGTGATCCTTGTTGGTCCGTCCAGCTCAGGATGTTCTGGTATTTGAAGTCCCAAGCAAGCGGCATGGAAAAGTGGGAGAAGGGTGGTGGGCAGCTCTTCCTGGAGGGTCCTTCAGGTCTGGAAAAGAGGGAATGATGCCAGGCCAGCATTCCCAGAAATAGGGCAGGAACTGGGAAATCTGTCCCCTGTTCTGTGAGTGTGGTGACACAGGCTGGGAGCTTTGCCTGGTGACACTGACCTGCACCAAACAAACCACTCCTGAGCCCATGTTTTGCCCGGAATACAGAGATTTTTGCTGAGTTTTTTTGCCAGACCTCGAGTTTTCACAGACTCTGCTCCGCTGAGCAGCTGCTGATCCCTGCCAGGGGGTGGAAAATGCAGAATCCACCGGGGCTGGGAATAAGGTGGCACTGGCAGGGTGAGCTCAGCCACTGGAAAAGGGCTGTGGATTTGGTCCCAAGTGCAGGAATGGCTGCTATTCCTGTTATTCCTGCTGTTCCATACGTCTGGAATGTTGTCAGGACAATAGTCAGTCATTAATTGCTGCTTTCACGTTGGGCTTGCAGGGAAACCACAAAGTCCCCTTTGAAGTGGGCATGAAAGGGAGAGAAGGAGTTTCCCTGCTGTGGTTCCATGGATGTGAGCTCAGAATGGGCCTGGAATACTGGGGATGGAGGCTGGGGTGATACCCAGGAGCCCTGACAGGGCTTTGGGGGAGTCACCAGCACCTCTGGGCTGTGCAGGGAGAATATTCCCTATTCCTGGAGTGTCCTTTTCTGGAAAAGCTGCCAAACAGCCGAGCTGGGGCTGCAATGTCAGCCCAAGGTCGATGTCACTCAGCTGAGGAGGGATGACCTGCAGGAGGCTTTTGGAATGGTGTTTGGCTTCAGATGTTTGGGAGCCTTTGCTCAGTGATCTCGAGCTTCCTGCAGACCTGGATAAGCACATTTAACCCCATGGAAGCTGCTTTTCATAGCCTGGTTTCTTCTTCTAGAGCTTGGGCAAATCAAAGATTCTTTCTGAGTCTCTACTTCTGCCCTGGGGCGGGGGGGGATTATGTTTCAATAAATACATATATTCTATAGAAATATATATTCTTTCAAGAAAAAATATGTGTATATTGGTATACATATATATGTATATTTCTATATGTATACTCTATATAATACGCAATATAATATAGCATGAATACAATATAGTACAATATCATAAAATACAATGCAATGCAATACAATACAATAAAATACAATACAATGCAATACAATACAATAAAATACAATACAATATAATGTAATGCAATATAATATAATGCAATGCAATATAATACAATATAATGTAATACAATATAATACAATACAATATATATGTTTTATATATATATACTATACAATGTATATACAATACAATATATATACACACAATATGGAATTGTAGGACCATTGATGCATTTCTTTATTCCTCTGTTTTATGGCACTCTGAGGAAGATCTTTCTTTACACAAACCTGCACTGGAGTCCCCAGTGCCGCTCAGGTTCTCACTTCCATCACAGTGACAGCTGCCCGGGATATTTTTGGGGAGGACATGACTTTTTAGGGGACACTGAGTTCCTACTGGTGATGCTTGCTATTCCCAACTGGAATTTTGGGAAGACTCCTGTTTTTATGGTGTCTTCTACAGATCCATTGCCAGGGGAAGGTTTTCCTATTTCCTCTTCTGTTCCTCCCTCCTCACCTCTGTTTCCCTCCAACTTCTGGGGCTAAATCCAAACCAGCAGAACAAGAAATGTCTTCTCCTCCCTTTTCCCTTTATATCAGATGAGGAAAAGGACCCATCACAGTGGATTTAAGCTGGAAGAAGGTGGGGATAGATGGGATTTGGGAAGGAATTGCTGGCTGGGAGAGTTGGGAGGGGCTGGGATGGAATTCCCAGAGAAGCTGTGGTGCCCCTGGATCCCTGGGAATGTCCAAGGTTGGATCCACCTGGCATGGTGGAAGCTTTCCCTGCCCATCCATGTGGTTGCAACTGGATGAGATTTAAGCTCTCTTCCCTCCCAAACCATTCCAGGATTCCACAAAATGATTTTCCCAAAAGACAACATCATTCCATATCTTTAATTCCTACTGCTGCTTTTCTTGCAGAGTCGCCTGAAGGAAGCGGTGCAGCTGCTGGAGGATTACAAACATGGCACTTTGCCCCCAGGAGTCACCAACAAAGAGGTCAGAGGGGAAAACTCTTCCGTTTCTACTTATTCCTGCAGTTCTCTGGGGAGGATGAGCTGGGGATTCAGGTCATGCTCTGCTGAAGGACATTTTTGGTGTTTCTGCCCTAAAATCCTATACTGGCTACCCTTGCAAACTGCTTGTACAGCAAAAAAAAAGGTCATTTTTTTAGCTGGATGAAACCTTCTTGTCAGTGCTGTGGGTTCTTGTAGCAGCAGCTGTGAGGTATCAGCCGCTGCCCTGTTCCAAGAATTTCCATTTCTGCCCAGATATAAACATTGTTTGGCTCCGTCAGCCCCTTCTGGTGCTGGAGGTTGTGGAATCCCTGTGGATGAAGGTCCTTGCAGGCTTTGGGGAGTTCCTGAGAAAAAAAAAGGGTAATTTTTGACTTTGGGACAGAGGGATGCATTTGGTGATTTCTCCAATACCTCATCAGTTTTCTGGACTTTTTCCTGACATTCCTCTGCACGTGGAACTTGTGGAAACAGAGATAAGGATTTTAGAGGAGTCAAACTACTTTTGGAGTCTTTTACCTGCAAATCAGCGCCACGAAACAAAAATCATTGATTTTCTTGTGGGTGTTACCCCAAATTCTTCTCCTTTCCTGTCCATGTGGAGACTCCTGACCACGACACCAACCCAGGGCCTTTTCTATGGTCCTGTTTGGGCATCCAGCACAAAATTAATCAGTTCTGTGTCATTTAATATTCTATCAAGAGCAGGGTAAGATGATCAGCAGGCCTGCCTGAGGGGATATGAGGAGCAGCGATTCCAGAGGAGCAGTGCATCTCCCAAATAAACTGGAAGGGAAGTGGTGGGGAGCTTTTCTCCCACACCCTGTAGGTCAAGAAACCTCTTCTATTTATTTTTCCCCATTCGCAAGTGATAATTTCTTCTCATCAGAGACAAATATCAGAGGTAAATAAGGAAATCAACATTAATATTCACTTCAGAACGGGAGCTCGGGTGGGAGGTGCTGTGCTGGGAAAGAGGCTCGTCTGCCACAAAAAACAAATGGGGAATTGTCACAAGGCGTTGGCCTCCTGCTCTGCTGATGTCACTGCATTCTCCTGAGCAGCATCTGATGGGAAGGAAGAAGCTCCAGGGCTGGGGAGGGAAGGAGGCAGAGAGGGAAGGAGGCAGCAGTGATGCAGCAGCAGTGACTCAGTTCCATCTGCCTGAGGCAGATGACACACAAGTCACTCTCTGTGACAAACCACGCAGACTTTTGACCTACATTTGGCAGAGTGGCACAGCCAGGCTATTCACAGAGCTCATTCAGAATTCCCGTGGGGAGAGCAGGCGAAGGCAGCCTGGTTTGTGTTCCGTGGTGTGCAGGAGGTGAGGCTGAGCTGGGAGGCTCTGGGTGAAAATCCAGGTGAGGGAGGGGAGAGGAAGTGATGGGAAAAGGAAATGTTCTGACACCAGTGTAAAAAACCATGGTGTAGTGAAATGGTGACACAACTCCCTTTGGTCACAGTGCCAGGGATGGCAGAGGGGTTTGGCTCCTGGAGGAGCCTGGGGGGATTGGCTTGTATTTAATTACTGTGTTAATTAAACCAAACCACAGCGTTAATTAAGCCAAACCTCCATCCCTGGAGGTGTCCAAGGCCAGGCTGGACAGGGATTGGAGCACCCTGGGATTGGAGCACCCTGGGATACTTTAAGGTCTCTTCCCACCCAAGCCATTCCAGGATTCCATGGCAGATCCCAGCGAGGCAGTGAGACTTGAATGTCCCAGGATGTTACAGCCTCTCCAGGAAGGGTGAGGGTGGAGGGGACTAGGTGACCTTCAGGGAGTCCCCAAGTGCCACATCCACAGGGCTCTGAAATCCCTCCAGGCATGGGGACTCCACCAGGGCTGGACAGTCCTTTCCAGCAGGAATTTCCCCAAAATCCACCCTGAGCCTTCCCTGGCCCAGCCTGAGGCTGTTCCCTCTCCTCCTGTCCCTGTTCCCTGGAAGAAGATCCCAAAGCATCCCACTCCCATCAATATCACCCCAAACTTGCACTGAAGACACCTGGAAAATGCATTTTTTGCTTTGCCGGTGCTAAGATTGACAATTTGCCTGGTTTTTCTGTGCACCACTCTCTGCAGGATGAGCTCTGGCTGTGGGGCTTTGCAATTTGCAGTTTTCTGGTGCTAATTTGGGAAAGGGAAGTGAAGGAGCTGTGGAGAGGTGCCTGATCTGTGGCACAACTGCTCGGATTTGTGTTGGGATAAGGGATTGTGTTGGGATAAGCCACATCCTGTGTGACAACTGAGTGCCACCCAGTCCTCTGCTGCACTGGTGAAGTTGCCAGAGGTGGGAGGTCACCACCAGGTAGAGGTAATTTGATTTTTGACTGATTTTGGCAGCTTTTAGCCCTCTCTGACCAAGATCTGAGCTGATCCCTTTGTGTTCCCATGGCTGAGGAGTGGATGTTGGAGTAGTGACCTGGGAACACAGAGTCTGAGAGAGGATAAATCGCTGTTATTGCTCATCTGAAAGGCTGGGGAGGACTTCAGTGACCTCAGCAGAGAATTGAGTTTATCTCCTTGAAGAACTGATTCCTCTTTGGTCGCTTGAACTCCTCAGAACTGAGCTGGAGTGGATACAGAACACACAAAAAATCTCTGAATGGGCTTGAGTTTCATAATCGTAAGTTTTCATCTCCTGAGTTTTCATAATCAGCCCGAAAATCGTGCTCACCTTGGGAGACTTTAAAAAGCAGCACTCTGGGCCGAGTTTGAAGGCATTAATTCTCCCAAAACCAGCTCTCCCCCCTCGGGAACAACTCTGAGACAGAGCAGACGAGTTGTTTTGACAGAGCTCCCGACAGAGCTCGAATCTCTGCTCGTGCCTCATTCAGAAATCGGCGGAGCTCGGCGGGGATGGAGCTGCAGCAGCTCTGCACACTCCCTGGCGCCTGCTGCAATGGTTCTGCCTCGTGTGAAATGGAAAATACAGAGCCTAGAGCTATGTCACCGCGAGCAGCTCCTCCGCACACAGCTTCTTGACAGGGCTCTGTGCAACCAGCCTTGCTCTGCTGCGTTCCCCAGGCAGATTTTTCCAAATGAGCTGGAATGGAACAGCTATGGGCTAGCTTAAGATAAAAACTCTCCGGAGGAGATGGAATTGTTGGAACTGCTTGAAGCAGTTCCCCAGGATGGGCTCTGAGGCAGTTTCCAGAATAAATTCTGGAATGTGGACACCTCTGCCCCTTCCAGGTCTCTCCTGCTCTTCCTCGCGGAGTGATTTCACCACTCGGGAAAATGACCATTAACTCAAGGTGGGAAAAACCCATTTCTGGGGCCTCATTAGGAAAAATGAAGAATTGATCTCTCACCTGTCGATAGCTGCTGCACTGCTGAGAGCTCCTTGTGGAGGGGAGCTGGGGGGTTTATTCCTACGTTAGAAAGATGTTTTAAAAACAGGATTTTTAGCCTGGGTGAATCAATTATGTAGTCAGCAAAACAGGGGAGAAAGAGCTGCTTGATCAGTGTTTATTCAGTGGAGCAAGAAAACACACTCCAGTCTCAATTTCTTCAACTGAGCTTATTTCCTTGAGTTTTCATTTAAATATTTAAAAGCCAGCCTTGTTTTCTATTAAATATACAGCTGAGTTTTTGTTAAATCCCCCCAACCCCAAATATTCTGTGCAGTGGCAGTACCCCATGCTGTCTTTAATCCCCAACAGGCTCTTAGGATTTCCTAATTCTCTTCAAAATGAAAAGATATCCTTGGGAATGCAACTATTTGGGGTGATTTTTTTGTTCTCTTGGTCATTTGGGTTAAATATTTGAGGAGGATTAGAGGAAATGCTTGGAGGAGAAAGCCCCTGAAGGCCTTGAGTAGGTTTGGTCTCCTGGGGGGACATTTTGAGTGATGGAACTCCATGGACCCAGAAATGCTTGATGGCAGAAACAGCTGTTTCTTAGCAGGGTTTAGAGGTTTTAGAAAATTAGACATTTTTGCTGTGAAAGGCCCAAGAGAACTGGTGGGTCTGGTGAAATTCCTCTTCCCTGGTTGTGTTTGTCCTCCTGTAGCTCCTGCAGAGGGGAGTGGGAAGTGCTGCTGTGACACCTGTGGGTCCCTGGGTCCCCTTCTGTCCCCCCAGCCCAGGGGAAGGGGGAAAAGAAGATCCTTAAAGAGAGGTGGAGGGTTTGTGCTGATGAGAGAAACTGGTTCAGTTGTCATTTATGTCCCACCTTTTCCAGCTCTGGAGGTGTTGCACTCATGGAATCATGGAATGGTTTGGAAAGAGCTGGAAAGGACCATAAATCCCATCCCATTCCACCCCTGCCATGTTCAGGGACATCTCCCAGTGTCCAGCCTGCCCTTGGACACTGCAGGGATCCAGGTGCAGCACAGCTGCTCTGGCAATTCCAGCCCAGCCCCTCCCCACCCTCCCAGCCAGCAATCCCTCATTCCCAAGATCCCAGCCCAAGCTCCCCTTTCCCAGTGGGAAGCCATTCCCTGTCTCCTGTCCCTCCATCCTTGTCCCCAGTCCCTCTGCAGCTCTCCTGGAGCCCCTTTAGGCCCTGCCAGGGGCTCGGAGCTCTCCCTGGCTCCTTCCCTTCTCCAGGGAACATTCCCAGCTCTCCCAGCCTGCCTCCAGAGCAGCTCCATGGCTTTATTATTACTTTCCTATAAAGATTCCTCACTCTTTGCCCTTTGTGCTCCTCATTTAACCACAGAATCCCAGAATCCCAGTCCAGTTTGGGCTGGAAGGAACCTTAACCCCATCCAATCCCAATGGATGGGCAGGGACACATCCCAGCAGCTCAGGCTGCTCATTTAGGT
The DNA here is from genome assembly GCA_013397955.1 of Grantiella picta. Classification (NCBI taxonomy): domain Eukaryota; kingdom Metazoa; phylum Chordata; class Aves; order Passeriformes; family Meliphagidae; genus Grantiella; species Grantiella picta. Next base: position 95,720 of record VZRM01006008.1, on the reverse strand, counting down.
GTTCCCATGGTACCTGAGCAGCCTTTGCAGCCAAAATTGCCCAGGGATTGGCAGAGGGATGTCCTAGTGTGAGGATCCCTGTGCTGGAGCTGTTTTCAGCCGTTTTGAGCGCAGGGCTGCTCCCGGGGCTGGCAGGATCTGTCCCCACGGAGCCCCGGTGGCTGCTGCGAGTGGGAAGGTGCAAATGACACACACGAGGGCTCAGGGAGCCAATTTGCAGCAGAAGGTATAGACTGTAACATATCCAATTCCAAACAGGGCAGACAATTCCCCAAACTGCCTCCTGGAGGGAAGCTCGGCTGGAGGGAAAAGGTTTCATTTGAGGGAATAGCTTCTCCCCTGAAAGCCAGGGCTGTGAAATATCAGCCTGATGAACAAGGAGGAAGAGCCAGCTTGCCTAAACATGGACATTTTCCCTGTTTTGGGAACGCTGGTGCTGAGGTTTAGCCTCAAACCAAAAGGCTGTATCAACTGCAGGGCATAATGATGTGGCTTTTGTCCTTTATCCTCAGGCTTCTCCCACTAATTTGTGGGATGGCATCTGTGCCCTGTGTGTGAGTCCCTCTCCCAACCTGTCCGAGAGCCCAGCACAGATTGGGGGAACAGATTGATGCTGGCATGGCAGCAGTGGGGAAAGTTGAGGCAAGCAGCACTCGGTGGCTCCTAGCTCCACAGGGACTCAATCCCTCCTCTTCATGGCACAGCTGCCTTGGCTGGGGGAATTTTGGGCTCCAGGAAAACCCTTTCCAAGGCTGAGGAACCTTGGATGAGCTCCAGGTTTGGGCACCAAAGATCTGCCTTGGGAGAATTGCCATTGGATATCAGCACTGGGGTACTTATGATGAACTTCAGGTTTGTTCATCACTTCTTCCCCCTAAATACTTTCATTCTCTTAGCTAGAATTCCCTGCAGTCATTCTGTGCTTGAACTGCATTTTCTTTCCCTTGCAGGTTGAATTTTGGTCTTAGAAATTGGCTGGGAAGAGCTGCTGAGCTCCTGCTTTAATATCACAGTCTCGGAGGGCTCCAGATATTGACCAGCAGCAGCCGAGGGTGCTGGAATGCTGCTGGAAATTGGGATGAAATCCCTGCTTTGCCCCATTTGTAGCTTCCTACCACTCTGTCCTGAAAATGCAGTGTCTAAAGAAGCAGCGGGATCCAGAAATCCAAGGATTCTGAGGAATCCAGTGGGGAAGGTTCCTCAGTCCCTGGGGCTGATCCAGACTGGCACCTCAGCTCCTCCCTGTGCTCCTGCCAGCAGAGAGAGGTAAAGAGCCACAAACAGCAGCAGTGGCTCGGGGAGGGGGGGCCTCTGCATTTTATCATGCAAGGATTTTATTTTTTAATGCGACGGAGAGGTTTAAAAACATAGATAATGAATGAAAAGCACCCCTTGGGCCGGCAGGCTCCCAGAGATGGCTCTGTCCTCAGCCAGAATCAAGGTGCTGCCCATGAAATGTCTCATTCCCCGGAGTTCAGCTGTGAGCTGGCAGAGCGCTCGGTGCCCAGGCTCTGGAGGGAGGTGTGAAGCCATGGCAGCAGGAGCAGTGCCACTGCTCTGCTCCTTCTCCCACCATGTGTTCCCACCTCGCTGCCACAGCTGGCTGCTCCGGGGAGCTGAGCTTAATAACAACTCCAGCTCCCTTCCCCCTCGCCCAAAATGCTGCATTTCTTGCCTTTGACTCCCTGTATTTTCCCTGCTGTGTGTGCAGAGTGAGGGATGGGATGGACAGGGTGCTGTGAACAAACCACCTCGGGCTGCTGAAGGTGAGATGAACCTGAGCTGGAGGCTGGAAATTAATCCAGGGATCATGGAACCAAGGATAGACACCCTGCAACGTGGATCTTTGCTGATTGAAGCCCATGTAGCTACGAGACGCTGGGTTTTGGTATTTTTGATCCACATCTCTATTTTTGCTGTAGGATGGCTCAGGCTGAGGACCTCAGGAGGTCACCTAGGCCAGCAGAGCTCCCTGGATCTCCTGCTGGAATCCTGCCTGTGCACTGGACTGGGTGTTTACCTGAACATGCTGCCAAAATGCAGGAACAATGTGACAATTCATCCAGTTAACATTTTGACAATTAATTTGCGAGCCAATTTATGATTTGCGAGCGAAGGAGCAGCGGCCTAGCTCAGTCCCTGACTTTGCACCCTCAGCGGCCTAGCTCCGTTATGACTTTGCACCCTGAGAGCTTCACCCCTCAGCACCGGGGAAGAAAAACCCTCAAAAATTAAAGGAATTAAAAATAACCCCAGCCTGACTGATGTGTAAAAAGCTGTCCCTCGGAGACAGACGTTTGCTATTCTCCAGCCAGCCCCTTCCTGCGTTGGCGGAGCCTGAACCGCGCTGTGTGCCACTTGTGACTTCTCACTCCTCAGCCTTTCCAAACGCGCCTTTGGCAGCTCGGCTGTTTTGAAACTGTTTCATTTCTTCCCCCATTAGGGTCGCTGAAGTGCAAAGAGGCTCACCGGCCTGACGGGAAAGGATTTCTTGCCGTGTTCTTGCCTCAATCAGGTTAGCAGCGGGGAGAGCCCTCATGCTGGCCCAGACACAGCAGAGAACAATGAATCCATCAGGGACTAAACAGCCTCCCTTTTGGGGAATAATGGCTTTTCTTAGCAGTGTTGATGAAGAGCGAAGAGGTCCATTTGCAGTAAACTGTAATTTTTTCCCCCTCTGGTCTCCTGCAGGATGTATCGTTGTCCCGCTGCTCCCTTTTCTTGGCAGGAAAGTGCCAAAGGCTGGACTTGGATTTTCCATCCCCTGCCATCTGAATGTTCTCGGTGTCCCTAAACTGAGTGGATTTTAGGCATCATTTCGGGGGCAAAAGGCACAGAGGGAGCTGTAAATGCACCTCAAGAAACCTCCCTGATCCTGACTGTTGCTCCTGCTGCTCCTCCTCAGTCCCAAACTGGCTTTATTTCAGCTCATCAGCTCAGGATTTAGGGAGTTTATCCACAGCCACGGCCAGATTACAGAGCAGATCAGATTTGCGAGCTTGGTGTGGCCAAAATGAGATTAAATCTGATCTGAAGCAGACTTGGCTGGATTAGGGAGTCTGCCTTCCCGAGCAGGGCTGGGACATCCCTGAAGGTCCCCAACCCAAACTATTCCATGATTCCAATGGTATCCAAGTCCTTCTCCAACTCTGGTGCAATGATGGCTTTCACTGAGTGATTCTCATTCCGCTGAAGCCTTTCCAGGAGAATGATGGGAGGATTAATTAGTTAATGTTTATTGAGTGCTGGGAGGCTGCACGGTGTTATTTCAGTGCTGCCTTATTTTATCCGTGGGGACTCGATTCTGGATCCACCTACACTTGGTTTGGGATCCTTCAGCAGCTCCTGGTGCTGGGAATCAGCAGGGCCAGGGCAGTGTCTGTGCCCTGTGCTGGGACAGCTCTGGGACAAGAGACCCTGAGGGGCTGGAGGTGTCCAGGGAAGGGAACAGAGCTGGGAAGGGTCTGGAGAACTCCTGAGGAGCTGGGAAAGGAGCTGAGCCTGGAGCAAAGGGGATCAGGGGGACCTTGTGGCTCTGCACAGCTGCTGCCAGGAGGGGACAGCCGGGGGGTCAGGCTGTGCTCCAGGGAACAGGACAGCAGGAGAGGGCACAGCCTCAGGCTGGGCCAGGGGAGGCTCAGGGTGGATTTTGGGGAAATTCCTGCTGGAAAGGACTGTCCAGCCCTGGTGGAGTCCCCATGCCGGGAGGGACTTCAGAGCCCTGTGGATGTGGCACCTGGGGACATGGGGCAGTGGTGGGAATGGTTGGATTAGATTGCCTTAAAGCTCTTTTCCAACCCCAACAATTCCATGATTCTGTGATTCTGTTCAATGCCTCAACAATGCTGAGTGGCAAAGTTTTCCATTGGCATCCCAGGAGAGCTTCAGGCGCCTCCTGTGCTGACTCCTTTCAGTGTCAGGAGAGCAGGACTTGAACAGATTCCTTTGGGATTTATCCCTCATGTGGGGTCAGTTGAACTTTGTGTCCAAAACCTTCTCATGGGAAGAATTTAGGAGCAAGGCTGTAAAAGCTCCAGTGGGGAGATTTCCTGTGATGAGCAAAGGCAACCAGTGGATTGTGTTACTCATTTTCCAGGTTTATCGGGAAAGCCAGACAGGAGATTCCCTATCCATGAGCAGGTGGAGTGGAGCTAATTCTTTTTCCTCCTCTGGTTTCGTGTCATTTAAACAACTGGTTCTATTGGGAGAGCACATCTGGGTTTGGAGGCGCAGGAAAGGAGCTTGATGTGCCCCAGGAGGAGCTGTGCTGCATCACACGCTCTGCACCACCCGATATTTGGAATTCAGCGTGGGATGGATGATCCGAGCTGTGCTTTAATAAACCTCACAACTCCCGGGGTGTGAAACCACTGGCAATTCCTGACGGGGTGCAAACTCCAGGCTGTTACCTCGTGAAAATCCAGATTTCCTGGGTGCAGGAGGGGCCCATGAGAGGTGAGAACATCCCTGATGGAGCAGGAAGGGAAGGAACAGCTTCTGAACTGGAACTGGCTGGGCAGATGAAACAAATTAAGTAAAAATGCTCCTTCTTCAATGATTTCCTCTTCGGCCTTGTCCTTACTTAGGGAATTTTGTTGTGTGATGGTGCAAAGTCTGACCCAGACAGACCCCACTGAAGGTTCTCTGCAGGATTTAAACCTCTGAGTTTTCTCCTCCACACTGGGCTCATCTACCCTTGGACTCATAATTAGTTATTTGACTATAAATGCCTTGTCATGATGAGTGATTAATGAGTGATTAATCCATAAGGGCTTTTCTCCACAGTTATTCCAAAGCAGGCACCCATGGATTTAGGATCAGTTCCTAAATGGTGGCACCAGGTGGTTTTAAGCTGAGGAAGGATTGATTTGGGTTAGGAATAAGGCAGAAGGTTGTTAGGACAGCGGTGACAAATAAATTCCCCCCTCTGAGTGCAGGACTGGGAAGTGCTCCTGTGTTTATTAGGAGGAAGCTCATCCATTAAGGAGAACTGGAACCCTTCGTGCTGCTTTTATAGTGACAGGTGTTGGTGAAGAGATTGGGGCTGGATGGATTCTTTAAATAAATTCTTTTTTTTTTTTTAAACTATCTCTAAGCTGCAATTCTGCTGCTAAATAAGGATCGCTAATGAATGTCCTGACAAGCAAAGATCACATCTCTTCCCAAGATTTATTCCAGTCTCCATCTCCTCACCACAGCTTTGGTTCTCTTCAGATTCTGGTGGTCTTTGGTTCCCTGCCTCAAATATCGTGAGCAGGTGATGTTTCTGTGTGACTGAATTCAGCTCCTGAGTTCATAAAGTCACAGAACCCTGGAATGGTTTGGGCTGGAAGGGACCTTAAAGATCAGGATTTTCTACCTCCTGCCAGGGCAGGGACACCTTCCACTGTCCCAGGCTGCTCCAAGCCCTGTCCAGCCTGCCCTCGGACCCTGCAGGGATCCAGGGGCAGCACAGCTGCTCTGGCAATTCCAGCCCAGCCCCTCCCTACCCTCCCAGCCAGCAATCCCTCATTCCCAAGATCCCATTTCTCCCTGCCCTCTGGCAGTTTGAAGCCATTCCCTCCATCCCTTGGAAATTGTCCTCTCTCCATGTTCCCTGTGAGCCCCTTTAGGTCCTGGAAGGTCACAATGAGGTCACCCCAAAGCTTCTCCTCTCCAGGCTGGACAATACCAGCTCTCCCAGCAGAGCTGCTCCATCCCTCTGCTCATCCTGGTGCCCCTCTGGCCTCTCTCCAGCAGCTCCAGCTCCTTCCTGTGCTGGGACCCCAAACTCAGGGCTTTAACCATCTGCTATAGGTGGTGAGAAAAGTGATGTCTCTTCATCAAAAAAAAACATGGAAGAAACAGAATCCTGGAAAGGATGGCTGGAAATCTCATCCCTGAGTCCTGTGCCATGAAAAGCTGGATCTGAGAGCACTTGTGAACAGCCTGGAGCTGATTCCTGCCTGTCCAGGAAGGAGCTCTTCATGGAGCAGAGCCTGATCTCACCTAGGAGAAAGTTGCAGTGGCCACAGGCTGGAGGAAAGTGTCAGTTCCTGCCTGCTTGGAGAGTGGAATATCAGGATAATGGTGCTCCAGCCCTCTGGGCTTCTCTGGTGTCATCCCAAAATGGAGTGGAAGCAAAGCCCCTGTGGAGCTTTGAGCCATCCAAGGAAAATCCTCCATCCCAGGAGACCCTCCTGATCCAGGCTGATCATATCCATCAACCCTGGGCTGAGGTCTCAACCAAACTGAGCACACTTTGGAGTCACTCCCTGTGCTCCAGAGAAGATTCCCCAGCTGGTGTAATGAGATGGAAACGTGGCTGTTCCTCCAGGATGGCCGGAGAGAGCGGGAATGAAATCCCAGAAAAAACAGAGCCTCCTCTCCCAAAGGAGCCCCCAGGCTGGCAGGACTCATCAGGGAGCTGGAGCTGCTGGAAAACACTGCAGACAGAGAGGGAATTAGAGGGGAAAGAAGGGAAAATGAGCTGGCAGAATCCTGAGGTGACTCATCAGGTGCATCTTGTGAAGTCTCTTTGGGAGAAGTAATGAAATCGCATGTTCTAACAATATTTGCACTGCAGCAGGGAAAGGCATAAATATTGGGATCAATTAATGAAATTAGAGAATTTGACCAAAAAAGCCCTAATGCTGGCTCAGAAACCATCCCTCTTCCTTTTTGCTGGTGTCAGTGCCGGCAGTTGGAGAGGAAAATCCCACAGTTCTGTTTCCCATCCGGGAGAAAGGAGATCTGGGAAGCTGTGGGATTACTGGGATGTGCTGGGAAGTCACCTGGAGCTCGAGGAATTCCACCTTCACCCCAGGGAAGTGCTTGAGGTGGTGACTGTGTGGGCATGGAGCCTCCTTCCCTTTGGATTTTGGGATTTAAACTCCTCTCATCTTTACCACCCACAAGGATTTTCTCTTTGTTTTTCACCTGGAAAAAGGGGAATTATGCTTTTCCTTCAAAAGGGAATTTTTCCTCAGGGAAAAGCCTGTGGATATGTGACATTTGGACATGTGGAGCTACTGGAAAACGCTGCAGACAGAGAGGGAATTAGAGGGGAAAGAAGGGAAAATGAGCTGGCAGAATCCTGAGGTCAATAACTCATCACAAGCAGTGGAGTTCATCGCAGAGCTTCGTTCTGGAGTTTGAGGTGAACTGGGAATGAAATTTAGGGTTGTTGATATCAATGGGTCAATTGTTGCTGCTTCTAGCAGAGTAATCACCTCATTCCAACAGATTTTTAATGGATTTATTTTTGGGAATGGCAATAAACCTCGGGTGAGGGATGAGGCTTAATTAATACCCCGATGAAGATGAAATCTGCCGGGTGAACACCTCATCTGCAGGATGCCCCCAGAGCCTGGGCTGGGTTTTGGTGGGTTAATCATGAGCCAAAAAGAGCCATCCCTGTGCTGGGATTGATCAGCAGTGGGAACAGAACTCCCCAGGTTCTCCTGCCCTGGGATTGGCTCCGGCACAACTCTTGTTGGAATAATTCCCTTGGTTCCTGGCGGCCTCCACTCGAGAGGATGTTGACAAATTGGAGAGAAGGAAAAGAGCCGCAAGGGCGGGGAAGGATTGGCAAAGGAGCCTTGCCAGGGAAGCAGCCAGGCTCCTGGCTCGCAGCGAATTTGTGTTTTTTTGAAATTGAAATGGAGGTTAAAGGGTGGATTTGCAGCTCCAAGGACCTGAGGGAAGAACAAACCCAGGTGGTGCCAGAGGTGCCACAGTTCTGGGTCTTGGAGCTGAACTGGAGTTTGGAACAGCAAAACCCAAGATCTGCTGGGATATTTCAGAGACCTGGCTTCCCACCCATCTCTGCAATGATGCACATCAACCTTGGGCTGTTTGGAGGTTATAATTGGGATTTAGGTGTAATTAATGCAGGAAACCCCTCTGCCCTGCTAAAGGAAGGGTGAGCTGGGGTTGTGCCTGTGCCAGAGCATCTCTGGGTATTGGTGTCTCGTCCTCATCTCCAACTGCACCTCTCACAGGATGTTTCCCCCTCCGTGCTCCTCCATCTCCATGCCCTGAGCCACATTTGGGTGCTTTGAAGCTTTCAGGAGGCAACAGTGAGAGTTTGAAAGAAGATTTTTCCTCTCTGAGCATTTTTTGGTGCATTTCCCTTGTGAAAAATGAGAACTCGTGGTTGTTTATTCTGTTTATTCTGATCTTGGGGTTTATTTGGAGAGATCCTCGTGTTCCCTGCAGGGTTTGCTCCACCTTTGTTCCCCAGCAAGGCTGGATTTCTGCAGGAAGCTCATCCAGGGAGAGGCTGTGCTAAATTTACCTTGTGCAGCGGAGAATTCAGGATTTGCAAAGCTCTGAGGTCTGGCTCTTGTTCTTTCTCCTTATTTAATATCAGCTCAATGTTGTCTCTTGCTGGCCTCGCTGTCCATGCAGGTGTGAAGGAGCTCAGGTGTGGAAAAGATCCTTAAATCCATCCTGGAGGGCTGCAGAAAATGAGGGTTTTGTACCAATGCCTTGTGTTCATTCCCTACAGCAGCTCAAAGATGAATATTTGGGGTTTGGGATAAAGCTACACTGGGTTGTTTTAATATTTAATGTTCTCTTGTATTTTTCTAGCTCTGGGGAGCTCAAAAAATCAAACAGGTAATACATTTTTTAAAATGTTTTAAATTTTCCATATTGTTTCCAACTATTGCTGCTTTTTCCCTTTTCCCTGTCCTCCTCTCCCTCATTCCCTTTGCCAGTTGCTGTTTTGCCTTCCCATGGAAATGTAAATGCTGAGAACACTCTGCCACCAAAAAGCCTGATTTTTCTTTTTTTTATATATATATTTATATATTTTGATGTCTTCATTTTCTCCTTCCTGTCTAGTCAAGAGCTTTCTTGTCTCCAGTCTTTTGCAAATAGTTTGACAGTTCCTTGGGAAGGTTTGTGCCTGGGCTGTACCTTCCTCCCTGCACTCCCAGATCCTTTGGGAATTGATTTCTCATTCCCAGTTCGTTCCAGTGCAGCCTCCTGGGCTTACTGGGAAAGCTGGGAGAAATGGAAAATGAAATCAATAATACCAGGTTTAGGATTCCTGTGGGGGTTGGGATTTCCAGAACTGCCTGAGGAGCTGAAGATGCACATTGGGGTTGAATTTTCTGGGAAATCCTGATCCCCTGTGGGGTTTTTGGGTGTCCCTTGTGGCTCCAACACCTCTGTGTTGTTTTCCCAGCTCTTCCTGGGGCAGATGGGAAGATTTTCCTGGAATTGGATCCACCGTTGTGTTTGGACCACGAATCCTTGGGGTTTCTACTTTGATTCCCAAGCAGAATATTGGGATTTCTCTCCTCATTCCCTCCCAGTCCACAGCCAGGACTTCTCCCAGCTTTCCAGGACATTTCAGCCTCAGCGGAGGTGCTGGAAACAGGCAGAGACAGAAAATCCCCTCCTAAATCTGCCTTTGCTGGGGTTAAGATAGAGCTTGTTGGCTTTTGGGGACATCACAGGACCAAGGAAGAGCCACTCTTTGTATTTCAGGTTCAATTATTCCTCCTAAGTGATTAATTGATGTTCAGCTGCTCCAGGGAGAGGGGAAAGCAGTGGCGGGAGGAGGTTTTGTGGGGCAAAACCCGCCTTTGGTGGGAGCTGTAAAAGCCAGGAGGGTCCCAAAAAAAGGGAATTTCCAGGTGCTGTGTGGTCAGAGTTTGGAGCTGAGGGGTGGCTCTGCTGTGCCCTCACTGTGTCTCTCTGGTGCCACCTCTGCAGGCCATCATCCACCCTGACACCAACGAGACCATCTTCATGCCTTTCCGAATGTCAGGTATGGTTTGACCCGTTCATTTCACCTGGAATTTGGGCAAAATGGTGGGGGGAGAACCTTTTCTTTTTGAATTTCATCTTGACAGCGTTTAGACCGAGATCAGAAAGGCATTCCAACACCAAAATCCCTTTGCAGGTGAGGGAAATGAGGATCCAAAATTCCACTGCGAGATGTAATGCTTGATATTTCCCTTTCCTTTCCTTTCCTTTCCTTTCCTTTCCTTTCCTTTCCTTTCCTTTCCTTTCCTTTCCTTTCCTTTCCTTTCCTTTCCTTTCCTTTCCTTTCCTTTTCCTTTTCCTTTTCCTTTTCCCTTTCCTTTTCCTTTTCCTTTCCTTTTCCTTTTCCTTTTCCTTTTCCTTTTCCTTTTCCTTTTCCTTTCTCCTCTTCTCCTCGTTCTTTTCCTCTACATTTCCTTTTTTCCTCATGGAGGAGAGAGGAACTTCCAATTTCTAATGGACTCCAGCCAGAGCCTTTCCTGGCATTTTTTGAGGGATCTGTCACTGTTTGGAGCATTTTAATTTTCCAGTAAAAGGCAAAACTTGATGCCCACAACATGAAGGGTGTAAAATACAGGTCAGCAGCTTGATCCATCCTCAGTGGATGGAGAGGAGGAGGCTGAGGGGGGTTTATTCTCGGGGTTTATTCTCCAGGAAAGAATGGGATGAGCCCTGTTTTGGATATCTAACAGCCCCAGGATTGGGATCCCAGGAAGGATCATTTCTCTGTGCCTCATTGAGCTGTTTAATGATGAAACCATCACCTTCCCCCTCCCCAGTTGGGATCAGCCCTTCTGGGAATACCAGCACAGCCCTGCTCCTTTCCCAACAGAGCTATTCCAATAAACATTTTCCATGATTTTGGGTGGAAATATTCACCTGCCTGCTGGGCACAGGGGAAAATCACAGCGTTTGTGTTCAGTTATTTGTGGGATGAAGCCCAGGTTGGAGTAGGGGAGAAGCCAGAACCCTCAGCTCTGCTGTCTTGTCCTGGATTTGTCTTCCAAATATTCCTTCCTCTCAGGTTGTCGCCCTTTCTGGCTGTAAATTGGATCCAGCTTCATTCAGTAATATTGGGAGAACACTCTGAGACCTTCTAGTGGAAGTCAGAAAGATGAATTATAATTAGCACAGCACTTGGCAGCCTTAGCAGGGGAGAAATGGGAAGCATTTGATTTTTTGCGGTGCTCAATCAAATCTGAGGAGATTTCTCTCTGTATTAGAAAGCTTGAACCTCCCTTCACCTGGGATTAAAATAGCTCCTCTCTCTCCATCCTGAAAATTCCTGAAATTCCTGAAAATTCCCTTTATTCAGCATCCTTCTTCTGTGCCACATGCTGGGCCAGGCTGGGCTGACTGGAGCCTTCCTGTCTGGAGGGGTTAAATTCCAGGGAATTGAGATCACAGCCCAGGAAAAGCAAATGAAGGATGAGGAAAAGCAGGAGGATGCTCCAGTTGGTGGTTGGTGCATCTGGAACAGATCCAGGATGTCCCAGGCTGGGCACCTCATTGTGCCAGGGGTGGCTTCTCCCCTAAACTGGGACATTAATTCAAATTAAAATTAATTAATCTTTTTTTTTTCCCCATAGGTTACATTCCCTTTGGAACCCCCATTGTAAGTATTTGGTTGTGGGCACCAAGAAATGCATTTTCTAGCACAATTCTCCACATTCCACCTCAGTATTCCCACAGGGTTCCCACCTTCCCCATTTCCTGTTAACGAGGGTTCCATCATGGAAAACCCACCCTCTGGTTGGGGGGATTTATCTGTTATTAATGGGTTTTATCTATTTATGTACTGAGGTTATTTATCTATTACCTGTCAGGTTATTGATGAATTAACCCAACTTCTATTTGAGGTTATTTATCTACCATTGAGGTTATTTAATCTATTTTATATCAGGTTATGTAAGTATTATATATGTATTATATATGTATTACATATGTATTAAACCATCCTCTGTTTGAGGATATTCATCTATTATTAAGGGGGTTTTATCTATTTATATATTGAGGTTATTTCTCTATTACATATGTATTATATATACATTAAACCACCCTCTANTATGTATTATATATACATTAAACCCCCCTCTAGTATTGAACATTTATCTGTGATTAAAGGGTTTTAATCTATTTATATATTGAGGTTATTTATCTATTATCTATGTATTTTATATGTATTAGACCACCCTCTGGTTGAGGTTATTTATCTATTGATATATTGATGGTATTTATCTATTCTATGTGAGGATACTGATGAATTAACCCAACCTCTGTTTGAGGTTATTTATGTACTATTGAGGTTATTTATCTAGTCATATAGTGAGATTATTTTCATTATAGATCAGGTTATTGATGAATTAACCCAACCTCTATTTGAGATTATTTATCTACTATTGAGGTTATTTATCTATTAATATATTGATGGTATTTATGTATCCTGTATAAGGTTATTGATGAATTAACCCAACCTCTATTTGAGATTATTTATCTACTATTGAGGTTATTTATCTATTAATATATTGATGGTATTTATGTATCCTGTATAAGGTTATTGATGAATTAACCCAACCTCTGAGGTTATTTATCCATTTTCCATCATTCCCACAACCTCCTTCACCATCCTCACCTCTCCCTCTGGCAAGCTGAACTCATTGCCTGCAGAATACAACTTCTGCAACTCTGGGATTTCATCTCTGGGCACTTTTATTCTGCATTTCCATGGTTAAAGCAGTGCTTTCCCAGGTTATTGCTGAGGATGGGGCTGATTTGTCCTTGTGAGGGTGAATTTTGTGAATATTGTGAATTTTGGGTGCTCTCCATGGCAAAAGCACCCAAATTCTGCCTCTTCTCCACTGCTGAAACCTCAGCTCATCCAGCAGGGATGATTAATTAACCCCACTTTGTCTGATTGGGGAAACTGAGGCACAGTTTTCCCCCAGAATTGGTGTCAAGAGGCAGTTTGTCCTTATAACCACCAACTGCTGGCTCAGCTTATTATCTCATTAAAATGACTGAAGGAGCAAAATACCCCAAATTTAATCTCCTCAAGCCCAGTGGTGCTCTAGACTTGCTTCTCCCCCTTCCCAAACGGGGATGGAGGTTGGGAACCCTAAACCCAGCAGGGCTCCTGCTGTTTGTTGTGGTGAGGAAAGCTTTGGTGGCAACTCTGTGTGTGGGGGGCATTTTAAAAGAAAAGGTTAAACAAAAACGAGTTAACCATCAAATTGACAATGAAATCGGCCCCAATCCAGAGCTGTCACAGGAGCCGAGAGCTGTCAGATGAGCCCAATTTCAGGGAGCTGTAAAGGATAAACTGGAACCTCTTGTCATTTAGAAGGGAAAAAAAAAAAAGAGAAAAAAAACCCAAACGTTTCAAATGTTAAAATTAAAATGTAACATTTATGCCAATCGATCTGTGAAATTTAGTGACAAAATTGGCAGCCTGCTCCGGCATAAAAACAGTTTGAGGCTTGTGTTTCACAAAGGGGGATGGGATTTCCTCAAGAGAGGCTGTGCTGGGCTCGGGCTGGGCTGGCCTTGTCCCCGAGCTGGGCTGGGTTTGGGGTCAGCTGGACACCCCAGTGCTGGGGTTGGGGTCAGCTGGACACTCCAGGGCAAGTTTTGGGGTGAGCTGGACACACCCGTGCTGGG
>VZRM01006008.1:39999-75897 GCA_013397955.1 Grantiella picta | reverse complement strand
AACAAAAAAAAAAAAAAAGGGAGGGGGGCAGGGAAATGGGTTGAATATTAATAACCAGAAGTTTGTTTATTGAAAATATGTTTTGTTTTTCTTTCCAAAGCCTTCTCCAACATCCAAGTTCATCCAGGGCTACTTGGGAGCTGTCATAAGTGCTGTCTCAATAGCAGTGGGTAACTCTTTATATCTCTGCATTTCTTGACTAAAGAACTGCTTGGGAGATGTTTTTTGGATAGCTGAGCATGTTTATATTTTAATTGACTTAATTCCCTCTTGATGACCTGAAAATTGTATCACCTGAGTGGTGGCTGTCCCTGCATGCCCAAGCTTCCCACCAGAGCCAGAATTCCAGCACCTCCTGCGCTGTGGCTTTGCTGCTCTGTGACCTCCAGCTCTCCCCTCGTGTGTTAATTAATGGTGAATTAACCTTGGCCTAATTAGAGCCCTCGAGGCTGCAGGGTCTTGGGTGGCAGCTGAAGAGAGGGAACATTCTGGAATGGTGTTCTGGTTCCCAGTGCTGGGAATTGCATCTTTCCCCCATGGACATTTTGCAGGCTGGAAATTGTGTTTAGGTCATAGCAGGGAATCATGGAATGGTTTGGGTTGGAGGAACTTAAACCCATCCAGTGCCACTCCATCCATGTTCAGGGACAATTCCCACCATCCCAGGTGGATCCAGCCTGCCCTCGGACACTGCAGGGATCCAGGGGCAGCACAGCTGCTCTGGCAATTCCAGCCCAGCCCCTCCCCACCCTCCCAGCCAGCAATCCCTCATTCCCAAGATCCCAGCCCAAGCTCCCCTTTCCCAGTGGGAAGCCATTCCCTGTCTCCTGTCCCTCCATGCCTTGTCCCCAGTCCCTCTGCAGCTCTCCTGGAGCCCCTTTAGGCCCTGCCAGGGGCTCGGAGCTCTCCCTGGCTCCTTCCCTTCTCCAGGCAACATTCCCAGCTCTCCCAGCCTGCCTCGAGAGCTGGAGCAGCTCTCTGAGGTTGTGTGTGCAGCAATCCGTGAGAGAGGAGCTTTTAACATTCCTAAAATCCTGGTCTCGTGGCTTTTACTATCACATTTCCCAGGAGCACAGGAAATGCTGACATCAGGAGCAGATCAGCTCATCCCAAAGAGGCAGGTGCAGTTCTGAGGAGCAGCTTAGGAAAGTTACTCCTTGTGCTGGGTTTTCAAATAAGCCTCTGAACGAAGTGGTTGTGCCTTTTCCTTTGGAAAAGAACCCACAGCAGTTGGTATTTTTTTCTCTGGCCTTTTCCCATTTTCTCAGGTGGCAGAGAGTTTGCTTTTGCCCCTCATGCAGCTGCTGGACTTTCCAAAGGGTGTGGAGTTGTTGAAGTGCCTCAAGGCTTTGATGGAAAACTCCCTGTGATTGGATGCAGCTCTGCTGGATGGTTTTCCATGTCCCAGGGTGTTGTGCTGGGCAGTGCTGCTGCTCCCTGTCCCCTCTGCTGTCCCCTCCCTGCTCCCAGCCCACCCTGAGCTCCTTTTCCAGCTGCAGTTTCACTCAAATCCCCATCCTGACAACCTCAACGCTTTGGTTTTCCATCCACAGCTTCCTGGTGAAGCCTGGGATGCTCTGACTGACCTCCTCAATCCCCAAGGCAGCATTTTTCCCCTAATTTCTAATTCCTAAAACCACATTTTCCAGCTGGATGTGCTGCTGCCACTCACACCCTGCCTTCCAACCTCAGTGCTGCTGATTCCATGGCTTTGGATTAATGCTCCTCTCCCTCTTGGAACAGGAGCAGATTAGAGGGGCAGGACACACGGACAAGGATCTGGGCAGAGCTTTGTCCCTCTGAGGAGGAGCTGGGAGGCTTTGGTAAGGAAACCCTTGGAGTGTGGAGGTGTCCCTGCTGGGACAGCTGGTGCAGGTTTGGGAATTTTCAATTCCTTGGGCTCACTCAGATCCTGCAGAGCTGGAGCAGAAAGGGAGGCCCAGAGTGCAGCAGAGACCATCGGGGTGCTGTGAGAAACACCCCTGGGAAAAGAGGTGTGAGAAGCTCCATGAGATGTGGAGATAATAAAATTATCTCAGCCTCGTGTGAGCTAAATCCTCCTGCAAGAGGAGCTCTGGGGAAGTGCCATGGTGTCCTCCCAGACTGGGAATAGCTCTGGGTTTGGAGCTGTGGTGCTCAGGGAGAGGCAGGAGCTTCCCCTGGATCTGTGGGTGTTGTGGGGTGGAGAAGAGCAAAACCTTCCTGGGTTCTTCTCCTTCCTGATGGTGGGAGGAGGTGGAATTGTGTCCTGATAATCCCTCACAATCCCATTGGAGAACAGCCTGGAGAAAACCCTGCAGGGCAGGGAGGGATTTGGATATTGGGTCAATATCCAGTATCAATATCCAATATCAACATCCCATATCAATATCCCTTGCAGATGGAAAAGGGCTGGAGAAGCCCAGAGAGCACAGAGCAGTGGAGTTGTGCCTGTGCTTCCCACCAGCCTCACCCTCCTGTGACACCAGGGACAAGCAAATTCCTTCCTCAGGTGATGGATGAGCAGATTTTGGCCTCACTGTCATGCAGTTGAACGAGAAGTTCTGGGAAATCTAAGCAAATACCCTGATTTTCTTCCCAGTTTAGAGAGAGGAATCACTGTTGGATGGGGGTGATGTTCCTCTCTCGGATCCAATGCTACATCCATGATTCCTGATTCCCAGCCCTGCAGGAGGAATTTGAGGAGGAATCAGTATTCTTTTATTCCATATTTTCCCCCCGATATTCCCTTTTCTCTCCAACTTTTCCTATCCCAACCCTAATCACAGCACATTTTATGCAGGGAGAGCTATGCCAGGTCCAGAACTTTATCCCTTCTCCTGTGCATGACTCAGGTGAAGGAATCACTTGGAATAAAGCTGGAAAAGGTGCTTGGGTTGGAAGAGATCCCAAATCCCATCCAGGGGCAGCCACAGCTTCTATGGGAAATCCTCTCAAATCTCTGTTTCTCTCTCTATGTTTGTAGTTAATTTTCATCTCCCTCTCCCCCCCTCCAGCCTCTTCCCTGCCTTGTCTTTAGATCCCTCATTTTACCTTCATTCTGAACAGAGTGACAATGTCATTTTTTTCCCCGAACAAGAGAGTGGATTCCTGGGATTAGCCTCTGATTCCTGATCCCTGGCTGCTGTTCATGCTGCTGGTGGATGAAGTGTAATTAATGCCAGCTGGTTTCCCTAAACAAGGCAAACAAAGGCCTTGAGGTAAAAGGCCTTGAAGTAAAAAGACTTGAGGAAGACCAAACGTGTTTTACATGTTTGGAATTTTTTATTCCCCCCAGTATTCCAGTGCCAAGAGCTGCACAGATCAGGGGGTTTGTAATTAGACAGAAACTCTTTCCAGCTGACACACACATTCTTACTCTGCTATTTTTCACACTTTCCAAAGGTTAAAAAAGCTGCATGGAGCCAATTTTATTGGTAATAACTGCTTTTTAGAGATGGTAATGTTATATATATTATAATTATTATTAATATCATTGTTTATATATGGAAATCGGTTTCTATTGCCTGGGGAAATTGTGGCTCCCCTGGATCCCTGGAAGTGTCCCAGACCAGCTTGGAGCAGCCTGGGACAGTGAAGGTGTCCCTGTCATGGCAGAGGTGGCACTGGATGGGATTTAAGGTCCTTCCAACCCAACCCATTCCAGCATTTTCAGGTTCTTAATTTCAGCTCCAAACTCCATTTGCTGTGGCATTGCTGATCCCATTGGTTCTAACTCAGCTCTTCAGGACTTTGGCCTTAGACTCAACCTTCACTTTGGGGTCAGAAGTGACTTGTGGAGCTGAAACACCTGAGAATTCAATCAGCTCCAGACAAGGACCATGAGCAGCCATTCCCTGTTTTCTGCATTGTCCCTTTCGGGTTAACCTGGGGTCACTCTTTGGGTCCTCTGTGCCTTCTCCTTGAATCCTCTCATGTTTTTCCCTTGGGTTTCCTTTGGGATCACAACTTTATCCATCAGCTTTTCAATTTCCATAATCACAGCTCCAAGTTCTGCCAGGAGCAGCTGCAAATCTTGCTCCTTGTGCTGCTGGAGGCCTTGTGGGGAATTTCCGAGGGGGTTGTCCCTCCTTCTCCTTCCCAACAGAGCAGGGTTTGTAACTTCTACAAGGTTCATTTCAGTGCAGCTTTGGGGGCTTCATGGGCTTGTCAGCACGGAGACAAATAAATAAATATTTGGGTCTCACTTAGCAACCTGAGCTAAATTCTGACAAAAGTGGGTGTTTTGTCGTCTTCTGGGTGAGAGGGAGAGTGTCAGGTAACCATGGCTGCAGCCAGGCTGGGGGCTTTGATCCCACATTTCCTATGGACCTGCTGAGCACCTGGATGTTCCTTTACCTTCACCTCCCCAGGTCACCTGGGCTTACAATTCAGGTGATTGATGCCATGAACACCTCTGGTTCTGTCAGCCCCTGCTGTCCCACCCTGGTCTCACTGCTGCTCTTGCAGAGGCTGTTTGAAGCAGCTCCTCACAGGCTTTCCGTTCCAGAAGGGTTTTCCTGCTTCCTGACCCCACATCCTGACTTTGGTTGGAGCTCTGCCCTCTCAGAGAAAGCCAGGTGATGCTTGAGGGTCTCAGAACAGAGCTGGAAGGAGAAGTTAAGGACATTAATTAGATCAATTAGTGCTGGTCGGGCTCATTACACTTGGAAGTTCATCAACAGTAAAAGCCAGGATCTGGATATCTTTTCCCCATGTTCAGGGCGGCGTTTATTGAGCCACGAGTTCAGTCTTGGCTCTGACCTGGGGCAGGGAGATGATCCCTGCAGATTATCCTGCACATCAGGCTCTGGGTCAGCAATCCCATTCCTTCCCATGTCAGCAGTCCCTCTCTTTCCCCTTCCAGCAATCCCATTCCTACCTGTGTCTGCAATCCCATTCCTTCCTGAGCCAGCAATCCTATTCCTTCCCATTCCAGCAATCCTACTCTTTTCCATGTCAGCAATCCCATTCCTTCCCATGTCAGCAGTCCCTCTCTTTCCCCTTCCAGCAATCCCATTCCTACCTGTGTCTGCAATCCCATTCCTTCCTGAGCCAGCAATCCTATTCCTTCCCATTCCAGCAATCCTACTCTTTTCCATGTCAGCAATCCCATTCCTTCCCATTCCGGCAATCCTATTTTTTCCCATTCCAGCAATCCCACTCAATCCCATTCCAGCAATCCTGCTCTTTCCCATCCCAGCAATCCCGCTCTTTCCCATTCCGGCAATCCTATTTTTTCCCATTCCAGCAATCCCACTCTTTCCCCTCCCAGCAATCCCATTCCTTCCCATTCCGGCAATCCTATTTTTTCCCGTCCCAGCAATCCCGCTCTTTCCCATCCCAGCAATCCCATTCCTTCCCATGCCAGCAATCCCACTCTTTCCCGTGCCGTGCCATGGGCTGCACCATCCAGGGGTTGTTCCTCCTTCCCCTCTGGCACACTGAACTCTCCCACACCATTTCTCGCTCTCCTCTCCAGGTGGAGGTGCCCCTGTGGATTTTTCCAATCCCATTCCCTGCTCCCGATAATTGTCTGTGAGGCTGGGCTGACAGCCTGTGAATGGGGTGTGATGTCCATAATCAGCCTCAGCTCTGCCCTCCCTCAGGGCAGCCAGGAAACATTCAGGAGCTGGAGAAGTCGGGAGAGGGATGGGAAGGGATGGGATGGAGCACGGCCTGGCTCTCTCCTCCATGGGGAGCAGGGGGAAGATCCCCGTGGATGCAAGGAGTTGGTGACCAACTTCTGTTTGAAATGAAAACAGAAGTGCCTGGCACTAAAACCTGCGTCTCTCTGCTGCAAAGCTCCTGTTCCTGCACAGCCCCTTCCCTGTTGATCCTCGGGTTCCAGGAGGGAATGGTTGGATCTCTCAGGCTGGAAACTCAGCCTGGTGATTCCTCCCCAGAGCCCAGAAATCACTGGAGCTGTAGCAGCCATTCCCAAAGGCACAGCCTTTGGTGTGTTGGGAGACAAGGACTTGGGGTTTTGTGGGGATCCTCCCAGTGCCCATCATCGTCCTTCCTCTGGAGGCATGGCCACTGCTGAGTCCTGCCAAGCCCATCCCTGGAGGTGTCCCAGGCCAGGTTGGACACAGTTTGGAGCACCCTGGGATGGTGGAAGGTGTCCATGATCCTTAAGGAAGGAGATGATCCTTGAGGTCCCTCCCAACCCAAATCACTCTGTGATTCCACAATTCCATGGCTGTTCCCTCCCAAACTCCATGTGCTCCCCTTCAGCTTTGTCTCTCTTGTTGCACTGGGATGTCTCCTTTTCTGGGAAGTTTGTTTTCATCCCTTCCTCTCCTTCTGCCCCATCCCATCCCCAGGACAGCCAGGAGTGCTGCTGCCTCTGCACAGGATCCAGGTGCATGGAAAACTCCATATCGAGGCAACAACCTCTTATCTTGGGCAGGATCCTGTCGTCCTCCTTCCTCCCTCATCTTCCAGATCAATTTTGTCTCATTATCAGCATGAATCCCATTTTCCTCTGCTCTTGCTCCAAGCTACACCATTTTTTCCCCTTGAAGCATCCAACTGCCGTGGCAATCCCTCCTGGAATTCTCTTGGGAGTGATGTTTCCTCCTTTCCTTACTTTTGCTCCCCTCTAACTTCCTTCTCCCCTCGGATCCTTATTGCTTTCCCTTCCCTTAGACTCCTCCATGCTGTTCTCCTTGACTTGGGAAAGCTCCAGTTGGGAAAGAGCCCAGTTTTCCATCTCTCTGCCTCCACCTTCACCTCCCAGCCCTAATGAAGGAGTTTTTTCCTTCCTTCTCCTAATGCTCTTTTCTCCAGCTTGGCTGAATAGGACTCATCAGATCCAATTAGTTCTAATTCAATCTGGTGGCTGGGGGGATGAAGGATAACCTCCTTTGGATCCAGTTCCTCTTTCCTCTTTCCAAGTTGACTTTCCCTTAAACTGATGGAGATTTCTCCAGCACAGGTCATAAAGTCTGGAGAGCAGCAATGTTTAGGTGGTGTCATCTACCAGCTGGTGCTCTCTGGACTCCTAAGAGTCCTTTATTTGATAAAAATTCCCTCTCAGGATGAAGGGAAATAACTCCTTGGATGTGTTTACTGCTCCAGGCCTGGTTGAAGAGGTGTGGGTTTAGACCTTTAGCAAATGGCTCCGTCCTTCCAATGTCAGTCATTCAAAACCATCTCTCAGGCTTCACAAATCTTCATAAAAGGGGAGGGAAAAGCAGGGATTTTTAAAAAATTCCCGTGTTTTTAAAACTGGTGTCTTGGTGGACATGAGGTCAGAACTTTTTGAGACAAAGAGAAGAAAAAGAATCAGAAATGTTGGTTTCTCTGACAGGATCTGATGGTTCTGTCTTCAAAGTGCGGCGACGTCACAAACATTGTCCTTTTCTGAGGGAATGTTGTTGATGCTGAAAACAAAACTGGGAGCTAAAGAAATGGCAGGAATTTCTGGCACATGAGGGAGGGAGGGAGGGCAGAGTGCTGCCAGAGGCACAGGAGAGCCCTGAGTGGGGTTTGTATCCCATTGATGGTGGTTGATCCCAGTTTAGTGTTGTGGGATGTTAGGAAGTGTTGGTGTCACATATCTCTGTGTCCACTCATGTGTCCCTGTGTCCACTCTTGTGTCCCTGTGTCACTCATGTGTCCCTGTGTCCATTCATGTGTCCCTGTGTCCAGCTTCCCCTGGTTCCCTCAGCCAGATCAAGGAAGTGCTCTGGAGGAGGAAACCTCAACAAATCAGGCAGTTGGAAAAAGCTGGATTTAATGAGTCAAAGCTGGATTTAATCTAGGTTGCAGTGCAGGAATTTGCACTGTGGGTGACTCCCCATCCCTGGAAGTGTCCAAGGCCAGGCTGGACAGGGCTTGGAGCAGCCTGGGATAGTGGAAGATGTCCCCTCCATAGGGAAGGAGCCTCAAGTTGTGGCAGGGAAGGTTTAGGTTGGATATCAGGAAGAATTCCTTCCTGGAAAGGACTGTCCAGCCCTGGTGGAGTCCCCATGCCTGGAGGGATTTCAGAGCCCTGTGGATGTGGCACTTGGGGACATGGAGCAGTGATGGCCTGGGCAGTGCTGGAGATGGTTGGACTCTGTGACCTCACAGGGCGTTTCCAGCCTCAGTGATTCCGTGGTTGTGCCAGGTTTGGTGAGATGAATCCCCCTGGCTCTGCTCCATGTTTGTGCAGCACCAGTGCTGCAGGTCCCACCCAGTGACCTGTGATGATCACAATTATAAACCTGGGCTTGCTTTTTGATGATGAATTTGCCTCCACAGTGTCCTTTGGCCAGTCCCAGGTAATTAAACTCATTAACATCTCCTTGATGGCTCTTTTGCTGTGGTGCTGAGGTTGAGCAGTTCCTGCCCTTGGCCTGTTTACCCTCATCCCACCTCGTGGCCTGTGGAAAGTTCACAGATTGGCTGAAGCAATTTCCAAACCGTACAAAACAAACCCTCATTAATTTCCTAGATCCAACCCTTGTGTTGGGAATTTGGGAGATGGATTTAAACCTCCATCAACATTTAATTTCATATTCCCAGCAGGGGGGTTGCTGTAAGTGGGCAGTGAGTTCATCGCATTGAATCTGGAAGTAAAACGTTTTTATTTCACTGCTCTCAGAGCAGTGGCTCTCCCAGACTCAGCTTTTCTCTTTCAAAAGCTGTTGCTCTTCCACCTCATGGTCAAATCCTCCCTCAAACCTACAAGCAGAGGCTGCAAACGCAACAAAATTTGTCAGTGGCACAGATTATCCATATCCAGATTAAATATCCCAATCCATGGGGCAGACCAGCAAAGCCAGGCTTACAACCCTCTTCTCTTAAATACACACATTTTAGACTGTTACAGCTTCTGCAAGTGTTCAGAATTTGAAAAACCCCAACAACTGAGTCATTTTTGAGGGGGAAGAAAATGAAGCCAAGCCCTCAATGCTGTCCAGACTAAGCAGAATCACCATGGTGTCCTTGGGCTCAGCTCTAGAGCTGCGTCTGCTGAGGACAAGAGGAGGAGCTCCTGCTGGGGGTCTGGGTGAAAACCTTGGGAAAGACTCTGGAAATACTTCCTGGGGCTGGAAAAGCAGCCCTGTGCTCGTGCAGGGCTTACCCAGCAGTTGTGCTCCTCCACCTCTTCCTCCCAGGCTCCGGAATGCCGGGATGCGCTGGGATGTGCATGTATAATGTAGCAGCCTGCAAAATATGTTCTCCCAGGCTTCTCTTTTCTTTTTAAAATCCCCCAAATCACTATTTTCTGGTTGCTTTTTGGCTTTGACTGGGTTTTTTTTTGTTCTTTTGGTTTTTTTTTTAAATTTTGCTGCATTTTCGGCTGAAAACTTTAAGGCCACACGTTGCTCAAGACTTCCATTTCCAGCTGAAAATTCCCGCGTTGGGGCTATTGGGTTCTGTTTGTGAGTTTGAGTGATGAAAAAGTGAAAACACTGTGAGGAAGAGTAATTTGAAGGCAGAAGTCATTCCCCATGAAAAGGTTTGGTTAATTGTTAACCCCACTTCTGCCTGAAGCCAACTTTGATGGAGAATCTCCAAACTTTCACTGTTATCAACCTGAGGCTGATGAGGCAGCAACTCCTCCGTGCTTTTTCTATGAACATCCACAATGACTTCAGTCCATGGAAAACTATGAACAGCACTGAGGCAATAAATCCATGGTTATGATAAACTTTCCAGCCAAATGTTGGCACTGGGTGGGGTGGTGTAGTCCAGACCCTTGGAGAAGGAATTAATTGTGTTGGGCCACCAACACCACTGAAATTTGGCCTTTTCCTGGTCAGGTGAGGACTGCCAGTCCCGAGGGTTTTGTGCTGGATGGGGAGAATGCTGTTGAACTGGGTAAAAATGCAGCCAAGGGCATTTTTGGGAGGACTGGATGGTGTTGTGGTGGTTTCTGGCTTGTCTTTTAGCTGGAAAGGGTTTAAATCCAATTGGGTTCATATAAACCCAACAGCTGGGTTCAATCCTTAATTTAAACCCAGTGGTTGGGTCCAATCCAACAGTTGGGTTCAACTCTTAGTGTAAACTCTGAAGTTGGGTTCAATCCTTTGTATAAACCCAACAGTTGCGTTAAATCCTTAATTTAAATCCAGTGTTTTGGTCTAACCCAACAGTTGGGTTTGACTCTTCATGTAAACCAAATAGTTGGGTTCAATCCTAAATTTAAACCCAGTGGTTTAGTTCAATCCAATTTTTGGATTCAACACTTAATAGGAACCCATTGGTTGGGTTCAACCTTTAATTTAAACCCAACAGTTGGGTTAAATCCTTAATTTAAACCCAGTGATTGGGTCCAACCCAACAGTTGGGTTCAACTCTTCATGTAAACCAAATAGTTGGGTTCAATCCTAAATTTAAACCCGGTGGTTTGGTTCAGTCCAATGGTTGGGTTCAACACTTAATATAAACCCATTAGTTGGGTTCAACCTTTAATTTAAACCCAACAGTTGGGCTCAGCCTTTCATTTAAACCCAACAATTGGGATCAATCCTTCATTTAAACCCAGTGGTGTGGTTCAACCCCTTGGTTGGGTTCAACTTTTCACGTAAATCCAGAGTTGGGTTCAACCCTTCCTTTAAACCCAAGGTTGGGATCAACCTTTCATTTAAACCCAATGATTGGGATCAATCCTTTATTTAAACCCAATGATTGGGATCGATCCTTTATTTAAACCCAATGATTGGGATCGATCCTTAGTTTAAACCCCGTGGTTTGGTTGGGTTCAACTTCTCACGTAAATCCAACAGCTGGGTTCAATCCAATGCTTGGGTTCAGCATTTCACATAAACCCAGTGGTTGGCTCCAACCCTTTTTTTAAGCCCAAAGGTTGGTTTCAACCCTCCTTTTAAGCCCAGCATTTGGATTGAACCTTTTGTTGACCAAAGGGTTGAGCCCTACTCAGCCAAACCCTGCAGTGGGGGGCAGGTTTGGTTCTCAAACACTTCCTTATGGGGAGACACCCCGATCAGTCTGCAGACTGTGCCATCTGCCCTGCTGGTC
This sequence comes from Grantiella picta, assembly GCA_013397955.1. Classification (NCBI taxonomy): domain Eukaryota; kingdom Metazoa; phylum Chordata; class Aves; order Passeriformes; family Meliphagidae; genus Grantiella; species Grantiella picta. Next base: position 64,941 of record VZRM01006008.1, on the reverse strand, counting down.
ATTGACTTCCTGCCTCTCTGGTTTGTTTTTCTCCATTCCAAGGTGGGCCTTAATGTTCTGATCCAGAGAGCAAACAAGTTTACTCCAGCCACTCGCCTCCTGATCCAGAGGTTTGTGCCATTCCCTGCCGTCGGTAAGGACAAACCCCTTTTCTTTTTCTTCCAAGTGGTGGCTTTCAACCTGCAGGTGGCCAGAAGCCACTGGGATGGTCACAACTCCTGCCTTCCTGCTCACATTCCCTGTGTGGTGCTCCCTGAGCTGGGGCAGGCAGGGATGGGACTCTGCAGTGCAGAATTTTGGCAGAAAAATGGTGCAGAGCTGCTGGTGGAAGCAGCTCCTGAGGCTTTGCAGCTGCATTTTCCACTCCAGAAATGATCACCACTGACTGCTCCTTGACCATTCAAATCTGAGAGGATTTCAGTGGCAAGATCTGGGGTTGAGCTGTGTTGAATCAAATCCTCAAATGAGCAGCAGCATTGTGGTTATTTTACAATAAAATGCAAAGAAATGGTTCTGCTGTGAATGTGCAGATTTCTGATAGCCACTGATGGAAAGCAGCCCAAAATGTGGGCAGAACTGAGGCTTGGAGAAGCATTTTGTCAGTGTTTTATGAGTCCAGTGTTTGAGAGAAGGGAGTCCCTGGACTCACCTTTTTCTGGGCCCTGTGGTTACAACTTTTGGCAAACACTGAATTATTTTAGCCCTGAAGAAATGACCAATGGCTTTAGGGTAATTTTCTGTTTATTTATAAAGGTGCTGCCAAAATTGCCTAAGCATGGAGGAAATCACTGAAAAATGGGGTTTGCTCCCTGTTTCAGGCCCCTTTTCAGCCATTTAAATTTTCCTTCCAACTTGTTCCTTTGCTGAGCAAGTGCCACATTCTCAGAGCTTTGCTGGAGGCTGCTCAGCCCCTTTACCTGTCTGCTGCTCTCAGTTTCTCCAGCCTTTCTGCCCCTTTTTTAAGAGAGAGCTGGTTGTTGTGTCCCTCCAACCCTCAGTCCCCAGGATGCTGGATTTTCCCCCCTCTTTTCTGCCAGAAAAGCAGCTGCTTTCCCTGTCTGCAGAGCAGGAGGGACGAGGATTGTGGTCTGGGGCTGCACTGAGCACTTTGCTTGTAAAAATGGGATCTGTGGAGGTTGTTGTTGTTTTCCTGGAATTTTTCTGGGATATATTTTAGAGTGATTTGGCTTTCTTTGAGTTTTTATAACCTCATGCTCAGGAGAGCATGAGGGATGATTTCAAGCCCAGGGAGGCAGCTCTGAAGCAGAGTTTGAGTCAAAGACACTCGAGAAATCCTTGCAGGGTTGATCTATTTTCACATCAAGGTGTTTGTGTTGGCATTGATTGAGTGCCCCTAATTAATTTGTTTAGCCTGTAATTAATTCTCCAGCTAATATTTTATTTGTCATGCTCTGTTGCGTGCCAGGACATCAGGGATCCTCCCACTAACTAACTGCTGGTCTGTGGTTTGCAGACCTGGACAAACCCTGTAATTAAGATGTGTCTCCCAATTGCTTTTGAGCTTGCAGCCCCCAGCAAAAAAGGCAGAAATTCTCTATTTCTACACAAAAAGCCAGGCACTGGGGCAAAGCTCTTGCTCCAAAAAATCCCTGGATGTGGTGCTCATGGATGGGGTTTAGTGATGGATCTGGAAGTGCTGGTTGATGGTTGGACTTGATGATCTTGGAGATCTTTTCCAGCCTTACTGATTGCACGATTCCCAACTTTGGAAATCTGGGATAAGGACTGGGAAAGGGTTTGGTGCTCCAGAGATGCTCTGCACAGGCAGGGTCTCCTCCAGGTCATGGAAAAGTTGGTTTTGCACAATAAATTAAGTTCTGCCTAGAGGACACATCGAGCACAGCAGCTGCTGGGTCAGGCTCTGCCCTCACCCTGCTCCAAAGATCATTTTGTAGTAACTGAAAATCCCAAATTGTCCCAAAAATCCTGCCCAGGTGCAGGGATTGGATCCAGAAACCAAGGCAGGGGAGCAGTCATGGAGGAAAGGAGGCTGCCCTGGTGGAAATGGGTTTGGGATTGGTGTTGGAGTATCTTTGGGGGTGAAGGGGTTTTTCCATGGAAAGAGCAGAAGGGAAGGAGCTGTGATTCCAAACTGGAGCAGGGAAGGGCTGGATCTTTCCTCAGGGATGAGGAGAGGAAGGATCTCGCTGCACAGGGAATGCAAGAAACCAAATCCATCCTTTTCTTCCCAACAACTGGGTGTGAACAGCTGTCCCCAAGGTTAGGGTGGCACTGCTGAGGGTGAGATGGAGATGTTCATGACCAAAAAAATGCTCAGAAAACCCCAAAAATTGCATCCCAAACCTGCTCTGACAGAAGAGAAATCTGACAGAAAGATCCTCATTGGAGAGAAGCGAGAGGGAGGAAGGATTTTTTTTCTCCTTGGGCTTTTGTGTGTTTGTGGTTAAATGGTTGTGTTCAGGTGATGCTCACTGGGTGTGAATAGCTGTCCCCAAGGTCAGGGTGGCACTGCTGAGGGTGTGCTTTATACTGGAGATGTTCATGGCTGAAAAAATGCTCAGAAAACCCCAAAAATTGCATCCCAAACCTGCTCTGATGGAAGAGAAATCTAACAGAAAGATCCCCATTAGAGAGAAGGGAGAGGGAGGAAGGATTTTTTTCTCCTTGGGCTTTTGTGTGTTTGTGGTTAAATGGTTGTGTTGAGGTGATGCTCAAGGACACATTCAGTGTGTGGAGAGCACCCTGGGACAGAAAAAATCCCTGCAAACACGCAGGAGTGAGGTGGTGCCTGGGTTTGGAGCCTGAACCCAACTGCCAGTGTGTTTGCACAGCCCTAGTTTCCAGGCCATATTATCACCATCTCTTCCCAAATCCTGCAGATCGATTTGTCTGCGCATTTATTTATTTATTTCTCCCCCCTCTCCACATTTGAGACGTCCATAAAATCCAAGTTTAGCCATAATTAGCAGCATTTTCTGCGTTCTGAGCAAGCAGAAGGGGAGCAGTAACATGAGCTGCTCGTCGCAGACAAACGGGCTGGAAGCAGCTTTTGGATTTGGGAGCAGGGCAGGGAATGCAGAGCCTTGGAAAAGCAAAAGTCTGGACTTCCCTCCTGAGTCTGTCAGGAACTTTGTGCCAGTGGCTGCTCGGCCAAAGCAGCTCTGCTGGGGTGTTTTTATCTGCTCAGCTTTGATTGACAACGAGAAGGATGGGGCATGTGAGTGTTAAAAATGAGAAAAAAAACAGGGGCTAAACTTTCTTTAAATGAGAGGCCTGTTTTCTTTTTTCTCTCTGGGATTCAGGAGCTGTAGGGTTGGGAACACAGATATTTTGATAGATGGGAAGAGGGGTCTGGTAGTTGGAATATTAAAGAGAGAGACAGAGTGTGCGTGTGTGTATGTTCCTCTCCCTCTCGAGTGTAAGGAGCATTTGTCACCACAAATCATCCTTGATTGCACAGAGCTGCCTTCGTGGAGGGCTCACCCACCCACCACTCTCAAAAAATTAGACATTTGTTATATGACATGAATTGAGATTAATTAGCGAATATTAACCCATCAAGCAGCGCAGAAACACATTTTTGGAAGGCACTGGTGCTTGCAGCAACAGTGGGTTTGTCTGAGTTCTGGGTGGAAAGTTTGCAAGGAAATGTGGTGTGGGGGGTGCTGGAAAATGCCACTTGAGCAGCCCAAAAGTTTTGTGGGAATTAGCAGCTTTTCTCTGGGAGAAGTTGGGAAGTGCCTGAGCCCCGGGAGGAGCTGCACATGGCAGGGTGGTGTTCAACCCCAACCATCAATCCTTTAAGTGAGGAACAGAATTTGGGCTGTTCTCCAGGAGGCCTCACAAGCCACAGGCTGGAGGGGTCAGGAAGGTCCTGGTGCATGGAGCTGGTTTCCCTCTAAATTGTGTGAAATCACAGAAGGGTTTGGGCTGGAAGGAACCTTCAAGACTATCCAGTTCCAACCACTGGACACCTTGCACTAGACCTTCCAGTAGTCCTGACTATTTGCCCTTATTTTCCCAGAGGGAAAAAAAAATTGGTTATTTTTTCCTTGAGAATCCCATTTTTTCTCAGCATCAGAGCAACTCAGCGAAGTTCCTGGGCAGAGTGAGGGAAGGGAAGCTGCAGGGCTGTCAGGGTGAACAGAAGCTACCAGAGGAGCTTGGCCAGAGCTAATCCTGCTGCTCTTCTCCTCCTCAGCCAGTGCCAACATCTGCAACGTGGTCCTGATGAGGCACACGGAGCTGGAGGAAGGCATTGATGTGTTGGACAGCAATGGGAACATTGTGGGATCTTCCAGAGTCGCTGCCAAACATGTGAGTATTGAGGTGTTGGGTGAGATGGGACACAGCTGATTCCAGGCTGGACAAACCCCTGGGATCTGTCATTAATCCATGGCTGAAAGAGCTGGGGATGGAGGAGATCAGCATTCCAGAGGGTTTGTGTCATGACGGGAGATTTGGGGATTGGCCCTGAAGGTTTTGAGGGGTGAAAGAGCTGGGGATGGAGGAGATCAGCATTCCAGAGGATTCCTGTCATGCAGGGACATTTTTGGCCCTGAAGGTTTCGAGAGGCACAGATTGCTGTAGGACAATGCTGTGCCACCCTGGTGTTTCCACAGGAACTCCTCACGGGAATTTGTGAGCAGCCCATGCAGAATACCCAGCAAAGATCACTCTCACCTCTTCCCAAGTGAGGAAGACACAATCCCAGAGCTGAGCAGCTCTTTAACCCTTCCCACACCACAGCCACGTTAAACTGCCACCCCAAGCTGAGCTCAGCCAGATGTTTTAACCCTCATGCACAGCTGGCTTGCTTTCCCTGTAACCCCTCTGTCTGGAACCTTCCCTTCCCCTCCCTGTGAGCTCAGCTCTGTCTCCTGAGCATCCTGTTGTTTCCAAGTGGGCTCCCAGCTGAATTGTGTACCGAGCACACGCCCAGGCACAGGAGTTAATAATATAATGCTTGGCATTTCCCTCCCTCCTTCTGTCCGCGGCTCGGCTCGGCTCGGGAGGCACTCAGAGACAGCAATTAACGAGCAGCTCTGCAGTCCTCGGCAGGAACGGCGAGATCTCGAGTTGCTCTCCGTATTGTTGGGGAACAGGGGGATTCAAACAATCTGCTGGAGGGCTAACAGACACTTCTTGGAGGCAGTTTTCCTCACTTCCTTCGGGAGACACTTTCCCCTCTCCAGCCTGGTGCTTGAGGGGAATGGAGGCAACGGAGGAAATGAAGATGGGAAGTGAAGGTGCTGGCAGAGCGATGTGGGTGGAGTTGAAACGTGAAATTTGGGGGTTCTGGAAGCTTCTGCTCAGCTGCCATCCAATCCCAGTGCTTCTTCCTGGATGGTTTAATCCTGGGTTTTGTCATGGCAAATGTGGCAGATCCTCAGTGTGACACTTCCGTCCCTCTCTGAGAGGTTGCTGTGACGTAGATGTCTCTGTGACATCAAATCCTGGAATGGTTGGGGTTGGAAGGGACCTTTAATCCCATCCAGTGCCATGGCAGAGACATCTCCCACCGTTCCAGGTGGATCCAGCCTGCCCTCGGACACTGCAGGATCCAGGGGCAGCACAGCTGCTCTGGCAATTCCAGCCCAGCCCCTCCCCACCCTCCCAGCCAGCAATCCCTCATTCCCAAGATCCCAGCCCAAGCTCCCCTTTCCCAGTGGGAAGCCATTCCCTGTCTCCTGTCCCTCCATGCCTTGTCCCCAGTCCCTCTGCAGCTCTCCTGGAGCCCCTTTAGGCCCTGGAAGATCTCTGGGCCTCGATAAATCCAAATCCTGCTGCTTTGTTTTCTCCTCCTGGTGCGTCTTGCCAGGAAGGAAGAACCAGGGGAGGCACAGCTGTGGCTCCATGGTTGGGTGTTTTCCTGGGAGAGGAGAGCCCTGAGTGTCACAATCTCCTGCAATGAACCCCCAGGGATTGAAAACAATTCCTGCAGCAGCAGTGAGGTGCTGCCTTCCCCCAGGATGGAGCTGAAATCAAAACTCAGGTCAGAGAGGAAGGGTTGAAGCTGCTGCTCAGACCATGGTGGGGCATTTCCCCTACAGCATTTCCTCTACAGCATTTCCCCTATATTTTCCCTACACCATTTCCCCTACAGCATCCCCAGGCAGCTGTTCCAGGTCCCTGTCTCCCTCCAGGCAGCCCTGCCCTGTTTATATGGGAATATGGGATATTTGCACACCTCTGGTCACACCAAGGGAAATCAGGGAGCTCTGAGTGTCTCTTTGTTCTGCTGCATTTGTGACCCAAATGTGAAACCTCATTTTGGGGAAAAAAAACCCCAACTTTGGAGCATTTGTGGAAAAGTGTAACTTTTAAAATTGAGTAGGATTTGAGCTCCTGTTGGCAGAGCTGGGAGTGTTTTCTGATCCTTCCATCCCCACAAAGAGCACCCCAGAGCTGTTCCTGAGATGTGGGAGATGTCTGCATGTGTTTGGTTTTGCTCTACAGGCTCTGCTGGAAACAGCCCTAACCAGAGTGGTTCTGCCCATGCCTATACTGGTTCTACCTCCAATCATCATGTCCATGCTGGAGAAGTGAGTGCTGGGCCAGGGGAGGGGGAAGTTTTTAGCTATTTTAATTATTTATTTATTTATTTGCTCTTTTTTTTTGCTAATTAAATTTCCACGTTCCATCATTTTGGACCAGTGTCCAGCTTGTTAATGTTTTATGTTAAAACATTAACATTTAAAAAATGTGATTACTTTAATTCATTTCTGACACCCCAGCAGCTTGAATAACCCATTGTGGAAGGTCAGGGTGAGACAAAACTCTCTGGAATCAGTGGAAAACTGTCCATGATTTTCAGTTCTCCACTCAGCAAACGTTAGAGATTAAAAGGGTTTGGCTACTGTTCAGCCAGAGATTATCATGGAATTGTTTGGGTGGGAAGAGACCTTAAAAACCATCTAATCCCCATGAGGAGTGAATTCCAGCCCCCCTAATTTTGTGCAAAACATTTGATTTTCAACTCATTCTCCTCCTGGACAAAATCTCTGCCGCCTTTTCCCTGCTCTGAGACCCTTTGTCACCCACAAGGTCCCATAAACCATGATTTACCTGCAGGATCTGCTGGGAATGTGCTTGGGAATGACCATGATTTACTCAGGAATTCCTTACTCAGGGTTTACTCCAAGCTGTGTGTAGATATTCAGGCTTTGCACCGAGGTGGTTGTGTGTGTTCCCACTGGTTTAACTGGTTCCCATTTAACCATCCAAAAAATGATCAAGAGAGAGGAAAAACTATTTTATTGTTTCAGAGGACCTTTGCTGCTCGGGTTATCCACAGGTAAAAACCTCCCAGTGCAAAAAATGCAGAGAAATTGGTAAAAAACTCCTCTCTAAATGATGGAATTGTTGTCTCCAGCAGGACACACTGAGGGTCCATCCTGGGGCATCCCCAAGCTTAAATAAACCTGACAGTAAAATTGGATTGGCACCTGGGGCAAAGTAAAACTGAGGGTGAAATTTGCTCCATCCTCCAGAGCAAAATAAATCCAATAAATAATTTCTTTGTCCTCAGGGGCATCATAAATCCTTGTGTTGTTGTGAGTTTTGCTCAATGCATCTGTGCTCAGCGCAGCCCTTATCAAACCTGATTTTATCTGTGGATTTACAGGAGCTCACCCTCAAAAAAATCATTGTTTTAACTAATTGGAAACCTTCATTCACGTTTGTGACAGAAAATTTTCCTTCCCACTGCCACGAAATTCTGTGGGTATAAAAATATCTGGGCTCTGCTTTTGCCTGCTTCCTTTTCCATCAGAAATCCCTGGATTCCTGGAAGGCTGGGAGGGAGAAGCAGCAGGGATGGGGAGTGTGGTGTGGCTTGGCATCTCTGGGAGTTTGGGAATCACCCTGGGGGTGTGGAGAGCATCCCTGCCCGTTCCTGAGATCTTTAAAACTGGTTCCTGAAGGGTTCAGTCAGAGGTGAAACCTCATTTGGGGAAAAAAGACAACTTTGGAGCATTTGTGGAAAAGTGTAACTTTTTAAATTGAGTGGGATTTGAGTTTGAGGAGGGTGTTTGTAATGGGGGTGAGAGCCAGGCAGGCATTATCCATTTATTTATTTATAGAAATCCCTGTAGGGACTATAAATGGGAAGGATGGATGTGTCACTCATTATTTGGAGGCTGGAGAGCTGGGAATGAGGAGTCACAGTCAGGATCCTCCAATGGATTTGTGTTTGGGATTGTGGGAAGGAAGGGATGATTCTTCCAATGGATTTGCATTTGGGATTCTGAAGAGGGAGGGATGATTCCTCCAAATCATTTGCATTTGGGATTGTGGGGATGGAGGGAACAATTCTTCCAATGGATTTGCATTTGGGATTTTGAAGAAGGAAGGTTGATTCCTCCAAATCATTTGCATTTGGGATTGTGGGGATGGAGGGAACAATTCTTCCAATGGATTTGCATTTGGGATTTTCAGGAAAGAGAGGACAATTCCCATGCCTGGTGTGATCCTGGAGCAGGTGGGTGATGATGCAGCTTGGGTGGGAGTTCCACCCCTCCAGGCCCCAGCCGTGCTCCCAGCAGGATTCAGATCCCAGGAAATCTCCCTGCCTCCCTCTCACCTCACTGCTCCCAAAGTTTATTTTAAGTGGCCACTTCCCGGCCGCGTCTCTCCGTCTCATCCAGGTCTTTCCTCTCTCCCAGCCATCTCTCCATCTGCATGTTTTAACTCCCCCAGCTGCCTCTCTCGTCTCTTGTGCCATTTTTTTCAGCTCTCTTGGCTCCTCTCGTCTCTTTGCCTGCTGTGTATTTTAACTCCCAGGGCCTCCTTCTCTGCTCTCCAAGTAATTCCATGTTCCCTCCCACTGCCTCGCTCCCATTCTTTCCCCATGTTTCATGCATTTCCTGCTGCTTGGCCGCTCTGCTGGAGCAGTGAACATATAGAATCAATGTTTATTTTCAGCCTGCATATGCCACGCAGGGAACACGGTGTCAGTTATTTTGTGCAGATGTATTCTCGTGGAAGTTTTATAAATAATAAGCTGCACTGGCAACTTTAATACGGAGACGGATTGGGTTTGGCGAGATGAGGGCGACTCTTGCTTGGGATGGAGCTGGCAGTGGGAATTCTTTGGTGTCTCAGTGTCACAAAGCTGTGGGGACAACATCCACTGGGAGAAATTGGGCTTTTCAGCCTATTTCCCTTTTCTCAGACACTTCTGGGAATCCTTTGTGTGGTTGTTGGGATGAAATTTGGGAAGTTGGGCTGTTTTCTCCCAGAGCTGCAGCTCATCCTGCAGTTGCTTGTGTGGAAAGCCCAGGGTTGAGTGCAGCCTCGGCTTCCCTGAGCTCAAAGCCCAAATTTTGGGCTCCTGTGGTCTGGCAAGAGCTGGAGAAGCTCAGTCCATCCCCAGGGTCTGCTGGGAACACTCTGGGTGATCTCTGAGTGAAGAATGAAGAATCTCAGCTCTTCTTACATCCTTAAACCTCCTCTGTGCCTCTCAGAGAAGATCTTTCAGAGGGTCTGAAGCACAGACAGGGGCTGAGAAGGTTCCAAGAGCTTGGGAATGTCAGGAGACACTGGAGAAGGGCTTGGAGCTGCTTGGGCAGTGCCTGTGGGAGAGACAAAGCTGGAGCTGCTGGCAATGGGCAGGAGCTGAGGGAGCAATGGGGAGCAGAGCAGTTGTGTCCATGGAAGAGGAGAACTTCTGCTGTTCTTCATCTCCAAATCATCCTCCTGCAGCAGTTTCTGGGGCTGTTTTCCTGTAAATCCCATAAAATCAGGATGCTCCCAGCCTGGATCAACATTGCAGAGCTGCTCTGGCTGAGCTAAACCAGCGGCACCAGGAAAAATGGGTTTTCTTGGGGTCTAGGCAGCACTCAGCCCATGGTTTGTGGTGCTGGAAGGGCATTTCCTCCACCTTGAACCACATTTATCACTGCAGAGCTGTGGGTGAGGCAGGAGGCCCTTCTGGCCCAGATATCCATGGAATTCCTGGAGATACTCTCCCATCAGTGCATACAGGATGTTCCCACAGGTGCTTTTCCTCCCGAGTCTCCATCCAGCTCCACCCTGGGTGAAATTTGTTTGGCTCAGCAGCTGCCAGCAGTGACACCTTGGCTGCTGGGGCTGTTCCAGGGTAAACACGGAAACTGCTCCTCTAATGGTGTCAATCAAGCACAAAAATCCTCAAGCTCCCTCATTCTGCAGCTGCTGTGTCCTCTGGAGTGGCACAGGGCTGGAGCTGGGAGTGAGGATGGATGGGACAGCAGAGCTGCTGGGCACTGGAAGAGCTCAAATTTCCCAAAATGGCCCAAAATGAGTGAGAAAAGCTTGGGAAAACAGCAGAGAGACCTGACTCTGAAAGAGAAAAAGAGAGAGAGAAAGAGAAAGAGAGAGAGAAAAAGGGAAAGGGAAAGAGAAAGAGAGAGAGAGAGAGAAAAAGAGAGAGAAAGTGAAAGTGAAAGAAAGGGAAAGAGAGAGAGAAAGAGAAAGGGAAAGAGAGAGAGAAAGAGAAAGAAAGAAAGTGAAAGAGAAAGAGAAAGAGAAAGTGAAAGAAAGAGAAATAGAGAGAAGAAGGGAAAGAGAAAGTGAAAGAGAAAGAAAGAGAAATAGAGAGAAGGGAAAGAGAAAGAGAAAGAAAAATAGAGAGAAGAAGGGAAAGAAAAAGAGAAAGAGAAAAATAAAGAGAGAGGAGAGAAAGGGAAAGGGAAAGAGGAAGAGAGAGAACGAAAGAAAGAGAGAGAAAGAGGGAAAGGGAAAGAGAGGAAGAGGAAGAGAGAGAGAGAAAGAGAGAGAAAGAGAAAGAAAAAAAAAGAGAGAAAAAGAGGCTCGCGGAGGGTCTCAGCAGGGTCTCTGGGGACCCCAGCCTCCCCTGGCACATCACAGGGGTGTTCTGAAGAGTCTGGGATCCCCCAGGATCCCTCGGGATCCCCCGTGCCCCGCGGCGGCGCCGGCGTCTCGCGGTGTCTGCGCTGCCTCTGAACCTGTTTATAGCAAACACCGCAGAAACCCCACAGAATCTGTCAGCTGGGAGACTTGGGTTCACTCCTGTCATGTTTAGTTTAGCATCTGACACCTCCTCCCTGACAAATACAGCCCTGGTTCAGTGCTCCCGATAACTCCTTCTTCGTGCAGCGCCTGACTTCCATATGGAATAAATTACAGCACCTCCTGAAAAACGCCAGAGGCAGCTGCCAAATTATGCAAAATTTAAACCACTAATGAACAATGTGATGAAAGTTGAATGAAGGTGTATTTACAAGAGCTCCAACACTCTGTCTCCGTGCAGCAGATGCACTGTCTGTGTGTTTGGTACCTACGGACACCGCAGGAAGCGGCAGCCGTGGGCTCTGCTGCCGGAGGTGTGTGCTCAGCGCTCAGCTGAGGATTCCCAGCAGCTCCCTGCCTCTGCTAGGGGCTTCCCAGGGAAAATTGTCATGGGAAATTGCAGTTGGGAGAGGCATTGCGGGGTTTGGAGGGGTAAAGGAACAATGCTGGAGGAGAAAGGGGAAGGGGAAGGGGAAGAGAGAGAAAGAGAAAGAGAGAATGAGAAAGAGAGAAAGAGAAAGAGAAAGAGAAAGAAAGAGAAAATGAGAAAGAGAAAGAGAAAGAAAGAGAAAGAATGAGAAAGAGAAAGAGAAAGAGGAGGAAGAGGAGGAGAAAAGGATAAGGGAAGAGGAAGAGAGAAGGAGAAAGAGGAAGAGGAAAAAAAGAAAGAGGAAGAAAGAGAGAGAGAGAAAGAGAAAGAGAAAAAGAAAGAGAGTGAGACAAAGATGAGCAAGAGGAAGAGGAAGAGAAAGAGGAAGAGAAGAAGAGAAAGAGGAAGAGTGAAGTGTTGCCAAAGTTCCTTTTCTTTGCCATCCAAAGGTGGCATAATAAACATGGATCAGCTGTGCTGATGACACAGACCAAAAATGTAGCTTTTAAAATGGGGGACAAGAAAATAAATATGTTAAAGGGAGCTTACAGAAGGCTGGGGAGGGATTTTCCCAAGAGCAGGGAGGGGAAGGACAAGGGGAGATGGTGTGGAGCTGAAGGAGAGGAGGCTTAAAGTAGATTTTAGAAAGGGATTGCTGGCTGGGAGGGTGGGGAGGGGCTGGGCTGGAATTGCCAGAGCAGCTGTGCTGCCCCTGGATCCCTGCAGTGTCCGAGGGCAGGCTGGACAATGGGGCTTGGAGCACCATGGGATAGTGGGAGGTGTCTCTGTCCATGGATGGGGTGGAATGGGATGATCTTAAAGGTCCTTCCCAACCCCACCCAATCTAGGACTCCATGATTCTCTTGTCTTCCTGCAGCTTTGCAGTGTGAGAGCTCTTGGTGCAAACTTTTCAGTTCCTTGCTGACTCAGCTGAGCCAGGGTTCAATTCCGAAGTTGCTCCTGTCCTGTGTGGGGTGAAGTCTGTAAAACTCCTGGCAAACAGCAGCAGCACTTCTGCAGAGTTATGGCAGAGTAGGATGGGCTTTGCTCTCGTGGATAAATGAGGCTCCTTCACCTGCTTTTTGAACATCTCTGGCGATGTTCAGTAATTTGGTTTTTAAGATCTCTGGAGATACTGGAGAGCCATCTGGACACAATTCTGAATCCTGTGCTTCAGGGGACCCTGCTGGAGCAGGGAGGTTGCACTGGGTGACCTCTGTCCCAACCTTGCTACCCTGGGATTTTTTAGGCTCCAGGAGATGCCAGAGCTGGGCTGTCAGGGGGCTCTGAAGGTCCAGACCTCCCCAATCCCTGACCCAACCCCTGGGCACAGCACACAGGGCAGCGTTGTAAACCAAATCCCTCTTCCCCAAATGGATATTAATTTCATTTATTTTTAATCTGCGCTGATCCTCTGCAGTTAAACCCCTCGGAACCACCTCGTCATTCCCTTCCAGCGGGGGGTTAATGGGTGAAAAAAGGGATTTGCATCGCAGCTGACAGCTCACAAAATGCAATATTTAACTTCCCATCCCTCCGAGCTCTGTGTCGGGAGCAGCAATCCCAGGGACAGAAAAAACTGGACCTCTCGACTAATTATGAGTCATTTATTCTGAACCACACAAATTCTCCAATCTGAAGCCCAATTAAGACATTACACTACATGTGTTAATTAGTCTGCTCTCCTTTTTAAATCAAGCCGTAACTCTTCCTAATTAGGAGGTCCGCCCTTGTAATTTGAACTGGCCTGAGCTGGAAGCACCCCTGGAAGTCACACCTTGGGGGCTGGACTTGGGCTCATTTTAAATTGGTTGAGGTTTTGCTTGGGTGATTAAAAGGTCCCCAGCAGGGCAGTAATTAGCGAGGGTGCAGCTCCAAATTAAGGTGTCGGGGTGGTGTCAGCAGCCATGCCTTGGCTCTAAACTGAACCCCGGGGAGGTTTGGAGGATGCTGGTGCTGGGATTGTCCCAGCAAGAGCTCTCACGGATCACAGCAGCTTCAGCAGGAGAAAAATCAGCTCCAGGAGCTGCCCAGGGATGATCACAGCTTGTCCGTGGCAGTCCTGAACGGGACATGGGTTAAAGACTGGAGAAGGTAACAGCTTTCCTGCTTGGACAAAGCCCTTGCAGCTCTGTGAGAGAATCTGAGACTCAGTCGTGCTCTGTGCAGCACAAAGCAGCTCAATATTGGAGAGCAGAAGCTTGACTTTCACAGCACAAATTGATAGGATCAACTCTGTCTCGAGAGCTTATTAGTGAGGAGCTGAGCTGGGGGAGGAGGGAGGGAGAGCTCTGCAGTGGGTTTGCCTTCCCCACTCCCCCCAGCTCCTGGAGAGGAAGGTTTGCAGCAGGGATGAGCAGTGGGAGTGTGCCCAGACAGCTCAGGGAATGAATTCCCACTCTCCCAAGGATCCACCAGGGGTGTTTGGAGCAGAGGGGCTGAGGGGATCCTGGGGTGGCTGTGCTGAGGATGGGAAGGGCTAGCAGCTGGGAATGGTGAGCTGTGGGTTGGGAATGGTTGATGTCACCCAGTGACCATCGCCACAGGGATGGTCAGGGTTTGGTGTCATCTCTGGTACCTTACAGCCCCAGAGGGAAGGTGTTCACTGGGACATCATGGAATATCCTGAGCTGGATCCACAGGGATCATCCATCCAGCTCCTGGCCCTGCACAGACACCCCAACAATCCCAACCATTCCAACAAAATTCACTGTCAGGTTATTGGTTTATATTCCCATTTTTTTCCCAGTTGAATGAGAGGGTCCTTCTTGTCAATGGCTCAGAGTAAACTTCTCAGGAATTATATTTTCCCCTTAACATCCATAATCTGCCTGAGGTTCTGTCTCCTGGAATATATTTAATATACCAGCTTCTGCCAACCAAGCATTATCCCAGTTTTCTGGTGTTAAGTCCATCAGAAGGGTCACTTTTGGGTCATTGACCTTGCAGGTATCTTCAGGTGTTTGCTGTTAACAAGCCTTGAACTCACAAACATCCCCTGGGATGTTAAAATATTAAAACATGGTCATCACCCACTGCAGATGTTGGATTTTTAACTCATTAAGGGATTGTCCCATTTATGGCTTTATTACCCATGAATGAAGCCCTGTGTGCCTTTTCCATTGCCTTTTCCAGTGCCTTTTCCAGAGCTCCCAGGGTCTCTGAAAGACCTGATTTCCCCTGCTCACCCCACCTCAGCCCCACCTTGCTGCAGGTGACACCTGGCTGGGTCACCTCGTCTGGGTCACCCCATCTGCCTCACCCCAGTGCTGGACTGGGGCTGTGGGGGGGGAAGGTAGTGCTGATCTGCTCAGAAAGAGGTTGGAATGTCCCAGGCCAGGCTGGATGGGGCTTGGAGTGGGAGGTGTCCCAGGGGGATTGGATTGGGATTGGATCACCTTTAAGGTTCTCCATCCCAACCCATTCCATGATGGTCCTCAGGGCCCCAGCCCGGTGAGGGAGAGGGACACCAGCAGGCCCAGGTGATCCTCAGCAATGTCCTGCTGTCCCCTGTCCCTGGAGTTCTCTAACCAAGCCTTTCCCTTGCAGAACTTCTCTGCTGAGGTCTCGTCCCCGGATGGTTCTCCCGGTCCAAAGCCTCGTGTGCCTCGCTGCCTTTGGCCTGGCGCTGCCGCTGGCCATCAGCCTCTTCCCGCAGATGTCCGAGGTCAGTGCGGCTCTGGTCACTCCAGGGGGGTACAAATCGTGGCCTTTTTGCCTTCCTGGAGCGTTGTCCCGTTCCTGTGGTCCTCCTCCATTCCTGGGTGGAGTTGGCTTCAGATTTGCTCACTTGAAGAGGGGTAAAGGGAGGTTTCCACCTTCCTTAGGAGACACCTTCTTTCAAACCAAGACAGAAGGCCTCTCCCCCATCACACCCTGAGGTGTTTCCGTGGAGTTGAAATATGAAATCCAAACTCTTCCATGAAGTCAGGAGCCTGGACTGTCCGTTTGAGGTGGATGTTCTTCCCCAGAATTTCTTCTTTTGCTTTTTCATCTCCTGGGAAGACCTAGCCTGGGGGTGAACAAAGAAGAACCAGGCAAGGAAAGGGGAAATGAGCAATGAAATCACTTTAGCTGAACAAATTGCTCAGGTGGGTTTATTTGTAAGTCATTAATTTTGGTGTTTGGGGCTTTTCCTGGTTGTAAATCTGTGCATTTCCAGAGAAGATCACTATCCCAAAGGGACACAACCTCTGTCTAACAAGGCCTTTGCTCCAGTTCTTTTTGTGTCAGCTGGGAGAACTGATCAGAAATCAGTCTGTGGGTTAATTAATATTTTTTCATGAAGTCATGGATGGGTTTATCCATGCCTTCCAGCCAGGGAATCTTGCTGTACACTTGTGTGCTGACTGACAAACACGTTGGAAATTCTCTGTTGAGAATTCAGGCTGAGACAAAACTGTCCCTTCCCTCTGAAAACCTGAATTTATCTCAATCTTGAAGGCTCTTGCTAAAAGACATGTTTGCTGAAGCTTTAATGATTCATATGGCTCTTCCTTAAACTTTTTCTAATTAGTCAACATCCCTTTTGGAGCTCTTCCATCAGGAGCAGACACAGCACTCCAGTCAGAAGCTGCACAAGTCCCAGCTGCAGGAGCAATGTGATTTCCCTGCCTCTCCTGTGCATCCCCAGAGCCTGGCAGTGCCTTTGGCAGGAGCTCAGCTCAGCTCCCTGGCCATCAGCTCTGCTCTGATCCCAAAATCTGCTCCAAGGTTTTGCTTGGGAAAGGCTGAGGAGCACTGCCAGGTCTCACACCTGCTCAAGGTACATCCCTGGAGCACGTCCAGCCTTCCCTTGGAAGGAGACTTGAGCACAGAGCATCCCTTCTGCTCCTTTTCCAGAGAATCTGAGTTTTTAAGGTTGGAAAAGCCCTCTGAGATCATCCAGTGCACCTGTTCCCCAGCACTGACCATGTCCCCAAGTGCCACATCCACAGGGCCCTGAAACCCCTCCAGGGATGAGGACTGCACTCTGTTCTAGTTTCCAGGAGTCTCACTCCTTCCAGTGACCAGTTCCATCCTAAATCCAATCCAAACTTTTCCTGGTGCAATTCCCTCCCCATTTCCAGGAAAGGTATCTGCAGCACCAGAGATCTCCTTTCAGGATACTCATGGAAGTGAGGCCACAGCAGGGACAACCAACCTCATTGACCCCAAAGGTGACATTGCCACTGTTCCCCAAAAATCACAGAATTCTGGATGGGAATCAATCCCATGGGGCTGTGGGGATAAAGAGGGATGAAGAGGGTGAGGAATGGAGAAATGGAGCTGGAAATGATGGCTGATAGTTTGGGCTGGGAGGGACCTAAAAACCCTCTCATTCCATGCCACGACCAGGGACACCTCCCACGGGAATTGTGGCTTTCTGGGTGACAGATAATTGCTCCTGTGTAGTGCCTGATATTCCAGCAGGGACAATCACATTGATTTTAGCAACTGAATGAATTCTAACCCACCAGGAAAACTCAGGTCTGCTTCGCCTCCCAGCATATTGGGATTGCAGGCACCAGGCAGTCCTGGAAGCACCGGCGGCGTCGGGAGTGACCTTCTGCAGGCAGCTGAGATGTTCCCAGCAGGGTAACCATGAATCAGCGCTGATTAGGGATCAGACAGGATGACGAGCGCTGCCCACGCTCTGTGCAGGGAGGAGGAACCATCGAGGAACCATCACAGATCCCAGTGCAGCTCTTTGCTTACTGGGAGCTCAGCTCTGCTGCACGGCAGGGAGACCTTCCTGCACAGCTGAAACCACATCTGCTCCTGCCACGGGATCAGGTGTTCCACAGGCAGCCTGGGCTGATCAGTCAGAGAAACCCAGACTGGTTTGGGTTGGAGGGACCTTAAATCCCATCCAGTGCCACCCCATCCATGTTCAGGGACACCTCCCACTGTCCCAGGAGGATCCAGCCTGCCCTCGGACACTGCAGGGATCCAGGGGCAGCACAGCTGCTCTGGCAATTCCAGCCCAGCCCCTCCCCACCCTCCCAGCCAGCAATCCCTCATTCCCAAGATCCCAGCCCAAGCTCCCCTTTCCCAGTGGGAAGCCATTCCCTGTCTCCTGTCCCTCCATGCCTTGTCCCCAGTCCCTCTGCAGCTCTCCTGGAGCCCCTTTAGGCCCTGCCAGGGGCTCGGAGCTCTCCCTGGCTCCTTCCCTTCTCCAGCCTGTTTTCCCATTTTATGAATGTTTATAAAGGACATTTCCCCCATTCTCCAAAATCTCTTCAGAGGTTTCTGTGGGATGCTCGAGTGAGCAGAGCAAGTGATTTACATGGAACAATCTCAGGATCCATTTCTTCACAGCCTGGGCTGGGAAATCCAAGTTTCCTTGCAGGGAGTGTTTCTCAAAACCTGTGAATTGCTGGGCACTCATCACCAGACCATGAACTTCAATGGTTGGGCTAGATGGCCTTGGAGGTCTTTTCCAACTTTGATTCCATTAATTTATCTTGTCAGATAAGGAATTTGGAGATGTTTAAACACTGATCTGTGTGCAGGTGGAAATGTCTTTGCTGTCCCCAGGGCCTCAGTCAGGGACACCCCAGGACAGGACCACACTGTTGTACTGAGCACTACGGGGAGCAAATTACCAACAAGGTGTAAGAGACCTGTTCTGTTCCAAAAATATCATCGTGGTCTGAGCCACAGCCCCTTGGGGAATCCCAGAAGAGCCAAATTCTGCCCTTCATCGCACACTCACAGCCGTTTTAGAGTCAGGGAGCAAACACAGGGGCTGATATTGAGTGGTTTTTTGGGGCAGGAGCTCGAGTGGCCACCTTTGATCCTCTTTCCTAAAGTAATTCCAACCCACAATTGGTTTTCCAGCAGCACTGAAGCTTTGCAACAGTTTGAATACATTTGCTGGATGAATGCAACCACCTTGCCACATCAGCTGTTGCTGCCGTGGAGTTATTCCTGTGTTAAAACAACTCCAGTGAAACCAGAGCTCGGATCTGGTTGCAAACAGAGGCACCAATGTCAGGGAAGTGAAGTTCTGGAGATGAACAACCTCCACGTGCTGGGAAGCTTAATGCAGCCTGAGCCTCCTGGGTTGATATCCAGCCTAGCAAAGCCCTGGCTTTTGGAGGGATGAAATTCCACTTGGCTTTCTGCAACGGCACTCCGGAATCACAGCTTGTTTCTGGATATTGTGGCTTCAGAGATAACGTTATAAAAATAAACCCCTCGTATCAGCCATGAAACCATGGATCCTTGGGAATACTCACGCTGGAGAAACGTTCCTGTCATCCCAATATAGTGTTAACTCTGCTACCCAAAGCCATCAATATGCACTGAGTAATTCACTGCTGTTAAGTTTAGGAGAAACATGTAGTTAATGCATTTAGCCCACAACCTCCAACTGCCTCCCATGCCCCCCGGGGAATCTCTTCCCTCTCCCAATCCTACAGCATCCCCACTGACAACTCCTACTCAGCTATGCACTGCCAATGGAAACAGCTGTGACAGCTCCAAACTGAAAATGGGACTTGTGCAAATGAAATTCAGTGTAGCAGCAGGAGAAAGAGCCACGGGGTTGCTCCACTGCTTCTCCACCCTGCTGCTCCGGATGGTTCCTGCTGCAGCTTCCACGAGGAACTCGTGTCATCCCGTGGGATTGTGGGGATAAAGAGGGATGGAGAGGGTGAGGAATGGAGAAATGGAGCTGGAGATGATGGCAGAGAAACCCTTCGGCCACCTGAGCACTCCTGCCCTCACCTGGGTGAAGTTTAAATGGCTTTTTTTGGGTGCTGCTCGGAGGCATCTTCCGGAATGAGGCTGATTTCAGCCCAAAGCCTTCCCTTGAAAATAATCTTCCTTTTGGATCTCCAGGACAAGGGGAATAAACAGCCTAAAATCCAAGGCTGAGCTATTGTTTTCCAATCTGTTTTAGCCTTCATCTTGTTGGCAGGCTGCTTTAGAAAAGCAAAAGGTTAATGAGCCAATGTGCAGTGGGATTATTGCAGTAAAGATGACAGTGAACCAGTAATTACTAATTAGATGCAGTTTAACAGGAGGAACAAGTGAAATCTCCTCTTCACCAACTGTCAATAATTAGCAGATTTGGTGA
Source organism: Grantiella picta (assembly GCA_013397955.1). Classification (NCBI taxonomy): domain Eukaryota; kingdom Metazoa; phylum Chordata; class Aves; order Passeriformes; family Meliphagidae; genus Grantiella; species Grantiella picta. The sequence continues at coordinate 45,511 of VZRM01006008.1, read as the reverse complement.
GGTTGAAATGTGTCCACAGTTAAAAGGCTGATTTTTTAATGAAATGGCACTTGACAAAAGAGCTGTATGGAGGTCACAGCCGTAGCCCTCGAGACGCTTCCCCATTCCATACTTAGGAGGGAAATCAGATGCAATCCAGCAGGGGGTCCCCATGGAACCATCCCTCCCTTGGGATTGCTTTGCTCAGGGAGGAGGGGGGCAGGAGGGATTCTCTGCAGTAATTTTGTCCAAGTTGGATGAGAAGCCAGGGAAAGGGATTTGCCAGCTGCCATGGGGGAAAAAAATGTTGGAGAAGTGAGAAGTTCTGCTTTGCTTCTGGGGCTGGGGAATGGTTTCCTGGGAGGCCTTGGGATGGAGGTTGGGCTTGGAAGGAGCTGCTCTCAGCAGAGAGGTGGCACGAGGGCCTGGAGGGCTGGCAGGAGGTTGGAAGCTCGGTGGGAAGTGACTCTTGAAGAGTGCAGAGGATTCAAGCTGTGCCTCTGAGGTTTGTCTCCTCCTGCTCCATCGTGGCTTCAAGAGGTTCATCTGAGGTTCCTCTGCTGCGTGCTGACCCAGCTTGTCTCCTCCTTTATCTTCTTGCCTTTCTCTTGTTGACTAAGGCAAGAGCATCTCTGTTCTCCATGTGAGCTTGGAACGAAGAGGTGATCCCAGGGGCTTCTTTAATGCCCATGAAATTATTTATTGAGCAGAACCCCCAGGATTTACATGACATTGAGTGGCTGAATAGTGACAGGGTTCAAGTAGGGCTTGAGGGGAAATCTGTGGGATTTGGGAATGTGTTGAGCTCTGTTTTGGCTTTGGGGTGGAGGATGGTGGTGCTTAAGGAGGTGTGTGGTGTTCTCATTCGGGATGGACTTGTTCCTAGGCTGGGAGGGTGAAGTGGTGGCAGAGGAGGTGACATTTGGGGACAGCAGGGTCCCCAAAATCAATGCTGCACACAGAGCTTGCTCAGAACTCACTGGGAGCAGCCAGCCCAGCTTTGATAAGAAATAATGTCCCAAAGAAGTCCTAAATCATCTGTGCTTCCCAGGGCAGCAGGGAGCTGTGACAAGTGAATTGTCCCCACCTTCCCTGGAGCAGTCTGGGCATCCCAGCTAAGGCAGGAGGTGCTGCCAGGGATGCTCCTGACAAACTCAGCCTCCCTTTGGAGGGGAAAGCTTTGGCCACACGAGCTGTGCCATCTCCTGCTTCCTGTGCACCCCACAGCGGCAGCCCTGCAGGTGTTCAGGCTATGGGGTGAAGGTTTATTTTGGGATCTCTCTGGGTTGAGAGGATTTACCTGAGTGAGTTCTGGCCTCAGAGGATGAGAATCCTTCATTCCAGGTGCCCCTGCTCCAGACAGGCCTCAGGTGAGCAGGGGAGGCAAAGATCTCCTCAGGCTTTGCTGCCAGTCTGACACTGTCACATGTGAAGGACACATCTGTCATCCATGGATCTCTGATGGAACCCTTGCTGTCCACCTGGACATCAAAGGCCTGGAGACCAGTTTGTCACCAGCTCTTCCTGTGACAAATCCTTCCCTGCTCCGAATCAAATGCCAGCCTTGGCCGTGAATCCTCATCAGGTCCCCAGAGTAGCTCAGAGCACCAAGTGCTCAAATCTGCTCTCTCATTTCCTCGTCAGGACTAGAGGGAACAGCCTCAAGTTGTGCCAGGGTGGGTTTAGGTTGGATATTAGGAAAAAATTCTTCCCCAAAAGGGTGGGCAGGCAGCAGCCACCAGTTGATGGAGAGCTTCAGGTCAGAGTCTGGTGTTTCTGCAGAGGCCACACATCCCAAACATTCCAGACTCTGGTGACATTCCTGTCCCCAGCAAGTCAGGAAAACTCCCAAATTCTTATATTTGTGTCATAACTCCTCATTCCCACCATGGGATGCTGTTTTAGGTTCTCTTTCTGGGATGTAGTGGATGGATAGGGAAGATGATGTAGGAATTCCCTTCAGCCTGCTCCACATGGGGAAATCCATGGGAAATCCGTGGTGGTGATCCCACAGGTGGTGAGCAGATTTCTGAGAATCATGGAATATCCTGATTTGGAATGATGAATGATCCACAGGGATCATCTAATCCAGGGTCACCTGCCCTTTCCCTAACTCACTGGGAAGCTCTTCCCTGCAGTGCCCTTTGGATTATCCATGTCCCAGCACATGTCCCAGCACAGCTGCAGCTCCTCTTGGCCAGGAGAGAAGGAACCAGTTTGGCAAAGCAAAGGACATTTCTGGATCATGGCATCTCCTTTCCACGTTTGTTTTTTTTTTTTTTTACCCACTTCTTTCTCAAGATCTCAAAATCAAAGCATTTTCCTGCTCACTCCCAGTGGTCTGGAGTTGGGAGATCCCAGTCATTTCTTCTGTGAAAAAATGTCTTTTTTGTCATAAAGTCATGGAATCCTGGAATGGTTTGGGTTGGGAGGAACCTTAAAGCTCACCTGGTTCCACCCCTGCCATGGTCAGGGACACCTTCCACTGTCCCAGGCTGACCCAAGCTCTGTCCAGCCTGGCCTTGGACACTGCCAGGGATCCAGGGGCATGAGGAAGAGGAAGAGGAAGAGAGAGGAAGGCTGTGGCATTCAGGGCCTCCACCATCACTGCTAGGAGTCCCTGGAACACTTCAGGAAGTGAAATTTCCACCTGCTCAGCCTGTTTGGGTGATGATTTGGCTCAGAGACATCTCAGGGCTGGGGAAGGTCACGAGTGAGCAGAGCCCTGCTGGCCTTAAGGGCTGTGCCTTTGTTCTCCCTTCCCTCCCTGTCCCAGAGGCTTTGATTTGTGACCCAGCTGCTTTTTGATGGCCGCTCCTGCTTTTTAATGGCTGCTCCTGCTTTTTGATGGCTGCTCCTGGCAGTTCTCCTTTGTTTCCCTTTTAGCAACCTCAGGACTCAAATGTGCTGAGCATTTCCCAGCCTTCGGCCCTAAAACACCCCAGTGGAGCAGCAGAGCTGTGTGGGATTTGGAGCAGGGCTGAGCTGAGCTGCCCTGTGTGGTCAGCAGGATTTAGGATTGGGATCAGGGCTGAGCTGAGCTGTGTGGTCAGTGGGATTGGGATCAGGGCTGAGCTGAGCTGTATGGTTAGTATGATTTAGGATTGGGATCAGGACTGAGGTGAGCTGTCTTGTGTGGTCAGTAGGATTTAGGATTGGGATCAGGGCTGAGCTGAGCTGTGTGGTCAGTGGGATTGGGATCAGGGCTGAGCTGAGCTGTATGGTTAGTATGATTTAGGATTGGGATCAGGACTGAGGTGAGCTGTCTTGTGTGGTCAGTAGGATTTAGGATTGGGATCAGGGCTGAACTGTTCTGTGTGGTCAGTAGGATTTAGGATTGGGATCAGGGCTGAGCTGAGCTGTGTGGTCAGTGGGATTGGGATCAGGGCTGAGCTGAGCTGCCCTGTGTGGTCAGTAGGATTTAGGATTGGGATCGCCTCAGGAACGCCCAGGGGCTGCAGCAGCACTAGGATCCAGTTTCATGTTTATATCCTGGCCCTGGGAGACAGGTTCAAGTATGTAAAGTATCCTGCAGGCTGCTGCAGGTGTGTGGGTGCTGGTGGGCATAAAAAAACATTCCTGACACCAACCCTTTTGAGGAGCCTTCACCTCCTGATGGCTATAAGCCATTAGGAGTCAAAAGAAAGCGCTGACATCCGACAACTCCGGATAAACAGCTAAACATTAACCCTTCGAGGGGCTTTGAAAACAGACTTAAAAGGCTCTTTGTGGAAAGAAGCCATTTTTTTGCAGGCCTGTTAATTGCTGTCTTTCTTCGAGACACCTTTCAGCAGCACCTACTGTAAACAGAGGGGCTCCTGCCCAGCACTTCCCCCAAGGATTCCTGCCCTGCCCTGGCCATTCCTGGCTCCTCCAGTGCCTCCTTGGCTTTGCTGCTTTATTCTGCGCCTGAAAGCCAAGTCCTTTCCCCTCTTCTGCCAGCCCAACTGAAAAACTCAGGCTGCGTTCTGAGAATCGTGGGATATCCTGGGTTGGAATGATGAATGATCCACGAGGATCATCAAGTCCAGCTCCTGGTCCTGCACAGGAATCATTAATATCAGAAAAGATTTTTAATATCATCAAGTCCAACTGCTCCTGGTCAGAATCCTCTTTATTTGGTTCACCCCCAGATCTTCCCTGGCTGTTTCCTGCCTTCCCCCTCCCATCACACAGGGTTGGATTTTCCCTTTCTGGTGCATTTGGAGTTGTTTTGGCTCATCTGAAACAACTCTGGCTACTCCGGGAGGTGCAGCATACAAAGGAAGGCGATCAGTTGTCCAGACTTGCCTGCTTAGGGCTGAGAATGCCTTATTAATCACATCTCACATATATAACTATCTGTAATTGCTTTGGAAATCGTGTGGCTCCAGCAGCCTGTGAGGCCGGTGGTCTGTGAGGGAAGGAAATGTGCAGGAGGTTGGGATCTTGAGGAATTTGCTCAGCATCCTTAAAGCACCAAGGGCATCCCTAAATCCCTCTTTTCCATCATGCTCTTCCCCCAAATAGCAGGAGAATTGCAGGGGTCGATGTCTTCAGCAAACAGCACACATTCTTTCTTCCTTGGCAGAGCTGCTTGAGGAATTCCTGCTAGAATGGACTTAAGAGCTCATTTTCATCCAGAGGGAAACTTTCTCATAATGTCTACATTCAAAAATAGGATTTTTTTTTTCTTCCAAGAGAGGAGAAGCTCTGAGTCTCTTTGTGGATGCTTTTCATTCCAGCAGGGATCAGTGATCATAACTAAACTCTGCAATTCTGGGGAGTTCTCAAGACCATATTTGAAGTGGGCTGATGGCTTTTCCACCAATCCATTGGCTTGGATGTTCCCAAAAAAATCTTCATCCCGCAATGTGAGGGTTCTTCCTGGAAACCAGGTAGAAGTTTCTTTGTCCCTCTCCTGAGGTCACAGCTCAGCTCCTCCTGCCCTGTCCCAGCCTAGGACCTCTCTGGAGTGCTGTGGAAATTAATTTAGTGTGGCAAACTAATTAAGGTAAAAGGATATTCCATGGGCAGCCAACCCACCCTGAACCCACCCTGAGCAAACCTTCTCCAGAGCAGAGGGGAAAAGACAGCTCAGCTCCTGCGAAGGGAACTATTTTTGATCTTGCTGTTGGAAATTTTACTGTTCCAAAGCCTTTATCTGGGGTTTTTGGTGGGTTTGGTTTAGTACTTGAGGTTTCTATATTTTTCAGATTTTTCAGGCTCAAACTCACAGCTTGGTGATGAGTTGGAGGTTGGGGTTTGACCTTCCAGTTTTTATAAAGCTGGAAGTGTTGAGGGTCTGAGAGCCCTGTGGGCTCAGTGTTCCCCAAACCTACCAAAAGCCCCAAATAAAGGCTCGGAGTCCATAAGATTCCAAACAAGAGCAAAAAGAAGTTCCTTCTGCCTGTCAGATGTCACTGATGTCACCTGGAGGCTCCAGAAGGTCACTGTGGGGACTCAGAGGTGCCCTGGGACAGGCTGGGAAGGGGAGTGGGAACGGGAACGGGAATGGGAATGGGAATGGGAATGGGAATGGGAATGGGCATGG
>VZRM01006008.1:25724-39967 GCA_013397955.1 Grantiella picta | reverse complement strand
TGGAATGGGAGTGGAATGGGAGTGGGAATGGAATGGGAGGGGGAGTGGGAGTGGGGATGGGGATGGGGATGGGAATGGGAGTGGGAGTGGGAGTGGGAGTGGGGATGGGGATGGGAATGGGAATAGGGTCACTCCCAGCCAAGGTAGAGCTGCCCCTGCCACTAATTCCACATTTCCCTTCTTCCCACCTGGTTAAACGTTGAGGTTTTGGCTTAATATTCTTCCTCAGAGAAGATGGGCTCTGGTAATTCACAGCTCCCAAGGCTGAGGTTAAAAATTCCCACCCCTTGAGTATTGAATCACACAATTAGGTTGGAAAAGACCTTTCAAATCATTGAGGCCAACCACGAACCCAGCACTGCCCAGTCCAGTGAAGTGAAGTTGCAGTCCCACAGTTGCCCCAGAAATCCCAAAATCTGCTCTGCTTCAGGGCAGTCAGTTGTTCCCATTTAAGCAGGAATATCCCTGGTGAACAAAAAGTCTCCTGAAATGGAAAATCCTCGAAAGCCAGAACAGCCAAATATTCCAGAACAACCAAATATTCCAGAACAACCAAATATTCCAACTTTCCTCCATTTTTATTGTCTGAAGAAGGTGTTCTGGGAAGGTAGAAGGGAGGTGGAGGCTGGTAGTCAAAGCATCCATGGCAAAAAAAGTCTCCTGCCAGTTCAAGATGAGAATCTTGGAATCATGGAATGGTTTGGGTTGGAAGGGACCTTAAAAATCCTCTCATTTCTCCCCTGTCCTACAAGGCAGGGACACCTTCCATGGACAACTTCCATGGACATCTTCCACTCAGCCAGGTGCTCCAAGCCCCATAACCCAAGAGGAAGTGGTCAGTGACCTGCAATGCCACCCAGACACACCCAAATCCAGGATGGATCCATCCAAGGATGCTGGGAGAGCTGTGGAAGGACTCACTGAGATCCTTCTATCATTGATCAGCACTCCTGGACAACTGGAAAGGTCCCAATGGACTGGAGGGTTGCAGATGGGTGGAGCCTTCATGACAAGAGAGACCCTGAGGGGCTGGAGGTGTCCAGGGAAGGGAACGGAGCTGGGAAGGGTCTGGAGAACTCCTGAGGAGCTGGGAAAGGAGCTGAGCCTGGAGCAAAGGGGATCAGGGGGAGCTTGTGGCTCTGCACAACTGCTGCCAGGAGGGGACAGCCGGGGGGTCAGGCTGTGCTCCAGGGAACAGGGACAGCAGGAGAGGGAACAGCCTCAGGCTGGGCCAGGGGAGGCTCAGGGTGGATTTTGGGGAAATTCCTGCTGGAAAGGACTGTCCAGCCCTGGTGGAGTCCCCATGCCTGGAGGGACTTCAGAGCCCTGTGGATGTGGCACCTGGGGACATGGGGCAGTGGTGGCCCTGGCAGTGCTGGGGATGGTTGGACTCCATGATCTCAGAGGTCCTTTCTCACCTCAAGGATTCCATCATTCCACAATCCTTCTCCCACCTGGCTGAGCTTCCCGAGGGCTCAGAGAGCCTGGCGCTGCCCTCGGCTTTGCCCCGATGACCACAGGCCCAGCAGGAGATGGCAGAGAGCTGCTGGCAGTGCCAGGATCTCCTGCCCAGGCTCCAAACGAGCCACCACCACCTCTCCCCGTTGGCAGCAGCAGAAGCCGTGGTGACCATCCTGATCCTCCCTTCCCCCAGCCCTGGAGCAGATCCGTCAGTCCCCATGACCCTCCCCCTCCCAAAATTGGCTGCTTTCTGCCTTCTTCTTCCCCCCCTCCTTTTTTTTTTGGCTGAGTGATGAGCTGTATGCCAAATCCATCTGCTCCTGTCTCCCCTAGCTGCCTTCCATATCGTTCCAGGATCCCTGGCAGCGAGCCTAGACCTATCTCTCTCCCTGCACTCTCCGGAGCACATTCCTTTCTACACCTTTTCCCGAGCTGGGATAGAAATGAGTATCAACCCCAAACAAAAAGCATCTGCTTTCTGCCTGCTGCTGCCTCACCGGCCGCGCCTGCACGTTACACCCGTGTCAGCAGCCATGCAAAACACACACAACCCCCCAGCTCGCTCCCAGCAGGGCCCGAGTGGCGGGTTTGGGGTGCCCGGAGCTCCCCCGCGCCGCTCCCGTGCCGGCTCCACAGCACCAGCTGTGACCACCGCGCCATTTGTTCCTCCAGCCCACGCCAGCACTCGGAGCCAGTTCTTTATCACCCCAATTAGCCTTGTCGGAGCTGATGAGAGGAGAGAGGCTTCCACTGCAAGGCAGGGATGGGGGGAAGAGAGCTGGAGAGCCGTGGGGATCCGGGTGGCGATTCCCGGCTTTGTTCCCCAGGATGGATCTCATCGGGTTGGGTGTGCCAGGGTTGTCATTGCTGTCATCCTGCCTGAGTCACTTGAGGGATGCTGGGCCATCAGCAGGTGTTTAATAAGGTCAGGGCACAGAGTTTTGGGGGGTTTTCCCCCTTTTTCCCTTCTGCTCTTGGCTCTCTGCCAGAGGGAAAGGAGCTTCAGCTGCTCCCAGGTGCTGGGATGGGCTGTGGTCAATGCCAGAGGAGTCAGAGGTGCACCCTGGTTGTGTCCCCGCTGAGGAACTCCCCAAATTTATGGCAAAGCTTTCAGTAGCCTCACGGAGTGTTGGAGGAATTCCCCCTTCTGCCGTTGTCTCATTAGAGCATTTCCCATGTTGGATACCAAGCTGTCAGTGCAGCCATCAGCCCAAAATCCTGGGGTTTTGCCCCAGCCACCTTGTAGCACTGTCTGGGAATGATCCTTTCACACCACAGATCCCTCAGAGCTTTTATCCCTCCTGGACTTCTCCAGGAGGAGATTCTTCTCCAGGAGATCCTCCTGGATTCACTGCTGAATGCCATTTCCTGGTGACACCCCAATGCCCTCATCCCAAAGCCAGGAGGGGGATCCAGGCTTTGCCCTGGCATGGAGGATGGACACGATTCCCCCCCAGAACCATGGTGGGCACTTGGTTTGAGGGGACAAAGTCACTGTGGGACAGTGGAACAGGTCCATCAGTGTGGTCCCCACAGGGTGGAATCTGCTCCTCACCTCCAAGGCAGCTGCTCCTTCACAGAGGGGTTCCCAGCACGGCCAGGACCTCGACTGGGGTCCTCTTGTGAGCTGAGACACCAAAGACTTGACAAGGAGCTGTGTTCTCCACATCTGTCATGCAATTCCATGGCCAGTGGAAGGTTGGCTGAGCAGGTCCAGGGTTCTGGGCAGCTGGAATAGCAGTCTGCACCAAAATGGGTGAAATTACACTTTACAACAACAAAAAAAAAAATTAACAAAGCAGTCAAAATCTGGACTGGTGCACAGTGGGGTTGTGATTTACTGTCACCACCCATGTCCCTGTTCTTCCCCACCTGATTTCCCAGAGGGAGGAGCAGGTTCCTCCAGGTGGATTTCTGAACAGCTTTCCCAGTTTCCTGTACATTTCTCCATGGTGCAGACACAGCCTTGGAGCTCCTGAGGCTCCAGAGCAGCTTTTAATACCTGCTTGGTTAAAGTCAGCCAGGAGATGGGCAGAAGTGACCCCAGTCCAACCAATCACCCCCAGTTTGGGCTTTGGGAAGGGCCTGGGCTGAGTTTGGTATCACACAGCTCCAAACCGTGCCTGTGGCTGGCTGTGTCAGAGGATCCCTGACCCTGTGTCCATCCTGAGTAGGAATCATGGAATCACTGAGGTTGGAAAAGCCCTCAGAGTCCATCAAGTCAAACCATTCCCCCAGCGCAGCCAAGGCCACCACTGCCAAGGACACCACTGTGTCCCCAAGTGCCACATCCATGTGGTTTTTGAGCATTTCCACCTTGGGCACGAATTCCCAAATCCTGCTCAGTCACCATAATCTGTCTCAGAACTCTCCCACCTCCATCCCATCCTTCCTAAACCCACCTCAGACCCCTCTGCACAGCCATGCCATGGTGAAGAGCTCATCCCTCATGTAGAGAAAGGAATTATTTCCCTCCTGGACCAGGGGATGGAAGCTGGAAGGATCTACAAACAATTATCTCATCTCTTCCTTCCACCAAGACAACCTCAGCTCTGCCTAAACTATTCTTGCTGGGTTCCCTGTAATTTGTGCTGCAAACTTCCCACCACAGACGCCCCACACCTTCCCCGAGCCGTCGGCTGCGAGATTTTGCTCTTCCCACCAGGATACTCTTCCTGCTGTTCAGCTTGGATCGTGCTCGCTGCTTCTTGAATTGTGTCCCAAGAGAGTGAACAAAACACTGCTCCTTCCTTCCCTCCCTTCCCCAGCCTCGTGCACATGCACATCCCACCACAAATCCATGGAATTTCTGCTTCCAAGCTCGGCTCATCCCATCCTCAGCATCCCCCCGGGGCTTGCAGAGCACTGATTTGGGGTCCATCAGGGCAGATGGGACTTTCCTTGGAGATCACAGCTCTCCACCCAGTTGCAGAGGATGGGATTGTGGGGTTTATCTGTTAGATTTCTGCAGAGATTTCCCAGGAGCAGGTTGGGTTTGAGTTGCCCCATTTTCCCAAACCCTACCACCCAATTCCAGGTCATTTGAAACACCAAATCCCAGGATCAGTGAGGTTGGAAAAGCCCTCTGAGCTCATTGAGTCCAACCTGTGACCAACCCCACCTTGGCACCACTGCCACATCCAGGCATTCCTTAAACCCCCCCAGGCTGGCTGCTCCCCATCCCACCTGGATATTTTCCCACTGGTGGTTGAACCCCCCAGCCCCAAAACCTCGGAGCATTTCTGTGTGTCCCTGGCAGAAAAACCCCCAGAGAAAGGGAAGAAAAGCTGCGTCAGAGGCAGGCAGAGCAGAGTTAATCCTCCCTCCGGAGGGATCCGTCAGATCCGGATCTCCTGCACCTTTCCCGGTGCTCTCCCGGCACAATGCTTCACTTTGTGCTGCAGCACTGAAAGGAATGGTGAAGTTGCTAATAATGGCACTAAAAGAAAATATGCTACATCTGTTATGGATAGCAGTACAAAATTAGCTGATCACACCTCTGACACCCAAGATGTCTTCACTTAAAATACTCGTTGGCTTTACTTTACATAATTTGCTGATTATATTTAAAAGAAATACAATTTTGCAATTACTGTTCTTTCTGGTGTGCTATCTATGCATCATTTTCTTTTTATGTTTATATATTTCTCCTTCATTAGTGCAGTCTGAAGGGTGATTAGATCCCTTCAAACATTTTACAGAGGTTAAACGTTGATTAAGATTTAATTATTACTGTAAATAGCTTGGAATGACATATGGTGCAAAAACCTGACATATGTGCATTTGAATAAATGAAGTGCTATTTCCCATGATGCTTCAGTAGCTGTTTAACAGCTTTGCTGAAGGGTTATGTTGCACCTCATGTTAAGATTGCTTTGATGTTATATTTTGTTGGGTTTTTGCAGCTGAAAGCTAAGAACAGTTTTTCCAGTTTTTAAAAACATTGAATATTTTAAATACCTAAATTGTTTTGCACAAATTTTTGCTAATTTGTCTAACTAGGTTAAACATTTTCAAAAGCATTTCGATTTTTAACGTGGGTTCCTCGCATTGTGTCAGCACCAGCGTGGGTTCAATGTATAGGATTGTGAAAATTCCAGGTTTTCCGAGGTGTCCCATCCCGGGATCTTCGTGGGAGCACCACGGATCCCTCCTGCAGATGCAAAGATTCCAAGTGATTTCAGAGCAAGGGGGAGCTCTGGGAGGAGACGGTGAAGGGGAAAAATTAGGAAAGGGGTGGAGATTTCATGGAGATGGAGAAGGGTTTGGCTGGGAGGATGGAGCAGGACGAGGCTGTTTTCTCGTGGCACTGCTCAACCCCTGGTTTTGCCAGGTCCAGTTGGGCCCTCCGAGCATCCTGGCTGCAGGGAAAGGAAGGGATGTCTCTGGAAAAGCGGGATGGGTGGGATGCGTTGGAGCCTCAGACACTCTATAATTCATTGAGCGCTGCCAGGCAGCGAACGTGCCGAATTCCGTGTGCTGCAAACCCATCCAAATCAGGGGGGCTGCAGCCTGGAGAGGAGCAGAGCACGCGAAACACCGCGGCTGAGGCGTGACTGACGTGTAATTATTCACATCTCCTCCTTCCCCACGATAATTGATCGATCCAGGGAGCTCCTGGTCTGATTCTGCTCCTCTTTGCCTCCGCAGATCGAGACGTCCCAGCTGGAGCCGGAGATCGCCATGGCCACGACCAGCAAGACCGTGGTGTACAACAAAGGGTTGTAGGTGGAAGAGGATCAGCTCAGCCCAGAAGGTCTGGGGAGGGAAGAGGGGAAACTTCAGACCCTGACTGGGAGAAAGCAAACGACGAGAAGATCAAATCATAGAGCTCAGTGGTAGGAATTGCTCCCGGCAAGCCGGGGCTGGACTAACACCTGCACAGAACTGACACCTCACACCACTCTAAAAAATTAATATTCCGAGTTCTAACGTAGCGACAGGAGCAACAAATGAAATCACATTGAAACACTTTAGAACTAGCTGACAAAACTCAGAATTACTAGCACTGCATGGAGGGTGTTCCAGGGCGAGCTGGCGTGGTCAGAGCTGACTGCACGACGTAGACATCACCCAGCAAATCTTGTTTTTCGTGAGAATTCAGTCTCCACACTGATGCTGCGACACCGACTCTGTAGAGGCCAAGGGGTGCATGGATTGATTGATCAGGTGATTGGGAAGTGCCCTGGATTGATTTCCTGCTGATCCCACTGCAGCAGCCGTGCGCTGAAGAGGAATTCCCGTGTCCTGTGCCCAGCGAAGGGCTCAGCCTTCCTTCATCCCTCCTCGTCCTCCTGCAGATGCTTCTGGTGCCACCCTGCCCTTCACTGCAAGACTGGCTGTCCCTGGATCCCAGCACCCACAATTCCACGAGGGCTTTTGCCTGGATTCTGAGCTCCTGGAAAGCCAAGGTGTCCACATGTGGAGTCTTGGAGCAGAAGTGGTGCTGGAGCTGCTCTTTCCCTTTGCACAGCCACGGGGGGTTTGGCTCAGCCAAGGCAGCCCCTCTGGCTGTGGTGTTGCTGATCTGGGGTGCTAGGCTGAGCCACGCTTTGCTGAGCTGCTGTCCAAGGACAGCATGGCGTTTAAGTTTGGGTCAGTCAGCTGCTCAGGCAGTTGGACAAGGAGGCTCTTCTAACTGGAATTCCTTCTCTTCTCTTCCATTCCACTTCCCCTCCTCTTTCCCCTTCTTCCTCCTCCTCCTTCTCCTCCTTCTCCTCTTTCTCCTCCTTCTCCTTCTCCTTCTCCTTCTCCTTCTCCTTCTCCTTCTCCTTCTCCTTCTCCTTCTCCTTCTTCTCCTTCTCCTTCTCCTTCTCCTTCTCCTTCTCCTTCTCCTTCTCCTTCTCCTTCTCCTTCTCCTTCTCCTTCTTCTCCTCCTCATTTCTCTTCTTCTCCTTCTTCCTCTTCTTCCTCTTCCTCTTCTCTCCTCCATTTTTCCAACCCTTCCGCCCAGCACAGCCAGCTCTGCCCAAGGCCTTGTGCTGGTGCAGGTGAGGACCCAAGGGCAGGTCCTGGCAGGTGTGCTAAGCTGGTGGCTGTGACACTGCACCTTCAGAGGGGACACTCCCCTGTGGGGACATCTGTCTGTCTGTCTGTCTGTCAGTCCCTGCAATGGCTCCACTGTGGGGTTATTAAAGGGGATCAGGCAAGTTGCCCCCGTACTTCACCCCAAGTCCTGCCTTCCCCTGGCTTTAGGACCACAATTTGGCTTTCTGGTGTCTCACACCCCAAATTCAGCCCTGAGTGACTCGCTCAGGTCCGTTGGGACCATGGCCACCAGCAGAGCATTCCAAAGGCAGGATGTGCCTGCGGGATCAGTGTCGGGATGGAGCCACGGTGGTGCTGGGAGTGCCACAGGCTGTCACCCTTCAAATGCCAATTTGTCATGGGGTTGGGGAGGGTGGGGGGAAAGGGAAAACCAAATCACCACTGACACAGAATGTATTTGATGGATTTATTGCGATGCCTGGAGCTGGGAGGCCTGAGCCCCCCGTGTGGAGTCAGACCCGCTGGGGCAGCTCAAGTTCTGCCCTGTGCTGGTGTAAATCAGGAATAATTGCACAAAAGGAATCACTGTTGTGGATTTACACATCAGCAAACGGGGAAGGAGGGGCTGAACTCCAGGCTCTTCACAGCTGCTGTTCTGGGGCAGCTCCTGGTCCCAAACCCTTCTGGAAACCCAGAGTGGGTCCAGTTCACTGCTGGGGCTATTCTGGATTTCCCCCGGGGCCAGGACAGCTGGGTTTGGCCCAGCCGAGTTCCTTTAATGCACTAGATGAGATGAATGTACATTCCAGAGGATGTGAAGCGCTCTGGCTGGGATCTGGGGGGGCTGCAGGGAGACGACAGCTGTCCTGGGGACACTTTCCTGGCCACAGCACCGGGTTTGCCCGGGGAGGTGAGCAGGGATGGGACAATCCCCAGGAGCAGGGGGCAGTGGGAATGGCCGGGCTGGGAGAGGCAGCCAGGATGAGCCTGGAATTGGCATTTCCAGGGCCTGAGAGGGGCTGGGATCGCTGTGGGCGCAGCAACCCCCTGCACACACATCCAGGGGAGCAGGGGAGCAGGGAGAAGCTCCTCTGAGCCCCAAATTCCCACCAGGGCTCCGCAGAGCCAAAGGGATTGTGCTGCACGAGGCACAACTCGCTGCCTTCCTCCTGCTGGGGCTGAGACAGAAACAGCCTCTTGTGTTGACAGGAGAAGCCTCATGGCTCTGCTGCCTGTCTGGGTGCATCCTTCCCCTTTTTGGTGGCTTTGGGGGCTGTCAGAGCTGTTCTGCTGCAGAGCTCCTTCATCCCAGGCTTTTGTTCCGAGGAGGGGGAAAGAGGAAGGGATGGAGGCTGTGCTTTGCCGGGAGATTCCGGAGAGGTGGAGCGAGGAGGGAGCAGGGATTTGGGTTTGTCAGGTGGAAGGTTTTGGTGTGTGTGAGCTGTGGGTACCTGCTGGCTGGAGAGAGGAATTTCCAGAGGATGCAAGGCCTGGGTTTCTTTAGGGGACACCCAAGGAAAAGAGGGATTGATCAAGTTCTGCCTCGGGAAAGAGCCAACTCCCAATTTTCCCCGTGATGGGAGCAGTGTGGATGCTTTCCCTGCACATATCACCTGCAGAGCTCGTTAATTAGCAGTGGGTGCTGATCACATTCATCCAGCGATTATCAATAGGGACTAAATCAGTTTGGAGAAGAGACTCAGGATTTATTAAACCAGGCAGCTCCAGGGAATCCAGAGGGTCTGATCCTGCTGAGGACCAGCTTGGGGGATGTCGGAGGAGCTGTGCTGTGATCGTGGCTCAGCTCAAAGGCAGCTGCTCCGTCAAACAAGTGACAATCACAGGCCCTAAATGAGTCTAGATTTGTCGTCTGCCCGCACAAACCCCGTCAGACTTGTTTGGCTTTGTGTGGCAGCAAAATGGGACTCAGTCAGCTTGGTGGGGTTTGTGCCCAGGAATAAAAACATCCCAGGCCTGAATCAGACTTCCCCCGTTACCTCCGGGAGCTTCTGGCAGCTCGGCAGCAATGGTTGCTCCCAATTTCTAAAATTTTCCCAAATTTTGTCCCAATGCCACTCAAAATGCGGTGGCCTCGCCCAAAGCTGGGATCTGGGCAGAGCCACCATGGCCTGGGCTCAGCTCCCTTCTCCAGGCTCCTCTGGAAGCACAGAACATGGAATGGTTTGGGTTGGGAGGGATTGTAAAGCTCATCCCATTCCAAACCCCTCCAGGGTGTCTCCCACCAGACCAGGGTGCTCCAAGGGACATCCACAGCTCTGGGGTGGGGAGGTGGCCCTGCCTTCAGTGATGTCACAGGGCTGGAGACCCCAGGACTTGTCCCCACATCTCCCAAACTCCCCAAACAATCGGGATGCTGCAGACCCCTCTCTGCTGCCCTTCCCCTCGCTGTCCCCAGCTTGGTGACAAGCAGGACAAGGGGTTTGTGTGAGGAGCTCCTCATGGTGGCCCTGTGGTCCCAAACCCTTGGGCAACCAAGAGTCCTTGGGCATCCCAGCATGGTGACACCAAGCTCAGGATGTCCCCAGCTGAACCCAACAGATGTGATCCCAACATCCCAACGAGTGTTGGGATTGAATTTCCTCTCCGAGCAGCAGAAAATCTCAGCAGGTCCAAACCTGACCCTTCTGGATCTTCGAAGATTGTTTGTCACAAAGATCCTTCTGGATCTTCGAAGGGTGTTTCACTGTCAAGGTTGGGCTTCCTCCTGGCTCAATCCAGCCCTGGCTGCTCCTGGTGGTGCCCTGCTGGTGGGAATGCTGGAGAGCGCTGGGATGACCCTGCTCTGGAGCTGGGATCACGGAGCTGGGAGCGGTGACACGTTAGCTCTGGTGATCAGGACAGCGAGCGCTGCCAGCGAAAGCTCCACGCTGCACTAATGACAACATCCTGCACGCTCACTCCATCGCTAATTAATCTCCTCGACTCTCCTCGTGCACAGAACGGAGCTTTGGGTTTGCAGAACAGCCCTGACTGTTTGCATTCCCGATTTCCTGTAATTGGGGAAGTTTGGGGAGCGCCGAGCTCACATCGAGGCGTTCACCTCGGCGGAGAATAATAATGAGATGATCGTCTCCCGGAGTATTTAATTAGAAATGGCGCGGCTAATTGATTTCTTGGCTATGTTAATTAAGAAATAATGAGGACCGGGTTGCGGCAAAAGGTGCCGGTGAGGAGTTCTGAGTCCCCCCTGGAGGATGGGGCTGTTGGCTGCTCCCTGAGCTGGCCGGGGGACAGCCAGGGGACAGCCAGGGTGGTGTCACCCGTGTCCCAAACCTCTCAGCTCAGGCACGGCTCGGCTCCTTCCCTTTCTCCTTGTTGCTCCTTTTCCTGCTCCCCATCCCGGGGTGTCCCCAGGTCCTGGCCGGTGGGCAGGAGGTCACCGTGGGCTCTGGGGTCACCTGGCCTGGGACAAGAGATACTGGAAGATCCCTGTCAATGCCACGTGGCCAAGAGATGTGGTGTCACCTCCTCTGGGAGGGCTGGGATGGAGATCCGGAGCCTGGGATTGCCTTTGGGGTATCATGGGGGCTCCCGGGGTGTGTGAGACCCCAAACACCATAGGCAAAGGTTTAGGGAACAGACCAGCTCCCCTGGGATGCTCTGGGAGCATTCTGGGATGGGATGTGGAGTCCAGGTGGTGGTGGCTGTCCCCAACTCCAGTGTGTCCCTTTAGCAAACACCACCTGGGGCTTTTTCCTGGCTTTTATGGCTAATTCCACACCTGGCATCTCCTCCTTGGATCTGAGCACACCTGGATGGAAAATGCCTCGGGAATGCCAGCTCCAGCTATCTTCCAGACACTTCCAGAGATCCTTGGGACACCCCAGGGACACCCCAGGATCCCCCACGGCTCCAGCTTTTGAACCCTCTTGGTGTAACACTCGGATCTGTCGGAATAAAAGAGGTTAAACACTCGCTGTGCTCCCAGTTCCCTGTGGAATTCCGGTGGGGATGGTGGGATTTAAAGGTCTTGGCGAAGGACAAGGTTATTGTGGGTTGGTTTTATGGGGATTTTCCCTGGAATGTGGGGAGGGAGCTTCGCCAACAGCAGAAATTATTAATTTTGTGTGTCTGTGTATAATTAGACCTAAATAATTACAGATTATATATAATGCTGTAATATAAATGATGCACAATTATAGGCATAATATATATAATTATCATCTAGTACATATAATAAAATATACAAGCAAATTGATATATTTTAAAATATGTAATTAGATATCATTATATATAATACACACACTATAACACACGACCTATATTTCATATATGCATAGTACCTACACAAATATATGCATATATTGTATGCATACTAATATATAATCTATATAAAATATCAATTATTAANTGGTATGTATTTTTCCCAACTTCCAGGAAAACCTGGGAAGCAGCCGGGGGGTTCTTCCCTGCAAGGACATTCCTGAGGGATCTGTGGGGAAGTGGAGCTGGTTGGAGCTCTCCTGGCGTTCAATCCCTGTGCTGGCCTGGAGCTGTCACAGACCTGTGTCACCTGGGGGACCCCGGGGGACATCCCACGGACCTGTCACACCTGTGTCACACCTCTGGGACCGCCGGGGACATCCCACATAGCTGTGTCACCTGGGGGACCCTCGGGGACAACCCACAGACCTGTGCCACCTGTGGGACCCCCGGGGACATCCCACAGACGTGTCACAGCTGTGGGACTCCCGGGGACACATCCAGGGACACCCCCTGGACACCCTCAGGGACATCCCACATACCTGTCACACCTGTGGGACCTGCAGGGACACCCCCGGGGACACCCCCCATGCCTGTGTCACCTGTGGGACCCCCGGGGACATCCCACATACCTGTCACACCCAGGGACACCCCGAGGGACCTGTCACACCTGTGGGACCTGCAGGGGACACCCCACGTACCTGTCACACCCAGGGACCCCCAGGACGCCTCAATCCTCACCCACCACGACGGGAGCACCCACCTCCGCTTGTCCCACGGCTCCCAGCCCTCCCAGTCCCCATCCCACCAGGACACCGCTGTCCCCACCATCACAAGGTCCCCTCGTGTCCCCCGCGGATGATCAGACGCGTTTCCAGCACGTTTTGCCTTTTATTTCCACGCAGGAACACTCACTACAGCTGCTACCTACGCCGGGGGACGCACGCACTCGGGCACGGAAAGGAACAATAAATTAAATCGGCATAAAAAAACCCAAACGGTGAACCGACGGAGAAAACCAGGGAGGGGATGGGGGACAAAAAAGTGGAAAATGATAACCAAAAGGCAGATGAAGAAGGGGTCGGAGCGTTGAGCTTCTGGTAGGACGCGTCGGTCGGATCGCACGGACTCCAGCGCCGGGGAGGATGCGCCCTGGCAGCCTCCTCTTCCTCCTCGGCTCGGCGGCGGCAGCTTCCCGAAAAGCCCCTCCGGGGGACGCCCCGGGCGCCGGGGGGGGACAGGGGACGATCCCCGAGGAAAGGCGGCGGCGGCGGCTCGGGCGACATCCCTACAGTCCGGTGGGTGCCGCCGCCCGTGTCCCTCCTTCCTGCCCCGGGCTCCTCGCCATGGTGGCAGCACCACGAGCCTGTCCCTGCCTTAGTCGTTGGAGGTGACGTCGATGTCTTCTCCGCTCGACTGCTTGGTGGCGAGGCGCCATCGGTTGATGTGGTGAGAGCCTTTCTTCTTCTGGTCCGAGTCGGGCCCTTCCTCCTCCAGCTTCTGCCGTTTGTATTTCGTCCGCCTGTTCTGGAACCACACTTTCACCTGCAACACACGGAGATCGGGTTTTTGGGGTCCTGGCACGGTGCTGCAGCCAGGCAGGAGGTTTGGTTTGCCGTGGAGAGAGGCAAAACTGTCCCTCGCTGTCCCCTGTCCCTCCAGGAGTGTTCCCACAGCCGCGCTGCCCAGCCTCAGTTTCCCACAGGGGACAAATGAGGTTGCTGCCACCTCCCAGCCCTGCTCGGCTGCGAATCCTAGGGGGTGAAGGACACTCGGTGACACCTCAGACGTGGGACAGCAGCACAGGGGACCCACGGTGACCCGGAGCCTGTCACCCTGAGCTGGGCTCAGGGAGCAGCCAAACCCAGCCCTGTTCCCAATGTCACCAGTGCCAGGATGCCACCGGCTGCAGTGACCATTGGGATGGCACTGGGAACCATCCCCACACCTCCAGCCAGGGCTGGAATTACCGTTATCAATCATTAATTAATAGACCACATTTCACTTTCAGGAGATTTTTCCACTGCGATGGTGCCAAACACCATCCCAGGAGCCCCGAGGGGCAGCGGGGTCTCCATCCTTGGGGACATCACCCTCCTCACCCGCCCGAGGCCCCAGGAATCCTGAGCCAACCCCCCAGTCCTCGATCCCAGCACGGGGAGCAGGTGCTGGGCTGTGGGGTGGGCATGGCAGGACAGGCACAGGGGGCACTTCGGGGTGCCCCATGGGCGGCGGGGCAGTCAGGGGTGCCAAGGCAGGGGGGCAGGAGGCTGCAGGCAGTGGTGCAGGGTGTGGGGTGCTGCAGGCAGGGGTGCAGGAAGGGATGCAGGCAGCGATGCAGGACGGGATGCAGGCAGGGATGCATGATGCTCCAGGAAGGGATGCAGGATGGGATGCAGGATGCTTCAGCTGGCATGGGGAGAGATGCTGCACTTGGGATGCCCTCGACAGCAGGGCTGGGTGCTTCAGGCAGGGATGTGGGATGAGGGATGGCAGTGGGGTGGGATGCTGCAGGAGGGATGAGGATGCCGCAGGAGGGATGAGGATGCCACAGGCGGGACGGGGCGCCC
>VZRM01006006.1:1662097-1772465 GCA_013397955.1 Grantiella picta | reverse complement strand
AAAAAAGAAAAATAAAAAAAATACAAAATTGAGACCCCATTACTGTGATTTTTTTTTTAAAGATGCTAAGATTATCTATAATTAAGCTGGCAAACTGCAATGCTGAGGAAATGTTGCTGGGGCAATTCTTTCCTCTTCTGCTTTTTCTTCTTCTATTTTTTTCTATATGGCAGTGCTTTCTACCACTTCATGTTTTTTGTAAGCTGTGATTCTTAGCAAATATATACAAAATCACATCTGAAAGAAAGACATACTGGTGTGTAAGTTGCAAGTGATAGAGGGGTGAAATTCTCTGTTGCTTAAATCCCAATGACTTAATTGATTTCCACAGAGCTACATCACTTTTCTCCTGCTAAAAATCTGGTCTCACATTTTTATAAGGTAGAGGAAGAGCAAAAAATTTCTGAGAAAGAATTTAAGAAGTTTTAATGGAGTTCTTCATCTTCGCAGTCTCACCAATAGCTACCTTAACCTTAAATGAAAAGGAATTGCATTCTCCCACTTATTGTAAGCTGAAAGGAGGGAGAGAGGGGAAGAGAGGCAAGGAATGGGCTTTCTGTACCAATAGGAAGGGTAGTTACAGTGCACAGGCTGTTACCATGATTTCCACAGTCTTGGACTGAGCTCTGCTTTGTGCTGTAGAAATGTAAAGCATGCTGAGTAAATCAATGGATCAAAGTTAAAATTTAGACTAAATTTACCTCTAATCTTAGTCACCTACTCCTCTTCTGTCCCTTTGTATGGGATCTAGCCCCATGCTCTGGCACCCAGCTTCCCTGTGCAGCAGCTGGGCAGAGGCAGGACTCCCACTCCAAGCTGGCAAGACAATAACACAGCAGCAAACCTCTTCTGCTCTGGCTCCAAAGTCATGCTACTCTGCACTGTGATCACAGCATTCAGCCCTTCCTAAGACAGATTTTCCTCATTATTTTATTTTAAAATATAGGTAGAAGAAGAAAAATACAACCCAAGCTCCCAAAACACCGTCACATGCCACAATCTATCTTACCGGTAGATTCAGATATCCCATTTTGAAGATGCAACATGGCAACAAAGCAGAGCTCACGTCCAATAGTTCTACAGATAAAGATGTGCTAAAGTGCAGAAAGAAAACCTAGGGAGTCATCAGTCTAAAAAATAGAAACAATGTGGAGAAAGTGAAGGAGGACATGATCATAGGATGGGATCTGATTTTTTATCCACCGAGTGTCTACAAACAGTCATGCAAAATTTCTGCCACCGACAGAAACTACAATATATTTTTGACCATTCTGTGAAGTTATCTGCCCTGATAGCTAAATTCCAAATGTTTTTGCACACATCTTTTAAATGAGCCTAATCAGTTTAAGTGAAAAGACTGAAGAGCTTTTGATCAGTTCAGTATATGAGTTGCAAAGATGACATTAGACTCCTTTCTTCAAAGCCTTAACTTGATATGTTACAGGAACCACAGAGAAATCAGCAATTAAAACCAAAGCTGATACATTCAATATGAGAGGGGGGAAACCTAAATACCATTTGAACCGTACCGTTTTCTTGAAAAATGAAAAAAAGAGATGCAGGTTTGCTTTCTTTGCTCTTTGATGTCGTGTGTCTTCTTTAAAAAATTAAAAAACCTCACCTTATCCTCTGAACAAAATTGAGTACTAGCCTCAAACCTGCTTTATTTTCCTGAAAGCATATATGATTATATGGATAAACCCAGTTGTGAGCTTAATAAGCTTTGGCAGAAAAGGGTCTGGAGGAAAGCGAGCAATAGAACAAGCGAAGAAAAATACCCAAATTAACCTTCAACCCTTTCAGTGATATCTAAAGATGCTAAAAGAAAGTTAGTGAGTTTATTTCACAAGGATGTAGCTCTCCATTAGTGTAAGCAGCAAGCTGGAAATTACAAAGAAATATGGAATGTATTGTGGAGAGAATATTTTACATATTTCACAGAAGCGCTTTTTTGACCTCTCTTTACACTGTAGTTTGTAGCTCAGCTTTTTTGTTATCTACTCAAAGAAGCATACATTCTGTGGAGGGCATCCCACTGGACTGAAATAATCAGAGCAAAGTGAGAATAAGCTGTCCATTCCCAATTGTCACTTCAAGGGGATGTTATTATGAAAAGACTTGACCTAACCTTGTTAACACCCTCATTCCTAGAACACTAAGAGACGAACTCCAAAAGAAGTATAAGGTGGAAAACAGAAGGAGAGAAACCAAAATTGCTGCAATTAAAAATTGTATGGCAATGGCACCAAGAAAAAAGCAATCTTTGCTGCACTTCTCAGAGAAGAATTAATGCCCAAAAAAGACTCTTTGGGCCACTGCTGTTCTAATAATGATGCATCTTCTCACCTATAGGATAATCTCATCTATCGTTTCTGATTGAATTTCTAATTCGAAGAGAGAATACCTAAAGTACCTAATTACTTAGTGATGCTGCCTATCTGCAATTAGACATGCCCATGTTTGGAAATAGACACTACCATTTACCAGCAGCAGTGTTGGGGATATTTTACATTAAAATATTCCTCACATGTACTGTATGCAATCTTTGTCAAATGAGGCTAGGAGGAAAAATATACATGAACTTAGTGAAATAAAATATAAAAAATGGTGCATTGTTTTCTGATTGCAAATTACTTTATATCCACTGGTATTTGTTTTTGAATCCTATAAACAAAATAATCTAATTGCAGAGCACATAGTAAGATGGAGAATACAGAGATCCATGTCATCAGAGCTTACAGTAGGTTTTTGTTTTATGACAGAGATAAGTTTGGGAACTACATTTAATCTGAGTAGGTTTGGGGAAAAGGGTTAGGGAAAGATCCAGCCGTGATGGAGAGCATTCAGTATGTTCACCTGGAGAAAATTCACATCAGCAAACATAGTGGGAGAGCTAAAAGATAAAAAGCAGGTGGGAAAAAAACAACCCTCAAGCAGGCTGCAAAGCCTGTCATTGCCATTGCCTGAGGTGCCTGTGCAGGGTGTGCTCTGCCCAGCAAGGTTATTTTGCCTCTTGGATTCAGGAGTTTGCATGGTCTCCTCCTCATGCAAGGACCAAAGAACCCCTGGCAGCCTGGGAGCATCACAGGGGAAAAAGGGGAGGAAATAAACCATTCTGAGGACTTACTGCTTTCATTATTCTGAGCTGGTAGGGACTGAGGGCATCATCTCTTCAGCCTTTTAGTCAGCACAGTCTCACATCAGATCTGCCAGATCTGCCATGGCAATGGTCTCATCTGACAGGGCACTGAGACACACTATGCTGTAGAAATTATATAGTAGGGAAATAAGTAGCTTTTAGGCTTTTTTTCTTAGGTAGATATGTGCCAGCCTGCCAAGTATGCCAGACCCCAGACTGTTGCAATAATAGGCAGGAATTTTGTGAGGATGGGTGAGATGAAGGTGCAATTGTCCTTTTCCCACATTTCATCCACCTTTATTAGTACTCACTTCTATCCTCTTCCAATGAGCATCTGCAGTGTCAGCAGGCACCTCTATGATAATAGGTTCAATTTCCAGTGGCTCTGCCTTTGAACTGCATGCTTTCTTCTGTTAAGATGATTATTGTTGCCATAGTTACCACAGACTGCTATGACACCTCTGAAGAAGGTAACCATATGAACCCAAGGTGTTCCCATCACATCCTCAATGTATCCAGAAATTCCAGGGGTGTTCCCACAGGGCTTCACTAGCCAGGTTCCTTCCCCAGGGAAGCATAACCCTGACAAACAAGGGATTTTCCATGCTCTGCCTGAGCATGGAGAGAGCTGTGTGTATGCTTTTCCAAAGATCGTTGGAGCTTCCTCTGCCTCCTTTCTCTCAATGCATACCAAGAACACATCGGGAGAATCCACAGAAATCTGCATCAGCTGCATGGTGGACCTGGATTTCCCAGGTACTTAGGTGATGTTCTCTGCTTTTTCTAAGCAGTCTGCTTGTGCTAGAATCAGTGCTGAGCTTAGGGCCATTTTTTCTGCTTTCTGTTGCAGCCTTGCCCCTGCCTTCATTGAGACTTCTTGAATTACAATGATGACAGAACCTACTTGGAACAGTTGATTTGTCAGTGGGTTAAATATTTTGCTGTAATACCTTTCATGTGATGTGTGACATGGACTCACAACAAAGAAACAGGGAAGGTTGTAAGTAAACAATTACTCAGTCTTTGTCCCAGAAAGAAAGAAAAAACCCTCAACAAACTGAGTAAAACAAAATCCCTCATGTTATCATCTCTGTCTCTATCATTCATTTGATCCAAATCAGTTCCTCTCCAGGGGTTCTACCATATGCTTGCAAATGTACTCAGATTTTGTGTTAAAACTTATCATTCCCTATTGACAAAACCATGTAGTGACATAATAAGAAGCTCATGAATTTGTGAAGCTCAGAAATCATCACAATGTAAGACACTACTGCATCAATATTTATAAGCACTCTTGCAAGTATGTTTCCACTCTTCTTACTTCAGCCATCGCTTCTCTGGAGCAACACAGCTCTTCCCTCTCTTGCTGCAAATAATGGGAATTACATTCCTTCCCTGTCTCAGTAACG
This sequence comes from Grantiella picta, assembly GCA_013397955.1. Taxonomy (NCBI): domain Eukaryota; kingdom Metazoa; phylum Chordata; class Aves; order Passeriformes; family Meliphagidae; genus Grantiella; species Grantiella picta. The sequence continues at coordinate 1,767,917 of VZRM01006006.1, read as the reverse complement.
GTCTTAAAGAACTACAAAGGAAAAATTTGTATTAATGGAGGCTGTTACTACCATATGAAAACATTAAATTGATTCCTATTTTTGTTGCTTCCATTTCCTGTCAAAACCCCAAATATTTGCATCCTACACAATATTGGAAATTATATCTTTTATATCATATATTTTCCACTGCAGAAGCCATAAACCCTAATTGATTCCTGGCCTCAGTGAATCACATCAGGTTGGGTAAGTGTTGGAAACAATAAGAGTGTACTGTGACTGAGATCAATACAGCTTTCTTGAGCTCTACAACCAATCTCTCGGCTACATACACTGATAAATAGACAGTACTGCCCCTCAGCTACAGACCATTAGCTATGCTTTCCCTCAAAGTGTCAGAAAGTAAGTGGTATACCTAGCATTAGCTCAAGAAACAACAAAAAGGTTTTGTCATTCTGCTTGGGACACTTGGCTGGCATCTGTATTAGTTGCAAATGCTATTAGTAGCTCATTTGTCTTGATTATTATTCTTCACACAAGTCAGCAGTGGCTTTGCAAGTATTTGTAAAAACAGCAACAAAATGAATTTTAAATTTGAAATGTTCCACTCTCAAAAAACAAAGCAGCTTGAAAAGAAAATAAATAGGTTCACTGCAAATAAAATAAATATACAAAAGGAACAGCACTGAGCTTAAAGTATTATAGTATGACATCAAAATCCTGAACTGTGCTTTCAAAAACCTGGTAAAATATATTTTCAGATGTTAATCTTTTAAAACTACATTGGCATTTTTCCCACAAACAAAAGTGTGACTGCAATAACCAAGTTCCAGATACTGTGTTCTTTTTTTAGGTTAGTACAATCTTCTCAAGGCATCTAAAGCATAGTCATTAGTTTCACAATAAGATAACTGAAAAGAAATTCAGTTCACCTTCATAAAATAAAAAAGAAGAGTTCAAAGATCAGAAATGTAACGGCAAGTCCTTCAAAGGACGCATATACAGGGCTGTATATACCGATAGCTTACTAGAAATTCGGCTTCCCCTCCTTTTCCCATTCTGTCTTTGATCTCAAGCTAAACATCAGAACCCAGCTTTTAAAAAGACTTGAAGTGCCTTTCATTTTCCCTCAGCTGCCTGAGGAGCAACAACTCCTGTATCTTACATGAAAGAATTTATTTCTCCCTAAAAATAACTTTGGTTTCAAATGCCCCCTGCAAAGAGGTTGAAATAATTTATCCTCAAACCTATGAAGACAAAAGAAGGAAATTGCATGGGTAAGCTTTTACCTACAGCAGGGAAAAAGGCAGAGGAGTCATTACGGATCTGGCTGGAGCAGCAATGGAATATTTCCTGCTTCTCAGTTCTGTAAGAAGGAAGCACAGTTCAGATGTGGCAACCTTTGGGCACCTTGCACACAGACCATTAGCATCAGCCATGCTGGCTGAGTTGTTATTAGGTTATTAGAAATTATTTCCTTTCAGGTGTTTTCTGGGTTCCCCCCTCCCCTACATCCTGTAAATGCTGAGAGCTCTGGGACTTTTTGCTCATTTAAACTATTAATTTTCTTTGCTCCTCAGCTAACATTGCTCAGGGTCAGGTACATAGCACAAGCTTTTGCTTTCAATATCAATTTAACAGGCAAGGTCTGGAGGTTCCAGTGCTCACAGAGGCAATTTTCTTTGCTCATTTTTCTTTGTGTCATGTCACAATTCAGGATGGGGACCACCTACAGGTGATGAACAAACCCCAAAGCCCAAATTCACATCAATTAACCAGCCAAGGTTCATGTCCACATGTGCAATAGAGCTGCTTTGTTTAAGGACTGTAGATGCATGACAGGTTTCACCACTCATGCTTGTCCTGGTAGAAAATACCATCTCTCCAGTTACTTGTATATTTATAATCTATTACATAAGCATATCTGGTGAAAACACCCTAAAAATGCTGATATCCAAAACATTACAGAGCTTTCAATTCCAGTTTCAGAGGTTTTGGGGTGTTTTTCTGCAAAAGCTCTCCTCATTCAGAAATCAATAGAGGACTGAGGTGGCTTGCTTGCTTACTAGCAAACAATAAGACACAACTCATGAACATTTACATGATGAAATCTTTAAATATTTAAAACTGAGAGAAATCCAGATTTTGTCATGATTGATGCTGCAAATATGAGGATATGCAAAATGTTTTGACATTTCTAGCTTAAGCCCCATTACACATCCCGTGTGCTTTCTCTCAGAGGTGCATTTTGGCATGAAAGGTTCTCTTCCCAGCCAGGAGCCAGATGGACCACTCCATGAGCTTTCACACTGTAAATAAAATTTGGCCCCGAAAAGACTAATGATTTTAATAGGGACACTGTTGCAGAAACAGATATTTTTTAAAAAAAGATACATGTTTGTTTTAAGCTGTGATTTTATTAGCAGCTTAGACTGTCCTTTTACTTCCATATTTCAGTAGTAGTAGTAGTAGTAGTAGTAGTATTTCAGTATTTCACACAAACAGGTAATATGGTTTACATGTGCCAGTACCAGATTCTATGTCTGGGGACTTGCTAAATTGTTGTCTGTGTAGCAACAACAGAGAGAGCAGGTCCACATGTGAGAAAAACTCACTTGGAAGCTCAGACTAGCTGGCCCTGGCTTGAACATGGCCTTGGCTTCTTGTAGCATGAGCCTGAAACATCTGCACTGCTGAAGGAAGCACAAGCTCCATCACAAGGAACATCTCACAGTGGGAAGGAAGTGAAACCTCTTTAGGCTCTAGATTTTGTGCCAACTGACCTGCCTGGCACGATTTTGAATCTGAGCGGTAGACTATGACTGCTTGTCTAAGACTGAAGAGTAGAACAGACTGCTGCCTCAAAGAAGGTGGGGCATTAGGAGGACTCCAAACAATCTTTAGGTAGCATCATTTCAACTGTGATCCATGTATCTACAGAGATCCCACCAGGAAACAGAGGACTATGACTTTCTTCCTCTATTGCAAATGAAAGACGGTGACTCCAACCCAATCTTAGAAGACTCACTTGAGCCTAAGAAGAAAGCTGCCACAAATACAAACTGTTTTCATTTTTCTATAGCATTAAAGATTCTCTGATTTTATTACTTTCATCTACAACAGATATATAGAGAGGACAATGCTAAACCTACTACAAAATGTAATTCAGCATAAGTAGCTTACTGTTGGCATATAGCTTTGATATACAGAAAACAACTCCAATATTATTATCATTTATTTTAGCATCTATGAGGAATTTTTAGGCATGCAGGTCCTACATAATGAAAAATATGATTTAAAATAACTTTTCCTAAATATAGGGAGGCAATCCTGAAAAGCAAATGTTTCAAACTCACCCTCATTTCAACCACTTCATTATTTGTCCAGTAATTTTTTTTGTAATGTGACTATAAAAGATGACTGTTTGCCATGCTTTAAATAGAAGCATTCTTCATTACCATACAGGAATTCATTCAATAAGGTCTTCATTAGTAACATACAATATGTTTATGACGGATTCCATGTAGCATGGGCATATGCACAGTAGCAAATTGTCTTGATACTTGTGGCTTTGACAATCATTTTAAAACATCAGAAAACTCTTTTGAGTACTAGAATGCTGGTAGGGTTTTTTTTGCTTTTAATTACTTTAGCCTTCCATTTCTTCTAAAAACAATTGACATTTAAAGCCCAAATGTAGAGTTTTAATGATGTGTCTCTCACTGCTTTTCAGTATAAAAATAATTTCTTTCAGAGAGTCCTACAGCCAACTTCAGACCTACAAGAAAGCAACTTAATACCACTACAGCCAACTACATGATCAGATCAGGAGCAGATATGGTCCTTCTAGATGCAGATGGGGGATCTTCTGGAAAGATGGTTAGCTTGTGAAAATTGCCTCCTTATTAAGCAGATAGCTGTGACATCAGTAGCTTATTTGCCCAGGCCTTCCACAAAGGATATCTGTGAGGAAGGAGAAGAGAAGGGGAGGAAATCTTAGCTCAGGCATGACTGCAACCACTGTTCCAGCAGGCTGCAGTGAGCACAGTCCTTGCTGAGTTTGATCCTGTCTGTTTACAAACCTTCCCCAAGTTATGCTTAACTGGAGCTGAACAGAGAGGCTATAGCTCCTGCAGGGTCCCAGCACTTCAGCCTTTTGGTATTTGTCAACTGGTCGACTGTGAGCATTCTGGAGAACCACAGGGATTGCTGGAAGGGCCAAACAGTGGTCTACTCAGGAAAAATAGGCAGCTCTTTTCCTAATATTCCCTCCCCTGTCGTCCTGCCATCCCCATGACATTATGGTACTAAAAATATGTGAGAAAAGAATTTCAAGTCCCTGGTGACAGTATCATGCCAAACTTGAGTACCTGAATAATAAACTCTTCCATTAAGAATCCTGTATGCAATATCACAAGGGTGTTTTCTTCACAACAGTTCCTGGATTTTGAAGAGAGAATTTGCCTGAATGATTACTTCTGTGTTTTCCATTGGCATCTGAATGAAATAACATTCCGTTTTGCAGAGAAGAGGTAGCAGTTTCTTCTGAAGCATCATCTTGTAGTGATGCCTGATGGGTTTTTTGTCCTCTTTCCATTAGACTTTTCTATTCTTTTATATCCTTTTATACCCTTCCCCATTCCTGTACTTTGACTCTCTGTATCTTAACCCTACATGTTTACAACCCTTGTACCTTTGCCTTGCTCAGAATTCTTTGGGGAAGACGAAACAATCCCCACAATCTCAAGAGCATGAGGCACCAACCTTGAAAAGAGCTCCATCACTGCGACATGTTTTTGTAAACTAAGTTGTAACCATTTTGGGGGGAGGTAATTTTAACAAGGGGGCAATTACTTCATTTGTTAGACTTCTCATTGGAGAATTTTAGATAGGTATGCTAATCTAGAGAGTCCATAAAATGGTATACGGGGAGACCACTCTCTCTCTTGGTCGTCGGTGTGCATCTGGGATCCTATTTCTATTAAAAGGTAATACCCTTTTCCTATACTGCCTGTCTGCGGCTCAATTTTTCCTACAAGCATTTTAGGCATCAGTAGGATAGGTACAGATAAGATGGAACTAAGGACTGATCTCAAACCAGTTTCTGAGGTGTACCAATCATTGTAGAAGTGGAAGGAGAAGCAAAATACTTCTCAGATATCTAGAGATGCAGTCTAGCGGGGACTTCAAGTGCCAAAGTGACTGAGGCTGTGAACCACCTGTCTCAGGTAAAGAAAGATCTGTTGGAATAATGAAAGCAAACCCAGAACATGAAGTAATCATGGAAGTAGACTAAAAAAAATACTCTGACCTAGAAAACACTGTGGGCAGAACTGCATTTTTTTCTCATTGTAGGCTTGGACAGAACCCAATTTTTTCTGTCATTTTAAAGCAGGAGGGGCAAAATTGCATGGCAACAGGCCTAAAAAGATAAAGGCCCTTCCCTATTCAGATTTATAGTTAATTCTGAGAGACACCAATACTTTCAACTGACAAAACCGATGTAGCTGGGGGGTCTCATAGACAAAACGGCAGTCTTTCCTGGTAGTCAAACATTTCTAAGGGAAACAAACATTCTATTTTGGGGACTGCAAGTTTATAAAAACCAGTGCTATGTTTGGAAATCTTGTTTCCAAGCTGCATGGCAGCTGTATGACTTCCAGATATCATTAGTACTCATGGTGTGACAAGTTTGCTCTCAAACATGCCCAAATATCCTTGAAGACCTGGTGGGTACTGGGAGCAGTGATGTAAACATGAATAGAAGTCTCTGGTTTTATTGCTTGTTGCGTCACAAATCAAGTAACTCATAATATTTGGTATTTAATTTCCCTTCTTCCCATCCCTTTCTTTGAAAGATTGTAAGAAATTCATTATTTCCTAAATGAACTTGGCAGTTTTAAAACTTCAGCTTGACATATATCCTGAATACATTGCATGTTACTGTAATGGCCTTAGCAGATGAGAACTTTCCTGATGACAAGAAAAATCCAGGAACTCCTCTGCATACCACGTATTGATCAGCTGTCTCTCATTTTTCTGATAATGAGTAGTGACTTAAGTAGGAGAGGTGGTAAAAGCCTCTTTGGGAGCTACTCTGGTGTAGTTTTAAGCAATTTTTCTCTCTCCAGTAGTCTTTCTTGAGGACTTTGATAGCGCTCTGCCTTCTCCTCTTTTAATCTGCAAGAGAATTAATAAATGGAGCAAATTGTGTTGGATTCCTTTCTTGGTTTCTTAATGGGGGAGGAATCCCTTACCTAAGAAATTCACCCTACTGGCTGAATTTTGATAATGCTTTCAACGCTTCCAAAAAAAAAATACCAGCTTTTTCCATCTGAAAAGTTTTAAAATTTTTGACCTGCTCTAGCAATGAAAGATCTTGATCCTTGGCATAACTGATCTGGTATCCACCACCTTTTCCCATGACTTTACCGTCTTTGGATAATGCAGAACCCTTTGATAATATGAGAGAAATGTCTGCTCATGGAACTACAAATAAAATAGGTGCTGGTACCAGTTGCTAGATGGGGTAAAAACACACCTGTCTTTTGTTAAGGGTAGTGCCTTGTAATCATTTGTCAATATCTTATCTACAAGTAGTTCTTAAATGAGTAATGTCAGGTAGTGTTATTGGTAGCAGTAGTGGACACTCTTTTTCTCTAGCCACTTAGGAAAATGATGTTGCTTGGTTAGGAGCCTTACATTGCTACAAGGAGGGAAGTACGGTGAGATAAGTGCAGAAGGGCATCTGGATAAATCTATCACAATTCAGTGACAACAAGGGACATAACAGGATGTTAAACCCTGTAAAATAAGGCTGCTGGGATTTTGGCTTTCCAGTTTAGGTGACCAATCTTTAATGTGGAAAAGCAAGTTTCAAGCTGGTGAGATCCATCCCAAAACCATCCCCAGTCCAAAGTATCCAATGAACCTGAGCAAGCAGACAAATATCTTTTGAGAAGTGACAGCTTCCAAGGGCACATTCTTCTCAGGGAACTTCGATTCCTGATCAGTTCAAATGATGGACTGACTAATACCGTAGCTTTATTACTGTCTCCAAAACTCAAAAGTTCAATTTATTTATTTGCTCTGCACTTCCCTTACATTTAAGAAGGCTTCCAGGGCATGGATAGGCAATATGTGTATGTACAAAGCAAATAAATAATACTATTGTGCAAATTTTAGAGCAGCATCCTGGGCTACTAGACACTGTGGCCTTTGGAAGCTAACTGCAGACATAAGCAGCAAGAAAGTTCCTCAAATAAGGCTGAAATTGTGAAAGAACATAAAACCTTTAAAAAATCCAGCCTCATAAATTTGTTTTGCATGACATTCAGAAGAGATTATTTGAAGCCTGCATTGTGAGCTGTATAACTTCTAGTTATGATGAATCATCTCTGTGTGTCATGGCATTTATAAACATACTGTTTCTGTCAGTTTCAAACTAACACTAATGTTTAATAACTGTTTCTATGCTTGTAGCCCACAGCAAACATTAAGCAGTTTGCTTAACCCTCTTTCATTAGAGCTATGTAAATCTTATTATCTTGTGTATGCCTTGAACAAAAATAAGTGTAGACAGTTAACACCACAGCACCGTCAGCATGCAACAACTAGTTAGAACTCTGATAGCATGACACTGCATTTCAGTTCTTCTAGATTAATTGTTTGGAATATTTTTTTGCAAAATTCACTGAAGATCTCGCCAATGAAAAAAATTAAAGAGAAAAAAAAAGGGATTTCTACTTAGAGTAGCATAGAGACAGAAAGAAAGGTATCCTTTAAAAAACAATAGTGCGATACTTTGTAACCAACACCAGGAACTGGCACCCCTTGGAACTTCTGGCTTTAAGCCCCAGGTTGAATTTGAGACAAATGATTGTGTTCACTAAGCAGTCACTATACCTAGGTGAACGTCTGCATCCAGTGTGTGCTTGTCCTACTTAAAACTGTCAGTTCTAAAGAAGATGGATGGTTAGCCTACTCTGTTTATATTTCACCATTAAAGGCACAAAAGGAATACGCATTAATCACTGACCTGATACAAAGTCGGGCATTGCATCCTGAAAGAGAAAATCATTATTTTAATTGGAACTAATGGCTTGTAGCCATGATAACTCATGGCAAGGCACAATATTAATGTCACTTTGTCTGGCGAAAGCATATCTTATGCCCACTTACTCACAGTCTGCCACAGCATCAGCTGAAGCGTCTGTCTTCAGGCCAGATGCACAAAAAGGACTTTGTTGCCTTTCATCCCTAAAAGAGTGATTTGAAGTTTTTTACCTAATGTCACCTGAAAGCGACAAACCCAAGTACATGCCAGGATTACTCTTGTCAGAGCTTAATCAGGAGCTGGTAATTACATCCATGCATTTATTCCTCTTTTGTATTTTGCACCAAGTGTGTTAGCAACAAGAATAAGTAGATGGATGTTTCACCCAAGAAAATATGCCACAAAGAAGGAAAAGGGTGGAAGAGAATTCTACTTCTGCTGCTGAGTTAAGCGTAATGGGTGGTGTTGTCCAATAAATAATACTAGCATATGCAAGGAGACAAAATAGTGATCATACTCAGAGACAGGCAATCTTCTGAAAAATTCAGAAGTTGTTAATGCTAATGGATTGGGTTTTTTTGTTTTTTCTGGAATTTACAAAACCAGAGTTCCAAAACAGATTTTTTTATAATCCTTAACAGTTATAATTGATTTGTATACTAAGAACTAGAATCTGAATTGACATCTGATTTGGAATCCTTTTTGTCAGCTCTTTGAGATAGGAGAGGGTGGTAAATGTAGTAACCATTTATTTTCTAGACTTGAGGGAAGAATTGAGGATGTGAGGAATATTATCTCAATGCCATAGCAAAAAAATCCATGAATAGTGACATTGGGTTTGACCGAATGCACTTCAGAGACATCACTTTAAATTCCTCCTACATCAGTTCAGGCTTCAAGATTAGAGCACCCAAATCATAATAGTGCAGTGCCACTAGAGACTTAGAAGTAGTGTATTGATCCGTCTTGTCCCTGGTGCTGCTTCAATTCCTTCAAGCTCCTTTTTTTTTTAACAAATCTATGAGCCTGAGCATAGGCCTAAGATTAGGCAATTAATTCAAAATTCACTGTTCTATGGGACATTTTTGTAGTTAGCTTCAATTCCCAGCACCTTAATTGCACAATAAGTGTATTTATGTTAGAACCTAAATTTTTTCTTCAGTTTCTTACCTAGACAATCGCCAAATGCAGAGTTATGCCTACAAAGGTACAAGAATAACCACAAGACTTCTGAACTGTATCACAGTATAGATATTTGTCCACTAGTGAGACATAAAACTTTAATTTCCAACGTAGCACCTAATAAACTTTATCAACTTTTACTGATACCATCATTTAAAAAGGATGTTTCACATCACAACTTCATAATCACTAGCTTCTTGATATCACACTGTAAACCAACATTTATATCTCATCATAAATCCCAGCAATGCCTCACTTTTTTCTTCAAACTTTTCTATTGACATTTTGAAGTAAATGATCTGTGTCTCATCATCATTTACCATATCATATTCTCCTGCATTCACCCTGATCAATGTCAAATTAATCATTATGATTGGTTTTGATTCACATTTTTCTTTTTTATTTCAAAATACAATGACAGTATTTCTCACATGCCTTGAAAACAAAATTTCCATACACTCCATCTAGGGTGATTTTCAATTGAAATCCATTTTTTCTCCTTCCTGTCCTGTGAAATCAAATCTGTATACACATTGTTGTATGTGAAACACACGTGAGCAATTATTCTAAAGGGAATTGAGAATAGTATTTAAGCTAGTGCAATAATCGAAAATTTCTGCAATCCTATTCCAAAGTGTTCTTTCTTTCTTTTCTTTTTTTTAATCTCAAAAATGAAAGGTCCATCCTAAATTTATTTTCTGGTAGTGAACCAGGACATGCAAAAAGTGATCTCTAGCTCAAGAACACATTGACTTCAATAAGGCTTGGGTTCTTATTTAAAGATTATCCTTTCTGGAAACTTTTTAAACTTTAAGCATTCCCAAGTATCACCTTTTTATAGTAGGTGTCCGGCTTATTATTCTTAGCACTTCCTGTTCCCAAGTGTCCCACAAAGAATTTACTTCTGAAACTGGATCTCCTTGATCTTATACCATTAGTGCCTTTAACAATCATATACTACAGGAATATGACCAGGGGCAGTGGGAGAAGAAATTCCGTATATCAAATTCACACAGTGGTCTGAAAAATTACTCTTTAGACTGCTTGCAGCAGAAATTACAATGGATCTTGTAAATATTTCTCTAGTGTATAATTCTCTGCTTAGGCAAGTTTTCACTGTGGATCGAATTGTGGTCCATGAGAGGGCATTATTACTAAACAAAAAATAAACCTTTAGAAATTATGATGCTTTGTGAAATAGTAGAGACATGGGGGAAGTTATTGACTATTCTAAAACGAATGCAGGAACAGTCTGTGCTGTATTCATTCACCTTCCCAGAGATCATTGTTGGATGACAGCTTTGCTAACAGGGCATTTCTAGGCAGAGGCACAGTCTGCCCTAATAGAGCCATTATGAAAATAAATGGTTCTCTTTATCCCCTCTCAACTGAAATAAGGGCTTATGAAGCTGTATTTTGAGATAGTCTGCTGTGGTACATATGGTCTTCTTCTTGATTTGTTTCAAAGACAAATAACTCTGTGAAGTTCCATTTAAAAAGTAATAAAGATCATACTAGCCTTAAATCTAGTGTATGCTAAGCTAAATGCTTTGAAGAAAAATTATGAAGGAAGTTTTTTTTTCTGTTCTCTTTTATATTTAAATAAATTAGGTGAAATCTGATTTTTAGAAAAGCTTGAAAATACCATTATGTTCCTTAGCAGTCTTATCCATTTTCTTAGAAATTGAAAGGCAAATACAAGATTCTGAAAGCTGTGATAGTCCAGTAATGCTAAATTTTGAGAATTGTTTAAAAAAAAAGTAGAATTGGAGAGACTATTCCTATGGAAAAGCTAAATTCAAGAGCACATGCCCTTTTTCTCTACTTTATAGACTACAATTCACACATCTATGTTTTTGTGTGTGCTGTCTGGCAAAAACAGCTATATCTTCTGGGGCTCCAAAAGAGAGCCTTTAAAATTATGTAGATGTTTAAGGAAAGCCTTTAATAAATATTAAAATCACATAGCCCTAAACTAGTCAGTTGTTTCCTAGTTGCCTGTCATCCAGCCATGGCCCTTGTCCCTGTAGGTCCATTGTCTGTTTATCCTGCAGCTGTTTTTCAGCCTCAAACTGAGAGAGCTGGACAGCACTATTCATTAACATGCCAAAAAAGTATATTCCCTGTTTTGGGAAAAGGGCAACTGCAGTGGGGCCAGTCTAAAAATGCATGTTGTTATAAGATGTGTACTAGCACTCTCCCTTCTAAATGTATTCTGCTGAATGTCGGAGAAATAACAAAATATAAATACAAGGGGTTAGTCCGAATGGAAAAGATTGTTTAAATAGCTAAAAGCTGAGAAGGATTATCAAGCAAGAATCCACAAACCCATTACTATGAAATATTATTTATTTCATTATTAAACATTGCTTAGATTATTATTTAATTTACTGGTGAGTGGAGGGGGGACCAAACTGTCAGGAGCAGAGATGAGGTGTTGTCATGAAGATGACACAGATCCAATGAATTTGGTGGAAAATGTACTGTCACAGATTTGACCAGTACAGTTATGTCAACTTAGAGAAAACTTTACGAGTGACAATTTCACATTTGGTTCAGTTCAGTCACTGGCTAAGCATCTTGACAGGATATGAAATGAAAGACAGTGATATGCTATTTTGAGAGTACTGTATGGTAAAAATGGACACACCAGCTAGATTGTCATTTGAAAAGCTTGTAAAGAAGAGATCTGGGTAGGTCAGCAACAAAATTGATGATGTCCTAACCTGCTAATTCCTAACTTAAAAATATCTTAGATGCAAAAAGACATGTTTAGGACACTGAATAAGGAACTCCTTTCTACAATAAGACGCTCTTGTAAAACAAAGTAATCTTTCTGACCTTAACTTCTAATTTCGTCCATGTTCGGATATTCTCTAGGGTAGAAATTGACAGACTTTACCATTGTTATCCCAGATCTCTAAACTGTCCTAATGATTTGGCATCCTAATCAAGACACTGATCCATATGTTTTGTAGTTCCTGTTCTTCCAATTCACTAAGTTATATACAAAGGAATGGTACCACATAAACCAAAGAGGACAAGTAACTAATTCCCATATAACTGTGTAACATTTTAAAAACCAATGAGGTTGTAATGAGGAGAGTAAAAATCTAATTGGTCCTACATATGGAAGGTAATTCAAAACTTGGATCATTCCTATTCTGTTTATCTGTTTTGTCTTTCTTTTACCAATACTTTTTTTTTTTTTTATGTTAGGGAGAGCAAAGCAGATAAAGACCATAAATATATGCAGTTACCAGGATGAGATATCTTAGACCTTTGTTTATAGCAGTTCTGCTGCTCCTAGTAACAGAACAATGTTTTAATTTTGGTTCTCCATTTTGGTTCTTCATTTCCTCATTCCAAACAGTTTGGTTTGCTGGGATTTAATGCTACTGATCATTAAACCACTTCTTTATTTTTATAACTGGAATGATTATAGTTAGCTCTAAGTCTGCCCCCTTCTTTGTTGGAATTAAATTCTTTAATTCAGTCAATTGAACCATATGGTGCCAATTGCAAGATGCTGTGACTCTACTCAGAAAGAGGTTCAGTCTCTTTGTCTTTGGGCCTGGGAAACACAGCAACATTCAAATAAATTTCCTGGGATACTATCCCAGAAGTGCAGATTAGGTACAATAACTTTCCATTAACATCTACTGAGGGAAACAGGAAGTGAACAACAGCATGGATTCACTTGCAAAACTTCTCAGCACTTCACAGTAGTGAAATTAGGCCATCCTGGAGAAAGGTAGCCTGCAAGAGCACTCTCTTCTCTGTTGTATAACAGTGCGCTGGCACCCTGTTCGCCACTTGCAACATCTTGATTATTCAACAGAATAATTCATTAAAACATGTGGAGTGGAAATTGCAAATGCCCTAAAATAAGAATATGAATTAGAAGAAAAAATAGCTGAAAGCATTTTGGAGGTGTATATGAGGAGCCATAGCAAATTGTCCAAAATTTTAAAAATTGCAAACCAAAATTACAGAATTATCATATTAATATAATGCTTTGAACCCCACCAAAGTGTGCAGCTTGGAGAAATATAACTGAATTTATTTGGGACTGTTTAGACATAGTTTTGCTTCTTACTGCGTTTTCTGCCCATGAGAAGGGAAAGGGAGGGAGGGAGAGAGACTGCCCAGTATTGATGCCCATTTCAAACTCCATCAATAGGTAAAAATTAAAGCTCTGGGCTATAAAAGCTGGCCTTAGGATAATAAAAGATTAGCCATGGAAATACAGGACACCATAGAATTTTCTCTGCATGGTAAACTACATTGTACTGAATCAAGGAGTTTGACATAGGATTTCTGATATTGAGGAAAAAATAAAGCAAATCATTAATCTGACTGTTCTCAGCTAAAATTAATTAAAATTCAAACATTTCTTTTATTAATTTCTTGTTTCTTTCACCCACCTCTTAAAAATGTTATTCTTGGGCTTAGAGTAAAATAAGTTTTATATAATGTCAAAGAGTTTGCCATCACCAAAGATAATGGTTTGTTTGCCTAAGGGGAGAAATGGAATGAATTGCAAGTAATACAAAACATTCTTTCTAATTTCTTTTTTCCCCGCTCTATGGCATTTCTTTAACTGTAATCAGATGTAGTTTTAGCCCTATGGGGCTGCAATTCAGAACAGGAACTATTTTAACCCTCAGTTGTCCCTGGAAAGGTCCTTTTACACAAACCCTCACTATATTTGATGTGTTCCTCAAGGCTTGCAGTTTCATTTCCAGCATGGAAAGGAAAAAATAATAAAAAATAGCCAAGCTGTGGCTGGTGCTCGCAAAATTTCTGCTTCAGCCATGCCAAGATTATCAATATACATTAGTCAGAGTGGAGATTTTTTTTTAAATGGCTTTTAAAAGTACTCTAATTTGCTCAAAATAAAATACATATTTCACAGTAAATTAATAAGTCAGGATGATGAAAAAATATAATTAATAAAATAACATAGGAAATCAAACAAGAATGCAATGAAATCCAAACATGTCTCCAGCTCAAATACTGCTGTTCTAATACTTCATGAAATGTAGTTGTTTTCTAATATAAGAAAATCAAAATGCTGCCAATAAGACATTTTCTGGTTTAGAAAGAATTCTTATTCTTTGCCAGATTTTTGAAGAAGTAGTACAAAGAGTTGCCATGTCACTGAACTTGTACAAGCCTTCTTGCCAGAAACAGAGTGCTAAAGTTGAAAACTGAAAATAGTAGATTGCTTTTCCAACTTTTATGCTTCCTAAATCTTGTCTCTTTCTTCTGTCTCGCTACAAAATAAAATGCTGTCAAATCCTCTAACCCAGTTCAGCATTTCAGGCCTGATGAGTACTTTTTTTAGAGGGTTCTAGAGAATAGAGACTGGGGGGAAACCTGTGCAAAAAGCAAATAGATCTCAATTTATAGATATATCAGAAGCTGCAGCCATCCAAACAAGTTCAGGGAACAGGTGGCATCTACAAAATCACTTTTTTCATGGCAGAACATCAAGACTTTCCACAAGTGCCTATACAGAAAGGCCTATCTGTTTAGCAGGGCCTGTTGCAATAGGACAAAGCAGAATGGTTTTAAACTAAAAAAGGGATATAAAGAAGACTTTTTTGCAGTGAGGGTGATGAAACACTGGAATAGGTTGCTCAGAGAAGTGAGAGATGGCCAATTCCTGGAAACATTCCAGGTCAGATTGCATGGGGCTCTGAGCAACCTGATCTAGTTGAAGATGTCCCTGCCCACGGCAGGGATGTTGGACCAGATGAACTTTTAAGGTCCCCTCCGACCCAAAATATTCTGTGATTCTGTGATATCTGGTAGAAAAACAACCAATGCCACAATTCTGTGGTCTCAGATCTGTGAGACAAGCCTAAGTCATAGTAAATGTTAGCTGCTGTTGGTGGCTGGTGAATAATTGCATTTTTGCCTTTGGAAAAGTGTAAGTAAGGCAGAAGACAAACAAGCAGAGGGGAGGGTCAAGTGAGTCAAAACTCAGCTTAACTACTGCTTTTCTATGTTTTGCTTTCTCAAGCAGTAGAGCACAAGTTCCTGTTTAGCTTTGAAGATCAATCCAGGCTTTGGGTATTTAACTTGTTCTCTTGAAAAAAGGGGGTAATTTAACAAGGGTGAGAGATTTGGGAAGCCAGGGATTGAACTCTTGTTCTCTTAAGCTGTCAGTTTTGCTGAAGAAAACTGAGGAAATATCGGTACTGGCTCAGCAAACCAATTAAGACCCCGAAATAGGTTGACAAAGTCCTTAACATATGCAGCCCTTTTAATGCACTGTGCATTCATCAATACATGGGGAGGGATGGAGGAAATGGCAGCACAATGTCAGCCATAGTAACGCCTTCTAGAGCTCTCACTTCTAGGAACAGCTAAAAATGGAGGAGTCTGGGAAACAGCAATAGTGATGAAAAGGCTTTGAGTGAAAAATTCTAACATACTGTAACATTTTAATGCAACTATAAGCAGAAAATAACATTTTTCTCACTCACCAAAGTAACACCTCTCTTTGTCAATGGAATAGTTGATAAATCAGTTAAAATAAAATGTAAATTGAATTTTCCATCTGGCCACTCTTACACCCAATAATTCAAGCCAAATAATGTGTTGCCTTTAAGGAAATCGTTCTACTAAACAAAATTGTGCACCCTATTTTTTCTTTTTCTCATAGCTCAGCTTAAAGCTCAAGATAATGATTAATCTTATAGAACAAAGCTGAAGGCAACTCTGTTTTTAACCAAAATTTATCCCCCTTTGTTTTAGATTCCCTGTGAAAGTAACATGGTTATTTTCTTCTCAGTCCAGGCAGCGATTGGAAATTAAATCAAATAAATTTAAATTTGTCTTTTTAGATAAAGTCATTATTCCTTCATTTAGCAAACACCGTTGTTATCCAATCCTAAAATTATTCTTGAGCTAAATAAATTTATGCAAACTTGACACCATCTTGCACTAGCTTTTTTCCTGTTTGTGTTGTTTGGGGTTTGGGGTTTTTTTTCCTTCATTTAGTGGTTTGTGGTTTGGGTATTTGTGGGTTTTTGGTAAGCAACTAGTATTTTTAAATTTGATGAATTCCACGTCAACTTTCCTGTATATTTGTCACTCTTACCTGAGCAGTCAGTGAAATTTTCTCCAACTACACTTTGATGGACAAGGCAATCCACTCTGTCGTCTAACCCTTATATCAAAGTGACAGAAGATTCTGCAGTTTAACACCTGGAGAAATTTTCATTACTTCTACAAGATTTAGATAACACTTCCATTAACAATGCTTAGATCAATGCTTCAAAACATACAGTTCTAAAATTTGCCTTTGGGGTCCTATGTGTATTTTTAAAGACAGACATTTCAGATGAATAAATGTGATATGAACAAGAGATCACCTTTTAGAGAAAGCATTTTTGATGTCTAAACAAGATGTTTGTTAATGATGCAGCAATAATAATTTTCAGGTTGTTCATTATGCAGAAGGTATTTATTTTGTACTCAGGTAAAGTGATTTATTTTTGAACAAAAACCTTTCCCCATCAAGACAAACAAACCTACACAGGTAAAATGTCATCTTAGTTTTTAAAAAATGCAGAAGTTCTTTTTGCAGTTTCACTTCATAAAAGTGATTGGTAAAATGCTTTGTCATTTTTTTAAAGGAATGGCCAAAAAGTAAATTGTATTTTAAATATAATGTGACATACTTTTCTGAGGTGCCAAAGCCAAGAAAAATAAACTGAGGTTAAATATCTGAGTCTGTAATAGCAGACTTCAAGATTTCTCTGAACGGTGGGGAGTGTTACAGGGAAAGAGAGAGGGATTGGAGGTTTTGATTTTTAAGAATGTAACACTCCCAAGGGACACCAAAGAGTTAAAACACAACACAGCCTTGCCTACCACTCTTCTCAATGCTCTTTTGTAGCAATCCTTCGACACAGATCATATGTGACACTAGGGAAGAGTATAATGATACACAGTCTTTCACTGGATTGTATGTCTCAATTACTATAAATATATTACCCAGTGGTTATTACTGTAAATCTGACTTAGGGAAGAAGGTGTGAAGGGAAGGTGGAGACAAGAGAAGGGTACAACAAGGTACTGGTCATCCTGTTATTCCCCTTGCAGAAAAATATGTTAGCTGTAATGAGCTAAATTATTTTCTGTCTTCAGATGTGTAATTTGTTCATTATGTGTAGGTGTTATGAGTCCTTATATGCTGAATAAATGTTTAGTTGTCCTGAGCAGGGAATTGATAAACACTCCGACTAACAAAGCCCACCTAATTTTATTTATTCTTTTATTATAGAACGGAATATACCGTTGCAGAACAAATCAGATGCTAGGTATCTTCAGTGATTTAACAAGTTTTGCCCCAGGCCAGCATGCCTAATACTCTGGTAATGTATTTATAACTCATTTATGTAATTATCTGGAGGCAACATGTCGGTTGCTAAACTTTCAGTGTGAGGAGAGAATGAAAGGTTAACTGACACAGTTATGTCAGTCTGCTCCAAATAAAGTATAGCTGTGAAAAGCATTCAATTGTGTAACTATTGTTACAAATACTAAGTAATCAGGTTGATTCTGCTGAGTTCTCAGGAGAGAAGATCTAGAATCTCAAGTCCAAAAATCAGTGCTTATATTGACTACCAGTACTGATAACAGTACTAGCAGACAGATGAAAACTGCCCATGTTTGATATGAAAGCAGCACTAACATCTCCTGCAATTCACAGGAACAGCTTGTTGACAAGAAATATTGCATGCTTCCTTGGCTCACCCTGGGTTGACACAGGGATGAGGATGGCATTCAGGCATGACTGTTTTGCATCATTTTAGGTTTTGCACCTTTCAGTGCAAACTGAGTACACGTAAACCATGAATTTCTGCAATCTCTTCCTAACATGGAACACCCCTAGTAAGGCACGGTACTGAAATTTTCTGAAAAATTACTATGACACAAGACACCAAAAGGCCCTGGGTTTTTTGTACTGGAACACCAACTAGCACACAGCATCTTTTGAGACCAAAAATCTGAATTGCATGAGTGTGACTCTGGAACAAAAGGACTGCACAACAGCCTGCACAACATATTGTTGCATGGTGGGACTCTGCATTCACTTGGTTCAAGTGAAGTGTTATGGAACTGTTTGAAGATTTCTTCTAGGCTTCCCCCCCTTCTTCAGAGATTGTTGCCCATTTTCTCCTGGGAAAAAATCTTTTTACCTCTGAGGGCTCCCTACCTACCTTCCCCTTACTCTTTGCTGAAGTCTTTCAGTTTATTTGTATTACAATCTCTAACTCACAGTCCTTCTCATTCTCTTTAGAGGGTAGAATAAAGTTAGCAGAAATCAGGTTTCTGCTTCAACATGTTCAGTTGCTTTTGTAGAGGGACCTACTTTCTCTGAGAGAGAGCTCCACCCGGCTCATGCAGCAAACAGAATGAGGCAAAAAGGCAATTCTTTCACAGCTCTGTCCTCTCACAGAACACATGGTACCCACATATCATGACACTGACTGGTGTGATATCAGTTTGATTTACCATATAATCTTTGCAATTGAAATACCTGCCCTTTCCTTGTATCATCTTCCTCTCTATCTTAGAACTACTCTCTTCTGTCACACAGAAACATGAAGAATATTTTACTTTCAAACCTGAGAAGAGAGAGAGGACTTGATTAATTCAAAAATTAGTGTGGTGTGTATTCCCCTCTGCACAGGTTGCAGCAGGAGTACATTGAGGCTCTAGGTACATGAGTAAATGAGAAACTTTCAGGTTTGGTACCTGGCCTCACAGAGACATGGAAAGCTTTTCTCTTTAACCACCATCTGTGTGGCTTCCCCACTGGCAAATTTAATATAAATAAATACATGCCATCTCTCAACTATTAGGCCTTCTCTGTGGGGACTGAAAAGCCTGCCTACAAAAAGTAACAGAAGTAGAATGTAGGAGAATGTAGGAACCACCTTTGATTTTGTTTCATGACTTAATGTCATACAACTAAACATGTTTTGCAGTACATTGTGAAAAGGGCTAATACTGCCTTAGAATCCCTTGAGTATTTTTTAAGGAACACCAAGGAAAACAATGCTGCTGCAAAGCGCCAGGCATACTATATCATGAATCTGACACTACTTTAATAATGTATAACACAAACACGGTTTTGGTCCAGCAGGATCAATGGGGGAAGGTATTTTATTAAGTGAGAAAAGAAGATCTAGAGGAAAGTCAGAGTGAGAAAGAACAGCTATTGCAAAATTCATGTTTTCTAAATTAGGATAGGTCCAAACTATAATTTTCCCTGAATTTCTCAAAGCCTAAATCAATTTAGCTTAACATTTGTGCTTTATACAATGCTTTTGGCTCCATTGTCTTAAAAAAAAAATACAAATAACAACTAGGAAATAACAACTTGTTGTTCAGTTATTTAAGAAAGGTCAGGGTGTTTTATTAATTATTGAAATGTGGTAAAGGCTGGATTCTGTACATTCAGTTATTCTTGAAAATGCTTCCTTTTCCTTCATATACTATCAATATGACAGGAACCATTTTAACGAATCTGTTCCAAAAAATGCATATTACGACAAATATAACCTGCAACTAAAGCACATATCATTTACCTCTTCGTTATGGTATACCTAGCTGCTACCCAGATGCTCAGTCACTTATTAATATCCTTTATCTTCTCAACGGAAGACTTAAAATTCTTGATCCCAAAGTAAATACAGTTTCCTTTCCTCTCTGAAACATGATGCAGTGTAAGAATCCTACAGCAGTTATCTTCTAGAATTGCTTAAGCTTTTCCATTTTAAGATCCCACTCTTTTGGGTTGCCATTGTGAAAAAGATTACTTATGAACAAATCTGTTAGAAACAGTGTTTTTAAACTGTTTGTGGAGCTGAGCCCAAGTTCCATCATTGTTGTGACAGAACTACACTGAAGTCAGTGCTGTGTCACTTCCACCTGCTGCAGATACACTCTGAAGTTGACAAGTTCCGTATCTTCAAGCTGAATTTATACACTTTATATGTCAGATGCAGTGCACTTTAGCTTCTTGCAGAAACAAACCTGCAGGAAAGAGAAATGGTGATGCTTATTTAAAAGGAGTGAGCACACAAGAGAAAGAAAAGAAACAGGGAAATATGAGACTCAAATATACTTTGGACCTTCGTAAATAATAGAAAAAAATGCATTGCACTTATCACTAGCCTAATGTTCTATATGGCCAAATGCACAAGCTGGATGTGGTAAAACAGGGAGTTGGGGAGATTTCTTTTCAGATTTGAGCCTGATATGCTCTCTCAACCTTTCAAATTCTGAAGATTTTGCAAACACAAAAAAGGTCTCTTCTTGGTCCAATAATGCCATTCTATAAAAACACTACAAAATATTATCTGACACTTCATTAGTTTGCTTCACTAGCTTCCCTGGAAATCACTTAGCAACAGAACTCCTGAAACACACACATGCATGTCATTAAATAAAGAGAAATGGCTCTCAGCTCTAAGAAGGTCATCAAAATCATAATTAAAGTAAAATGCATTACTATGTTGAGCTCATTTGTAATTAAAAAACAGATTTATGAAAGATGTAGCTATTCATCTCAAGCATATTTATTTTATAACTCTCTTCCACATTTTCATTTATCTCGAACAAGATTTGGAAACAAAGAAGCATTAAACAGTAAAGTAAGTAAGTAAGCAAGCATGAGGAAAACTCCTACATGGAGAAATATGGATATTAGCAATGTTTAATTCAAAGAAATAACAACAAAACCATACAGTGACATCAAAGCTATACTGAAAGCTAATAAGGAACATTTCTGATTCCACATTTGAAACAGGTCAATCTCAAATGGAGCTTTCACTTGTTTATATAACGATGAATAAAACTGCATGAATAAGAAAACAGCTCTATTTAGAAACAAACTCCAGATTCATAAATATAAGATGGATTATGAATCTTGGATTTCAACTTGGTTTTACTTACCTTCACTTTTCCAATTCCACCTCAGAACACATTATCCAAAATGTGCAATTTCAAGTTTCCCATCTAGCTAGACAGAAAATAAGGGTTTTTTCACCGTATTTCAGTACTTTCAATTTTACACTCCAACCACTGAAAACAGTGCCTTTTCTTAGCAATGTTAGGTATATTGAATGTTTAAAAAAAAAAGCTGACACTTGTCCTCTGAATTTTTGATAGTCTAATAATTTGTTTTACATTAGGAAACAAAAGTACAGTTTTGTTGCCTTTCCATTTTACCTGATGGAATGCACGAGCTGAGCCCAATCCCATCAGATGAAAGCCAGTGTTATGTTTCTGATCACTTTGGCGATAGGTCTAGCCCAGTGACTATGATTTTCTGCCATTGCTAGTAGAAGGCCACAGGTTTTGTGTTGATTGGCCAGTGCAAAGTCGCAGGTCTCATCCAGGCTGGCACAGCCTGAGCTGGATTTAGCTTGTTACAACAATTGTGTGGTGAAATCACTCCAGATGTGGTACCTTAAAAGTACTTTGTGCAGCAATAGTCCCACAGGCCTAGGGAATCAGTGCATGGCAAACAACAGCTCTTTGCGTCAGAAATAGCTGGGGGATCAATGGAAAAGGAAATGTTCCGAGAAAGCTTGTAGAAACAAACCTGAGACTGAAAGGAGAGAATCTCCCCCACAAACATTACAGTCCTTCCTCCAAAGTGCTCTGGTTGCTGATGACTTATTATCACTACCAGCACTGTGGCAGCTTAGAAAGGCTCAGCTCTTGGTCTTTGGATTCAGAGGGACTTTGGAAAGGTGAATATTTCAACAAAGAAAAGGTTGGGGTAGAAGTTTTTAAAGAAATTTTTACTAATATCAACGACATTGTTCTGTACTATTTTGGACTATTAGACTGTAAAATCATTATTGTAACTAAAAACAAGTTATTCGTTCCCTATTTGGTAGATTCGGTTTTGACCAGAGCAAGATTTTGATTTAGATCATTATTATCTACTGAATTTCTACATTACATTAGTTTGGTTGTATTTATATCAACATATAAAATTTCAACTCAAATTTATGCAAAAGCACTTATAAGTGTTCAGGCATTATTTCAAAGAAAATCCTCTTATTTTACTGCAATTATTTCATAGTATGTTGTCCAAATACCTATGTTGTTTTTTCTGTCAAAGCTATTTCCACCAGTAAGCACTGCTGTACCTGATAATAAGGGTACACAAACTAGATCAGGAAAGCCAAAGAGGTGAGCAGTTCCTATCTCTTTGGATGAAATACTTGCAGTCATGTAAACCTTTCTCAACTTCCAAGCACACTGTGGCTCCAGTTAACTGATTCACTAAGGTAATATGACTAAACTGGTGTCATAGAATTGCCTCTCCAATGAAGTATCTGCATTTTAAGTAAATATTCTGGAAGTGTGACCACCATTTCTTTCTGAGAAAACTCCTTGCTTTCGTCCTTCTATTTAAAAATTCTTAATTTTACTTCTTTAGGTCAACCGCTTGACAAGTAGATGTGACTTAGTAATTGGAAAATCTTGATCATTAATATTTACTGTGATGTGTCTCTCCAGTCTTTCTGATATCCTCAGCAGTGCAGAGAACATTAAGACTATCCAAGCTGTGTGTATCTAAGGAATCACTCTTCAATAGCAGGATTTGAATGGCACAAGCATTTTTTTGCTGAAGCAAGAAAGAATTGAATTAACGCAGAGGCCATATTAGCTTAGATTTATAATTTTTTCACATTTTTTGCATTTAGAATCAGCCAGCTAATGCTGTAGTGAGATCAATAGGTTTGGGCTGCTTTGAATTTTTACAACTTCCATGATGTCGTCCAAGCTGTTTATTACCTGAACTACAGTCTCTAGACTGTAGAAAAAATCTAATGTCTCTGATACTTGTTCAGGTTCTTTGTGTGTTTGAAAGCATCTTATTAGAGGTAGGGCCATTAATATATAGTTTTAGGTTCAGATAAACATTTTGGACACTCACTATTAGAATTATTCGAAGTAGATACAAACGAGAGAACTATAATGTGACTGCAGAGCAGTCGTGCTTATAATGTTCTGGGCTGAAAAATGTAGTTGTGCATGATGGCATCTACTTCATAGTTTTTTGTATTAATGTCACAATTAATCAATAATCTAAGTAAACTACACTAATATAAAGGAATTACTGCAATACTAAGTTAATAAGATTATTATTACATTCAAAGTTATTATGAATTATTATTAGCATGGATAATACATACAGGATAATTTAATTATGGCACTTTTAATTGCCCATTTTTTTCCAAAGTAGTGAATTTGGGAAGAGATCTTGACCAAATGAAATTATTCAAAAAGCTGAAGTAGCTCTGTACCAACTGACTGTGTTTTAAAAGTTAGTAATATTTCTATCCTTTAGTCTTTGACTTTTAAAAAGTAATATTATTTAGAGTTTTCTCTTATTACTATCATTTCTCTAACATCATTTTGCAGACTTCTGTTTCATTTTAGTTGAAACCTGCACTTTATCCAGAAGCGTTAAGATTCAAAATATCTATTGTGTGATAAATATTATTGTTTTCACAAACATCTTCTCAAATCTCATTCCCAATATGTAGAACGCAAGAAGGGAAAGTAATCAAGCATTTACTTAAAAAAAGCTTTACATACCAGTTTTTGTAGAAAAATGTGATCTACCAAATTCTATTCTTAAATGCAGAGTAAAAGTATTAAAGTTCATGCATTTTGTGCAACATCTATTGTATTGCATTTAGTACACAGTGTTCTGTGTACTAAAAATAAAACGATTCTTTTTTAGAACATATTAAAATTGCAGTTCGAGTCTATAAAGGAACTAGCAAAAATAGCATCAGAGGAATAAATTTTAAATGTGTCTAGTAAATCTGAGCTGGAAACCAAAGTTTAAAAGAGAGAGAAAGGGAAGAGTCTGTTCAATTGACAGGCATATTTGTCTACAGAAATGAATTTACATTCTCGGTGAAGTATCAGATGTTGTTTAGATTTTTTTATTTTCATTTCCAAGGACTATTATCCACTCCTTCAACTGACAGCCATCACCTGTCATCCTTTAAATGATCTCTTTTCTTCCAGACTTGCAGCTTCAGACCAGCCACATGAACACACAGTCTATCTACCACTAAATTACCATCATTAATTACTTCTAGCTCAGACTATCCACATTACAACTAGCTAGCCAAAGCTCCATTTTTGACCGTGATAAGATACATGTCAAGAGAACATACATGAAAGCTTCAGAAGTCAAAAAATGGAAATGCTATATATACAGCTAGGGATTTAAAAGGTGTTATTCAAATTCAGTCCAATCAATTCTTTTAGTTTTATAAAACCTTTTTGCTAAACACACACATACAGAAACACATTAACCACCCTTGTTCTTGACTTTGGCTTTGCTTAGTCTCAGTCATGCCTTCTTTTAAGTTCAACTCCAAGACTGGGAAGTTATGAGCCATCAAAAGGCTTCCAGTTTCACACAGATGTCACATTGCTAAGAAGCTTTATATGTATGAATCTATCAGTCATTTTGATGTTGTAACCACATGTCTTTTATTAGGACTGAAAGACTGATGCGCTTGCAGCATGTCTTGATCAATTTTTGTAAAATAGCTAAACACAAGAAGCTGACAAAATTAAGAACGTTGAGTGGAAATAACTAACAGTGTGTCTGTAATTACATACAGAATTTTAATCTTCCTGAATTTAACTTGATGAGTAATATCTCTAAGGAGGACTGTTAATTTCTTTGGGGGACAAAAGGACTCACCTGAAAAACAAGTGTTAGGTGTTTTCTCTTGCAAATATTGTCCTCAAGTGCTTATACTGCATCTTGGTGATGTTTCCCAATAAAGTGTTCTCCTAAAGTTATTAAAATTCTCTGAAACATCTTCATATCCAATTACACCTCTCTTAGCTTTCCTGACTGGGCATGATAAACAGTCTGTTGAAGGAAAATAGCTTTTTCAAGCAGGTAAATAACACCTAAAATCAACTTCAGGTGGTGCTGGGGTGACATTTGTATATAGTGTTTCACATTGTTTCTTCTCCTGCCCCCATGCTTTCTAGAGCACAGCATTCAAAATAATAAAAAAACTGATGTCAGTGCTTTATAACTGAAGCTTGTTCACAAGTATGAAAATAGCTGTTCAGTTGGTGCCCCAGTTTTCTGTAGGGGAACACAGCTGATAAACCCTGCTGGAACATATCAATTTGTTCAAAGGGCCTTGGGGGCTATGGGTTACTAATCTACAATGGAAGCAATAATTACAAACTATTAGATTTCACATAGGAAATAATGGAAGAAGTAAAGTTAAAGGCAGAGTCAGGAGAGAGGCTGTTCAGGTAGTCTCCCCAGGGACCTGAAGATTGTTAAATCCAAATTACCATGACCATTTGATGGGAGAAAGAAAAGCTTACTCTTACAGGGTAGTATCCAATTGCGCCTTCCACATCAGTGAATTTGACAGAAATGTAAAGTCATTGTTGCTTCTTGGAATTCGGTAAAGTTAAAGGTAGAGATGATGATGGAAAGACTGAGAGAGCTCTGACTGCTCCGCCTAGAGAAGAGAAGGCCCCATGGGGATTTTATCAATGTACATAAATACCTGAAGGGAGGGTGGAAGGATGGTGCCAGGATCCTTCAGTGGTGACAAAAAAAATTATCCAGCGCTTTGTATAAATAATAGCCCATAAATCATCCCCAAAATTTCCTATAGTGTCTTTCTGTATGCCCTAGTGAAAATAGACATTTTACCTACCGTTAGGGTCAGGTGAGTACTGTCACATGATTACATGAGACAAATAAAGGGTTGTTTAAATAAAGTCTTATTCTTCATAGCAGAATGAGCTCTTAAACACCATGAGGTTTTTTTCACCTTCATGCTTCCCAAATATTTCCAACTCTTTCTAAAAATGTAACTGATCTTTAGATTCTCACATGCAAAGTCCTGGTTGCTTCTTTCTGCTTTTTTATTAGGATAACATGAAAAAGAAGTACTATTAGTTTATAAAGAATGTTACCAGAAGACTATAACTGTATACGCACACATATAAGACAATAATAACATTGCGAAAAGAGAGCTCAAAGATAGAAGCAATCTGTTAGAGCATTTGATATCATCCCATGAAATTTTCTGTGGCAGATTAAGCCAACTGCCTGTGGATAGAAACACTATCTGAACTGAAAGCTGCTTGAAACAGTGGTGATTCATTAACAGTGGTGATTAATTAACAGTTGACTGAGTCAGGAGGGCTGGAGGCCTTCAAGCTGCCAGTGATGTTAGATAAATAAGCTGAAATGCAGGGCAAAGTTCCTGACTATGGACTTGTTTTAGGCTATGAAATTATTAAAATCTCAGAAAGTGAATGCAAATATAAAGTGGAATAAAAAGAGGAACTCAACAATCTGAAATGTCATTCAACTGCCAGTGTTGTTATTGTTGCATTTTCACTTGCACTCCAGAATAAACTCACATTTTATATAGATTTTGAATTAAGGTACTGAGCAAAATTTAATAAATATAACAACTAAATTGACTGCCTGAAGCAAGCAGGAAGATAGGAGCAGCCTTTTTTGCACATAGGATATATCAAGGAATATAGAAAGGTGGCTAAGGGTGGAACATATAGCTACCACCTGGGCTATTTCACCAGGTGAGGATAAGACAGTGTTCACAGTCATTCGCCTGCATAAACAAGTGCAGCTTTAGCAACAAATCAACAACTTTTTCTGTCTCTGCAGAATGTGACTCCCAGTGTCATTCATACACTGCTGCACAGAAATAGAGCACACATAAAATGCCTGTGCTGCAGATATTATTTTTTTTTAAATTGTCCTTTATGTCTAATGACAGGAATACAAGTTTCAAATTATTCTTTGGCTTTAGTGCATTCTCTACAGGTCACTGTCTTTTGAGATAATACTTTAAAAACATCATATCATGTTGCATTTCTGTATGATTGCTACTAGCTCATTGTGTTTCTTGACCAAACCCCCCTTTCTTATATTCAACATGCATTAAATATAATAAAAAATCAGGTGTCAGATTCAAGGAGTTGTCACAGCAGCACTTTTACTTGAACTTGTTATGTGTGATACATACCAAGTGCAGGCAGAACAGACTTGCTGCATAGTAATTTTTAGATGATTCCTTAAAAAAATCTTGTTCATGTGGCCCAAATACGCTCATGATAAAATAGATGTCTAAGAACACATTAGCAGAGTGTCGGGATATTACATTTAAAATGTCATTGTCTTCAATCACTTTAAAAAAATGTTTAGGCATTCTAAATAACAGGCCTGACTAATGATGGCATCAAAAGAGGTTTCTGTATTTTTTGCTCAGAACACTGACTTCTTACAAGACTGCCAGCTAAAATGTATTTCAAACAAGTGATGGGCCCAACTGCACACCTTAGAGGAAAGCTTTATTGGGGGTGTGCCAGAATTCCTGCTTTCACTTGCTTCTACTTGGTAGCAGGGTAGAATTCATAAGAACTGCAGTGGAGATGGGGAGTTTTATTGATAACTCATCTGTGAAGTGGGTATTTGGCCATTTTTACTTAATGGCAAGCAACTACAAATTCCTTTTCAATAAGAGTTGATCTGAAATTTTTATTACAAAGGTTTCCAGAGTTTTAGAGTCTACCCTCTCTGATCCTTCAACATCTTTTACCGAGGTGGCCTGGAAACTAATGAAGCCACCCAAGGTCTGTCAGGATTTGGATTTTAAATTAGCTATTTTATGTTGCTACCCTTTGTCAGCATTGCAGTGAGAAGAGAAATTTGTTGTGGAGGGACAACTGCAACCAATTTCTCTTAGCAACCAATTTTGTGTAAGGTCAGTCTATGGCGTTCAAAATCCAAGCCTTCAGTCACATCTCCTGAAACACAACCATATTGTGTCATTTCATGGCCCTTGCCACACAAGGCTTACTATACATTTTCTTGGTATATTTAGTCCTATAGCAAATTTTAATCCAAGCTTTTTTAATTACATATTTCAAATTTTAATTTGCTGCTAAGATTACTCCTATTTCCCTCACCAGAATTTACTTCCTTTTTGGTCTGTTTTAAAGAGGAATATATTGATCTGTAATAGCTTTTTTATTCTGCTGATTAGTTATTCTGGCTTTTTCTGGTCCTGCTAAAGTCTCTTACTATAGTTGTCATAAATATTCTGTCTTTCAAAGATGGGATCTTGAAACCATCTCCACACTCTTCCAGATTCAGGCAAGGCATTTCAGTACCACCTTATGACATTGAGTCATTGACAATAAAATGTCTACTGAAATCCAGCGGGTATTGAGATTATAAAATTTGTTGTCACGAGATGTTACAGCCCTCTGAAGTACAAGTAGACTCAAAAGCCAAGTATATTGATTTATAGAAGAGGCTCGTAGAAAAGGTCAATACTTACCAGTTTTAACCTTCATGCATTTCTAATTGCACTCCTGCTTTCTTTCCATTGAGCATTCTTTCAATTCTTTGAAATAGTTGAAGTGAAATAAGGTGTCTATATAAACTATATAAATGAAGAGAACCTTGAAAAATATCACCTGTACTTCATATCGTTAGGCTGTCAACCATGTCAAGTTTCCTGTATTAGTCATGTAACAAATGTGATTGTGTGTACCATACCATACAGTTTTATTATGCTTTGGCTCTTGTTGGCAATATTTGTTCCAGCAGTTGCAACAGAGGTCAGGACAGGGACAAACAGGACAGTGGAAATCTGCACATAAATGGACTAAGACTTTACAAGGATCCTTCAAGCATGAAATAGTGTTTGAGAGAGAAAAATAAATATTTCCTGCAGGCGATATGTTCCTTCATACTGAAGTAGGAACTGTCATGTCATGAAATAAATTCTATAAATATGCCCTTTTCTGCATATTTTTCAGTGTGGAAAATAAGTTCCAGCACAGTCGCTCCTGTGATTTCTCCTTATGTGTTGCCAGTAGGCAGAGTGGAATACTTGACCAATGGGTTGCATATGTGCCATAAAATTGTCATGCTGTCAGCTAATGAGTTACAGATATTCAAGTATTAACCTATGCTTTTTGTATTATATAATTTACTTGAACATATGGAGTTTGTATGTCAATGGAAGTTAAGAAGAGGTGAGCTAAGTATAAAGAGTTTGTATTAACTCACAAAAAAAGTATGTAGAAGTATAATTAGTACAGAATAAGAAGTATATAGAACCCTTACTTGTCGGTGTGGTTTAAGTTCAATAACCTAAATCATTATTAAGAGAACAAGCCTTGATGCAGCACCAAAGGACTCAAGTTTGGATTATGAATGTTGACCAACATTTGATACAAACTTGGTAGGACTAGCTCCTATGTTAGTTAATATATCCAGGTTAGGGGAGCACTGAACCTTGAACACAACCATCATGAATTATACAGTAGTGTAAAAATAAAAAAAGAATGTGTTTTTCCCCTTTCTTTCAATAGTAATGCCTACTTAAAGTTCCTTAAGGACTCAGAAATATTAAAGAGACTTTAGTCTGGTTAATTACAGAAAAAAATCACATCAATATCACATGACAAAATTGTGTAGTTTATATAGTGCTAAGCACAGAATAAGTTTCATAGCAATCCAATCAGATTTTGGTAAGCATCCTAAGCAGTCCTTTCTCAGAAATTTGCTGCAGTCTTTCAGCTAGAGCATTCACCTGCCCAAACATATGATAGTCACATTAGGAAAAAAGAAAAAAAAATGGAAAAAGCTGAAAAGGTATGAAGACTGAACTCTCAGAACCTATTCTTGCAGGAGAAGGCTAGTGCATACTGGTATGTTAATACAAGAAAGTTTTTTCTTGCTGAAATAACTCTGAGGCTAATGGAAAAAAATCAGTCTCTGAGAGCCTAAAGGTATCATCTTTCCCGAGTACTTGCTTCAAGTCAAACCTTAAAAAAATAAAATAAATTAATATATAACCAGTTCTTCCAACAGAGGCAGTAGTGCACATCTAAAAGAACCAGAGTAAAATCTCAGTTGTGTGGAAGCCAAAGTTGAAGATCCTGCTGGCTACGCTGGAACCACCATTTAGTCCATGGAGTGTTTCAGAACATTCTTTTTTGCGACTCTTACAGCTAATGTTCACAGGGTCCTGACACCATCCGAAGATGTGCACATATAATTTGCATCATCTTAAGCAAGAGCAGTGTGGATATCTGAGATGTCAGTGCAGGTCTCTATATGTGGGATTAAAAAGAAAAGATTAGGTTACAACCCTGAGCCTGAGAGATTTTCTTTGATTTGCTTTCACATTCATGAGCTGATCAAATCTACCACAGCCAACATCGGAAATTTCATGAGCTTCTTTGCAGACAAAATGTATTTTGCTATATTTAATGTAATTCCCAGCTGCAACATAAAATTGCTGATATGCAGCCTGGAAAGAGAACTTAGTAAAGGCAACCATGGCCTCCTTTCTGTGGAGACTGCTGTCTTAAGTCTTTCCCATAAAAAAAGTATTCCCAGTTCATGATTAGAGGAGGGGATATTATATAGTTTTTATATTATATAGCAAGTGGGTTTTTGGTTAATTTATTTTTTAAATGAAGTTAATAATTTACAACCAGTTCATACTAATTTCTCTTAAGTTTTTGTAAATAATGAGACAACTTAAAAAGAGTACTCTTTGATGATGCACATTGTTATGTGTACAATACTTGTCACTTTAGTTTGCAAATGATAAATTATTCAAACATTTTCTCACTGCAGTCATGTCGTTTTTTAATGTGTCAGTGAGATAGGAGTTTTATATTTTGGCTGGATCTCTAAAAGAAGAATGAGCTTAAGAAATTGAATACACTCAAATTGTGTTATTCATCCTTAGCTCTGAAAAGAGGAGGGGAAAAAAACCCCAAAATATAAGAAAATGTACTAATCATGTAATTCTGAAACAAATGTACCAAAGAATCCTGAAACTATGATGTTGATGTTTGTTTTTCAGGTAATTTACAAGTTTGAGTGAATTGTCCTTTGTATATGACAGGCAATATAAAGTTTATAATGCAATTTCAAGATGATCACAATAACTACTGTTTATATTCTCCCTTTTAGACAAAGAAGAAAATGAAAAATTAGTTGTTCTTTACAAGGTCTGTTATCAGGTTATTAAGCAGTCACAACCTGGTAGCTGATTGATAAAGGCAACTATGAAACTGTTTTAACCCCAGCTACTTCAGCGGAAAAATGAGTTGCAGCTCGTGTATTTGCATATGTGATAAGTTGGGGTAATGAGTTCTTGTACATGAAAGAGTTGTGACACGTTCATATCTGGAAGAGCTGAAAGAATAATGATGATGGTCAACTTCAGGGCCCTGTCTTGCTTTTTTAACAAAGACTGGCTTTTTGGAGATCTTTGGTAGAATATATAGATATGACATATTTTTATGTGTATATGTGTATCTTCCTCTCTTTGTGTTAACATCTGAACCTCTTGTTAACCAATCTCAGCTCTTTGCTGAGCTGGCATAGAAGCTTGTTTGAATGTTGTAGCATTTTATTTCTTTTTAAACAGAGGAAATACCTTTATTCCCCCAACAACTAGAGTACCTCCTATTCTGAGAACCTCACCAGCCCTTTCTAACCTTTTCCTGGCACTTGGGAACACTATCAGTTCTCTAAACCTTTCTCTTGTGGCACATTCATTTCATCCTACCCATGTTATATGTCTTGCCTGCACAGAGAAAATCTTGATGCAACTGCAACAGATAAATCCTACACTATAACAAAAGGACCTTTGGGTACTGTAGTTTATATAGGTTCATGAAATGAAGCAAACAAAACCAACAGGTGCATGTTTAGAATTGTGAAACTATCCCATATCATAGAAAAACAGTTTGGAGAACATCCAGAACTGTTCTGCCATTTTTTTTTTTTTTAACCTTGCTATGCTTGTACGTAATACAATGAAATGTTGTATGTGTTTTTAGGAAGCATATAAAAATTTCTATGTAATTATCCAGGAATTCTAAGGTATATCATCTTATGGTACATCAGGTGCAAGGACAATTAGTTGAGTGCTTGTGGGCTATTAATGAAGAAAGATTGAATTAGGTTTAGCTAAGGAACTGTCTTTTTCCAGTCTTTTACTATACTTATGATTTAAAACACAATCATTTATAATTTAATCATGATCATTTTCAAAGTATCTACTTTTAAAAAAAGAGAAAATAAGAAAATAACATCCGAGCATCAGGGAAAGATGAGTGGAAAGCAGTGCATAAAACAAAACAGAACAAAAAATACTTTCAGTTTGCCTTAGCTTAATTTTTTTTGCCTTGATTTAACTTTTTTAAAAAATAGTATTTTAACGCAAAAATAATTGCTTTTGTTCACTACTTTCTGCTTCAGGGCATGTAACATATGGACTCAGTTGTCCATCTCTTCACAAATAAAGAACTTTAAGTTCTGGTAAAATGATGTTTTGTATCAGGGTTGGAGAAAAAGGGTTTGCAGGAAAGTCTCTTGATGTATAACAAACGAAATAACACGGGAACTATGCAACATGCACAAAATTTAGGTTTATGTGTTTCAGTATAAGTGGAAGAAGGATTGCATAACTCATGAAGCAGCTACTGTGCAGCTCGTGTATCTACCAAAGTACGATTACTGACTGCAGAAAATTGAATATACAAATGCATACTGGAAATACAACCTTAAGCACAAAACCTCCCATCAGGCCATAAGTTCTATTTAACATTCATGTCCTACATAGTTCACATAGGACTATATCCTAAAGTCTTCATCTGGCAAGATTCTCATTGCCTAGAAGTCAACAAGAGTTTGACCAATTTGTTCAGTAGGGAATATTTTCCTCGACATGCTAGAAATGTATCTGTGCAAGAATTAGTCCATAAAGACACTTCATTACTCATAGCTATTTCTTTTTTCCATGTATTTTTCTTTATGGAATATATTCTCTGATAATTAGTGTATCTTCTTTTGCTGCCATATGCTACGCATGAAGAATTTAAAAAAGCAACCCAAACCTGAAAGCAGGATATACAAAGGTAAAGAAACCTCTGTTCTCTAACCTAGTTGTGTGAAGCCAAAGGAAAATTAGAGCTGAATGATTTCTTCAATTCTAGAAAGATCAGCTCAACACATGTATTTCAGCCTAAACCAGGAATGTCAGAGACTTTAGACAGGGATTTATTCTTGCCTTTGACACATAAGGTACAAGAGTATATTGTGAAATAAAAAGAACTTAGACAGTTCTGAGGGTTGCACTGAACTTTGTTTACAGGGAGCTGGACAGAATACAATTTTTCCAAGTTCTAGATTTGATGGAAAAACTTTTAAAAAATAAAATTGTATTTTGATTACCTGTTTTGTGACATTTCCTACTGATTTAGACACATTAGTGCAATGTTTTTAGTGTACTGGTAGTTGTTGGAGTGTTTCTTTAAGCATCTGCTGGTTTAAAATTTGTATCTGTTAAATGAAACCTTTAGACACGTGTTGAAAGTGCCTGTTGCATCACAGGTTCTACAGATCTTTTGAGTTTGTACCCCCCTGCTTATTTTTTTCCGTGTTTACCAAGGGCCTGTAAGCAAGATCAAAATGAATGTACAACTTGCTCTACATCCTAGTCTCCTCTCCTAGCATATTCAGTGACATTACAGAAAAAGGTAACTTGATTAATGTATAAATCCAAAGTTTGGAATAGGTATTTAACCTAGATAACATATGAAATGGAACTGATACTTAAAAGGCAGCTTATGAGTTTCCTAATTTAAGTACAAACTGGCACTTTGAAGATGCTCTATCAATCCGTCTTGTACAAACTTGGGATTCTGTGACTGCCCTTGTGCAGTGTTTCCCATTTGTGTTACTGAAAATCCAGGCTGATTTCCTGGCTGGCTGAAAAGCCAAGGAACTGTATGTCTGCTCAGGCTCAATGATTTATGGATGATATGCTAGCTCTTTTTCTGTCCACCAATGTAACGTCACAGCAGCTTACAAGCTGCAGTGTCACTAAGACAGTTGTTATTACTCTTTTTTAAGCCCAGCAGTTGCACTTGCTCTCGATTCTTTAAAACAGTCAGTTGTGACAGTAACTATGATGTATACCTTCCCTTTGTACAGGAGACAGAATTCTGCAGCACTGTTCATCTATCTGGTTCCCTTGTAGGCTTTTCACCTAACGCTGTAATTTATTTTTCAGAAGAATACCTCTTGAGAGTAAACACGGATATAGGAATATTGTATTGTATACGTGCACTTGTGTGTGTGCCCAGTTTTCTCTTTATACAACTTTGCTTTGTGCCTGAGGATTTTTCCTCTATTTATTGCATATATCTGCTCTCTTCTATCACACTCCTTTCTATAGATTAGCCTAATCCAGACACTTTTTAATGACACTACATTATGAGACTTTACCACACTGGGTAGATTATCAAATTAAAAGCTTTGATCTTTTTAGTTTTGTCACAGCATTATTTTATTGTGACAGTTCATAAAGAGTGAAAACTTTCAGGGTCTTAATTTTGACTCCTTTTGTCTCTTTATGAAAGGCAATCTTTTGTGTGA
The DNA here is from genome assembly GCA_013397955.1 of Grantiella picta. Classification (NCBI taxonomy): domain Eukaryota; kingdom Metazoa; phylum Chordata; class Aves; order Passeriformes; family Meliphagidae; genus Grantiella; species Grantiella picta. Next base: position 1,733,127 of record VZRM01006006.1, on the reverse strand, counting down.
AACATTATCAGAAACCATGTGGAATTAATGAAGAATAAAGCTGATCTAAGTTACACAGGAATTATTCCATCTACATTTGAATGTTTATATGTTTCTCTGCCACCAGACACAGAAAACTTTTTACAGAAATTTTGCCAGTCAAGGTGTTGAACAGAAACAAAAAGTGATTATTGCAGCTGGAAAGTATCCAGGGAACAAGAATAGGCTCCGTTCCCTCTACCTTGCCTTATCCTGTCAAGCAGGAAGGAGTTGCTGATGGAAAGGCAGAAGACCCTTCCCTTCCCTTCCCTTCCCTTCCCTTCCCTTCCCTTCTTCTCTAAGTCAATTTGCAGACTCTGGTAGGAGGACTGCCAATTGCCCAGTCAGTCAGGGTGGAAATGGAAAGCCCTGTGTTTGTGTGGGAAATTCTGTCTTGCACTTCTGTGTAATTGATTAGCTACTATTTCTCTCTCATTCAGAATTTTAGATTCCATTTTCTCATCTAGTTTTTCAAATTCATGGTGGTTAGCCTTGGCTAACAGGCTAACTCCCACTGAGCTGCTTGCTCACTCCCTTTCTTCAGCAAGACAAAATGAGAAAACGAAAGCTCACGGGTCAAGACAGGAAGAGCACTTGTAGTTACTAGTGTGAGCAAAACAGATTTGATGTAAGGAAAATTAACATTAATTTACATTCAATTAAACCGGATGCAGATAGAGAGAAATGAAGACAAATGTTAATGTCTCTCCTCCTGCTTCTCTCTGGCTCAAGTGCACTCTATTCCAGTATGCTCCCCAGCAGCACAGGAAGGACGTGGCACAGGAGGCTCTGTGGTCAGCACATAATGGTTGCTGCTCTCTTTAATGCTGCTTCCTTCCATACTTTCCCTCTTCTCCAGTATAACCTCCCCACAGACTGCTGTTCCTTCAGGAAATGCCCATCTTGTCTGGAATGATCCTGTCCATGCACTGCAGTGGGGATATCTGCTGTGGAACCTGGAGCACCGGCTCCTCTTCCTTCTCTGACCTTTGTGTTCCCACTGCTGTATCTCCCTGGTTTCCTCCCTTCTCCTCTGTGTCAGTGACACCCTTTGCCTTTCCTGAGGTGCATTTTCTCAGAGCCACCACGACCTTGGCTGCAAGAACCAGCCATGCCTTGCACTGGTTCTGCTGGAGCCCTGCATGCCCCTAGCCAGCACCTGGGCAGCTGCCGTCCATACAAACACTTACCCATTTGCTCTCCTGGAATACTTCTATAATCTGTTTGGTACGCAAGCACACTGCATAAATTAAAAAGTAGAAAGCTTTCATGTAAACAACTTCAATCCAAAAAGAGAAACACTGAGTTTTCCTTAGGCAAGCACTTCCTTAGTGCACGTGCCAGGCTGTATGTAGATCCCAACCCCACCACAGTCCCTGGTAAGGTGCAAACTAGGAGGGCATCAGCTGCTTTGAACCCAAGCTGTGAATTTGTTGCTTGAGGAAGGAAACTGAGAGAGCTGGGATGCATCACCCTCTGCCCAGGTGATGTGGGGGAGGTTCAGTGCGCACAGGTCCGTGCTCCCTGTCCTCTCTTGCAAGGCAGAATATCTTGCTTTTAAAAGCATGCAGAAACTATGGAAGTATTTTAGGCTTTCCAATGCTGAGGAAGAATATATGTTGGCATTTCAGACTTTAGTTTCATTTCTGAAAGGGATTTTTTGGTCTCCTGATTCGTGGCATTTTTGAGCTTTTCACCTATTTATCCAGAACACCTTACAGTTCTTGAGCCAGCAGGAAAAATTATGAGCAGAGTGAAATGGTGAGACAACACAAAGGGAAGAGAAGATAAGAGTGCAGTACATGGCATGTCGTCTCACCCTGCTGAAAGTCTAGACAGAAACATAGCCCTTCTCAGTGTCTGGAAAGTCTGCTAGGTAGACTTCTCTGCCTCCACAGATAATAGCTCCTTTCCCTCTCTGCTCTTCTTCCTGAGGCCCATAAGCCCTGCTCCAACTGAAGAAGAAATCACTGCTGTCCTTCATCCCAACAGTTTCCTTGCTCTTCTTCAGTGTTAGCTGTATGAATAAGGTCATTCTGCCACCAAATGATTCCTTCACAGGATACAATTTGGCAAAGAAAACAATAGGACGTCTAACATTTAACATGTGCCCTTACCTAGGTTAAAAAATGCAAAGACTTTGAACTTCCTAACAGCTTTCAATTTATAAATTTCTTTTTAGAGATGATGTGGAGAATTTCAGCTGTTTCTCAACTGTAAATAAAAAATACATTTTTTTCCAATAACTTCTCTTTCAGAGCATTGTTAATTCTTATTTTATAACACAGTGCCCTGAAAATTCGTGAGACACAACTGAGTTTCAGTCAGGCTTGCAGCTTTTTTATTTCAGCCATGACAAAGTATTAGTTTCCAGTGGAACTGACTCTGATACTCTCAGGTTTCTTTGTAAGCTTAAAATTTAACACCCAACTTTTCCTCATTTGTTTTGGATGCTTTTAACTCACATGCAATTCTGACTTTTCAAAGTAAATCAGTGTTTAGTTGCTGCTTTAGTATTTACCCATATCCTCAGCAGTTTTCTCATAGAATAGAGTTCTATATTGCATTGAGGCACTCACTCTCTTGCTTTGTTTATAGCTCTGTGCTAAGCTCTATACTATTCTCATAAGGAAAACTTTTCTTAGCTTTCCTAAAAAATATCACAGAAACATTAATACATTGGGTTTAGATGGAATTTTTCATCTTGTCAACATCTAGAAAAATAATTTGGGTGTTTGTAAAGACAGCATGATTCACAGAGAATGGCTTTTAAAGTCCCTGAAATTCTTTAAATATCTTAAAGACCTCCAAGATTTCTTTTCTCATTTATGAACTGTATGATACATTACATTCACTTCAACCAAATTTTTCTTGTTGTTTTAGTTAGCAGACACACAGGGTATAAAAACTAATAGCAATTTTTTTTCTGTCTAATATAATTTACATTAAGACATTGCTTTAAATTGTCTACATGTACCTTATTATCACCTGAGCTTTTTAATTCATGGTGAAATTACAAATAAACCAGCAGGAATCATAAACAGAAAAAAATACCTGTTTTGTGTATTTGTGAAAAATAAAAGCTTTTTCACATAGTGAAATTGCTTTAGAGGTAAGTGTATTTCATTGTAGCTATTCTAATTTCTTCTGTCACTTTTTTTTTGCATAATCCTCTCTGTGCAATGCTTGACTTATAAACCTTTTTTTTCCAATTTTTTTTCTTACCTTAATGTTACTTTAAACACTTTACCACCTCTAGCTTGTGTAAATGGGCCAAAGAAATGAAGTTATATCTATGCAACCAGGGAATCTCCCTGGGTATTGTTTTTATTGTCGAACAATCATGAAATCCTAGATTTTTGGTTTTTCTCTTTTTATCATAAGTAGCTTCCCTTTCTGCTACATGGACTTAGAATGTTTTTAATATTCTGTATACTGTTCTCAATATATTTCATATTTTTCATACTCTACCTTTTTAAAGTCCAATATTTTTGTTTTCCTAGCCTTATGAATATTCTGTTGAGTCCCTAAAATTCTATGCTATTGCTCTACAATCAGAAAAATCAAATCTTCACCAACTTTTGTGTCATTTTTTACATATATTTATTTTCTTGGTGATATATTCCAAGACATGTCTGGCCTGCCTGATTGCTCAGCAGATTTGAAAAGAAATAGCTCCATTTTACCTCCAGAAACAACTTTCCGTGGTCATTTTACAATTTCTGTTCTAGTCTATACCAGGGTAATTGAAGTCTTCATGATTAATGATGTGCCTTTTTAAGAGAAACTGTTATGGTTACAAACTTTTCCTGATCTGTCTCTTTTCACACTGGTTTGCACATTTTTATCTATTCCTTATAATTTAGTTTGTACCTTTTCTATCATACATTTCCATCCAGATTGCTCCTGTTCTGCTAAGCCATTCTGCGTGCAGAATATAATTTCTCTGATCTTAAAGATGCATTGTCCTTTGCTGCATATACTCTCCTGTAACTATGGTGTTTTCATAACTTCTCAGATTTCTGAGCCAGCTCTCAGTTAACCTACAGTAATTAAGTTATTTTTGTCTAAACACATATGGTTTCAGCTCTGCAATCTTCTGTCTTTATATAATCCCAAAGAATTCATGTAAAACAAAGAGTTTCCCAGTTCACTTTTCTGAAGAAAGTCTTCTTATCACTTTCACTTCATTATTTGCAACAGGCTGCACCATATTACCTTCATTGTGACATTCTAGAATAATCTGTTCTCCTTGTATTGTAACCGTGAGTCATTAAATTGTCAGCCTGAGGATGTGCATGTATAGGCAGGGATCATTGTAGCTTCAAGGGACTCACCAGCTGGTAAATCTTCCAGAGATTGGCAGATGATTAACATGATCCTCGACTAGACAGGATGCATTCAGTATCTGGGAGAGAATTCAGGGAACACAGTCTATAGCAAAAAGCAAAACCTACTGTTGTGGTAAAGACGGATGTTAAATAATCATCCAGAAGCAATAGAAGCTTTAGATGAACAGAATCATACATCATACAATAATCATCCAGAAGCAATAGAAGCTTTAGATGAACAGAATCATAAAATAGAATCATTGAATGGCTTGAGTTGGAAGGGACTTTAAAGATCTTTTAGATCCAAATCCCCCACTGTGGGCAGAGATACCTTCCACTAGGCCTGGCTGCCCAGAGCCCTATCCAACCTAGCTTTCCCCTCCCAGGATGAGGAGTAGTAATTAGAAACCTTAAAACAAAGTGTATTTTAAGTAAAAGTCTTGGGAGTTATTTGTTATTCTTGTTTTCTTCTCTAGCTGATGAGTCTATCCTACCTCCACACTCACACCCCACACCCACACCATTCCTTTAGCTTTGTCTTCTTTCAGACAAAAGAAATGAAAAGAAAAAAATGAGTACATAATACCTTTTGTTTTTATCTCATTGCTTCATCAGCCACATTTCTTTTTACAGTTCTTAGCAAAAGTCAGGAATAAAAGTGACATTTCTTACACCAAAAAATAAAATGGTGTGACATCATGCAGACATTACGGGCATGAGAAGATGACAAGGAAGATAATAGGTAGAGAGAGAGGGATCAAGTTCAAAACTCATGTGCAGCCTCCCGAGGCTGTTATTTTTAATTGACTGAGCTTTTGGAGTAATCAGTTGCTAATAATATCTAGTATTTCATCCCTAAACCTTGCCTTTAATTTGCAATTAATCTGTGAGTGCCTTTGCCCTTTCTTCAGTAACTGAAGAAAATAGGGGTGAAAACATCATTAAAGTCTGTAGGATATTTTTCCACTCTAAAAATCTCTTTACACTCCAAACTTCTGCCTTTTGCTATAAATAAATTTGCATACTCTTTCCTTGAAGGCTTCTAGCCTCAGCCCTTAAGTAAATAAATAAATAAACCACTATCCTATTGCCCATGCCCTTTCAACAGAACACACTGTCTATTAAGATGAGCTATTCCTATATCGCTGAATGGCCATATTCACCAGTCCATGAATTTGTAATTTACTGTGTTTACTGCAGTCCTGGGATGTGTACCGGTTAAAATGTTCACTGGGGACTTTGTCATTTAGCTGTGTCATATTATTATACTGTGTAATGAAACATAACCACATAATGCATGTAAATAACAAAGTGTCAGCTCCCTGCCAAATATAAAGGGAATATAAAATGTACCTCCTATCACAATCCCAGATAAAACAGCTTAGCAATCTTCTAAAAAAATGAAAAAGTTGGCTTGGTGAAATTATTACTTTTCAGTTAAATACAAGCAAAAGGAGTAGGCTCTTCATTTTGTTATACTCCCCAATCTTTGTTCCCTATTATGTTTCTAACTCATGATTTTTATTTTTAATATGGTCCTTACATATTTTTTTCAGCTGTAAAGTACACACTCCTATGCATATCCAACTTCTTCCTGGCTTCTTCCCTGCAGCTGTCCTCTTTCTCTCTTCCTTTGCTTCAATCTTGACAACAAATATTTGGTATTTTCTTTCTTTTCCACTTGTCCTTAGCTTGTCCTTAGTACTTAGAATGAGTTAGGCTAAAGAAGAAAATCTGGCCCAGATGTATGCATGCACACAGTAGCAATTCATTTTCAGATGAAATTTCAGTTCTCAAAAGTCTGAGTCCTAGAAATCTTTCACATTCACTTGTCCCCACTTGTTTAGTGGTATTTCTTACTCTTTCTCTTTGGAGATTGTCTCATATGGTGCATGAAAGTTCTCTCCAATGTTCATAAATGAATATCTACTAAACTGTTGTAAAGCACCATTTCATACACACACACACAAAGAAATTACAATAATTAAGAGGAAGAATAAAGGTCTATCACAGAATCACTTGGACAAACATACTTAAAAGCCAATATAGAAAACCAAAGCACATGGCAAATATGCTGAAAGAAAGCAGAGCAGAACACAAACTCTTGAAGTTATATTAGGCCCATTAGAAAGAGGACTAACCACAGTTATTGAGATAGGGTAGAAAGTGGAACACTGTCTAACAAGCAGTTCCAGAAGAAATCTGACAAGTATGCAGAATGCTGATTAAAAAAACTTGAAATGAGAAAAGAGACAAAAGATGAGCTAATTTCCTATTAGCAAGAGTTTGTGGGGAAAAAACACAAAGGAACACCACTGTCCTTTTGAAATAAAATAATACTTTTTTAAAACCCATTTTTCTCTTCAGTTTCTTATTTGATGTCTCAAGCATAGGGGAATAAATGCCATATCATATGTTCTAATATTGGCTCAAATTGCAAAAAAAAAATGTTCTTCCCCTTTGTTTATTCCTTTTGTGGTTGCCAAGAAAATCTGCATGTCTCTGCTTAAGCTGAGAATCATTTTTTATGTTGTATGTTCAAATCCATCAGCATTGTCATAAACTGTACATACTGTTTTCCACATTGGGGGATCTTTCTACAGCACCCTAGTTTGGAAGCCTCAAATGGGCTTGTGAGAAAAGCAAAGCTTTGATTTCCCTTACATGTTTAGTTTATGCAGATGTTTAAAAAAAAAAAAAATCTGAAGCCTAAAACCCAGCTATAACATCCTGCATTGACTTACTGGTTTTAGAAATTATGTGTGATGCAAAATGCTTGCTCTCCAAGCAGATGCTAACTATTTGAATAACAGTTTCTGTTTTTTGGTCTCCTCAGTCATACATCTTTTCACGAAGGAAGCTAAAACAAAAAAGAATCAAACACAGATTTCACACATGAAAATCTGCAACTAATACAGGTCCAATTTTACTCAGGAGTAAAATATTCATAATGTTTTCCTCATAGTATAATCCCAATAATAAGAGGGGGAAAAAGTGGGGACAAAACCCACCTCTGAGTACAATTAAGCAGGTAAATTCAAGAATCTTTTCACAGACAATTGTTGATCCAAAGAGAGTAAATTCATTGACAATAAGCTCAGCTCTCATCAGAATCAGTATCAGCTCTCATCAGAATCAGAAAGACAGTACATCTTTTATGAGTTGAATGAATTGTCTTATATGATGGGGTGCCTCAAAAACATTCTGAACAAGTGAATAATCTTAGTCTAGATGCTTTTGTACCTGCTCATTTTCTTCTTTCATGCTTTGATATTTTATCTACTTGTAGTCAAACAAATTAAATCTGCCAAGTAATATAATCTGCTCAATAATCTGTCCCATGAATTAATACTTTTTATTTGTAGACCATTTGGAGGAATGGGAGAAAAAACTGCAGTTTGGTTAATATAAAATATAGCTGGAGATATATATATATATATATATATCTTCATATATATATTCCTTTTTTTTGTCTAAAACATACTTCTAAGCTCTAAGAAGGTTTAGCAAGCAGCTTGATTACATTAGGGATGTAACACAACATCTAACTATTATTTAGGCTGATAGTAAACAATACATGTCCCAGCACTCTATTTCAGAGCACAAGAAATACTGATTAATAGGAACCCTGACATTGCAACAATTACCCAGTCACTGTTCAGTCTGGTGAAATCATGTAAGTCAAATGGACATAAGAACTCAGAACACAACCTGGGCTACATTGTATTTTCATAGATTTTCATACATTTAGCATCTACTTTTGAGGATTTAGCTGGTCAAACTTTTCACTGGAAGCAATTGGAATGCTGACCTTTGTCTTTGAACTGTTTGTGAGCAGTTGTAAATGTAGTATCACATTTAAACGTTGCCTCAGAAGCTTTCAGGGATGCACAGTTCAGCATATGGGTTACTCTCAGATTTAGCAGTCTGTTGTGGTTATGAACTCCAGTTATTCCAGCATGCAGCAGGTCACATGCAGCAAACCTCAAAACATAGGTCTCTTCCCCCCTCTCTTTGTGAGTAGCGGAGCCTGAAGAAGGGGGAGACTTCAATTCTGTCATAGAGGAGGTTGAACTGCTGGGAGGGAGCTAGCCAGAAGGATTCTTGGAACTGGCACTCTCACTTTTTCCAAACTGGGTGAACAAATACAGCACTGCTCATCCTTGACAGCATCAGGGTTTTACAAGGGACTAACACGAATCTCATCCTTGTAGCAGCAAGCACAAGTTCCTCTCACTGTGGTCTGTCCTAAGTACTCTGCTCAGGCTGAAAGACAAACAATTTCGTGCACTTCCTTCAGCAGCTGGCTGTTGCAGTTCACTGGAGTGAAGAAATAAAGACCACAACCACAACACTATGCTGCTAGGCCAACCAGCAGTTGCTCAGTGTGTCCTTGGTAAGTTTTTAAAAGTCACCAGGGAAACATAAAGGAGATAGCCCTTGAGGATTCAAGATGGAACAGTTTCTATTGGGGACTCAGCTATGATATGGCATCACCTTTATCCTCAGATGATTGCACGGTATTAACTAATAAATCCTCATTGTTTTGGGGCTGTGAAGATGTGAGTGTGTGGATCCCCACATACAGACAGGTTTTCTTTCAGAAAGGGTTAAAATGAGAGAAAAGTAATTGGGTTACAGGAGTAACAGGCTGGAGCCTAAAATCCAATACTGTTTGGCAGAACTAAAGGGATGAAATTCAGGGAGTGGAAGTGGAGACACCCTTGGGAGACCCACTGGACCACATAAGGAAAAGTAGGGTTAGGCCAGGAAGGAACTAGGCATTATCACTGTATCTGCAGGCAGGCAGGCAGGCAGGCAGGCGGGCATCCCACTGTGCCCAGGATAGAAAAGTGACAATTTTCAATAAAAGAATATGCTACCATCTTCCTTAGCAAATTATTTCGCTTAGTTTATTCTTCTGGGAGGTCTACCACAGGCTTAGAGAACAGTAGTCTTGATATTACTTATGATTGTTCTTCAACAAGCAGAAAGAAATAAAAGGAAGCACTTAGTCCATGCCTTTGTCTGCAGCACTTTTGAGTGATTTGGGATTGTTTTTTTGCTCTTACACTTGGTTACCCACAGTTGATTTAATCTATTATGGGGCAATTTCAGTTGCTTCACAATTACAGTTTCAAATTACTTCTTTTTATAGATCAAATATTATCTTTTTTTTCCCTTGAAGGTAATTTCTTCCATCAGAGAAGTCCACAACTCCTATTAAAAGAAAATCCTTTTCCATATAAGTGGAAAAAGAAATTAAGCAATTTCAAAAAATTCTGTAATTGAGATTAAAATTCTGTTTAATAAACAGAGTTTTGATTTACAATTCCAGTCACTCTGTGAATAATCAACAAAAGTGAACATTAAAAAGGGTCATGGACTTACCTGAATTGATTCATACACAGGTACATGCATATTGACATTAAAAATATTTACACTACATATCCAGATTTCTCCATTTTGGGGTCTGGAGCAGACCAGATTTATTTACACCAGAAAAAATATAATGCCCTTTCATGGAACACGTATTTCAATTACTGAAGTCTTCAAAGTTTTGGCAAATGAGGTTTCAAAACCATGTTGTTAAAAAAATGTGTTTTAAAATACAGTACTGACAAACATAATCTAAAGTAAAGTCTGATAACCTGCCACTTTGCTTCAAACTGTCTTTGTAATGAGCTTTGAAATATAATCTATAGTATTGATTTGGAGGTGATTTTCATAGGTGTAAGGGCCAGTTAAATAAAAGTTGGAGGAAAAGAAAATTGTTTGTGATTTTATAATTTGTTTTATTATGAACCTGTTTGTATTTTCTAGCTTCAATCTAATAAAAAATTCCTTACACAGACAATTATTTGCTGGTTGAAAATGATAAGTCAGAAAAAAATACTAGTTAATAATGAATTTTCTACTCTTCCACAGTGCACAGCCTGATATTAAAACTACTCTCTGTCTTGTATTTGCAATAAAGTTCTGAATAAGCATTTTCCATCCTCAAAGAAATATAGGCTGAATTAGATTCAAGACAAAGAATGAGTAAAAGCATAGTTTTACTTTATCTAAGCTAGGTCTAGCTGTTCTGATGCCTGCACTCTATTTTTCACTTGGGAATAGACTGTCACAGCCCTTTTTAATCTTTCCTGATGGGTATAGCAGTCTGTATACAATCTGAAGGAAGAAAATGCACTGTAGAAAGGAAGAGTTTCCCAGAGGCACTGGAAAGTTCAGGCTCAGGGCTAAAATGCCAGCTACTGATCTGCTGCCCCTGAAACATTTTTTTCTGTAATTATCCCACTCATTTCTGATTGAAAAAATTCCAGGCCATAATGCATACAACGCATCAAAAAATATCACACCTGCAGATTTAGGAAAAATGTGAAAAACAGCTTCTATCTGCTGAACTAGAAAACCGAATAATGGGACGAGATCTGTTCTTGTTTCTTCTTGATCCACCCCAGGGTTACCTGGCTAGGTGTGGAAGGATAATTCAAATGTACCAGCTTGGAGGGCAGGAAATACAGTTGAGCTACAGCTGTCTCCTGTACTAGTGATGGGGCACTCTACACATCTCTTGTAGGGCAAATTACAAATTAATAACTCCTTATTCTGTGATCCAGTAAAACTATTTGATATTTCCTTCTTTCACTGTCTCTCTAAGCAAACATATAGTGGCTGATAAAAGCAAAATTCTCTGTTTTGCTCCAGTTTCTAATCATCCAGGAAGAGACCTCAGACTGACAGAAACATTATTTTGCTGGTGATTTATTTTTCTGCGGCTCCAGGAAAAAAAACCCTGCAATTCCAATCACCCTATACACCATTCCTGTAAAGAAATCATGATAATGGAAGTTGAGTCTAGACAAAAGGCTTTGTTTAGAGAAGTCCTCCACTTGCAACGAATGCCTACATTCACTGGTTTTTGTAAACACAAATAAAAATAGTTGCTTTGGAAACACAATTATGAAAACACTTCTGTTCTCTGTCATCTATTTTGGCTTGTCTGGGACTTGCTTTATTTTTCATTCAGTAGATCCTGACTACATATCCCCACCTGTAGTTCTAATCACTGGTTACAAATATTGCAATTAGCTGCTGTGGAAATGATTATGTTGTCACAAACAGAGGATTAGAACTTCATACGAGAAGAAATCATCAAGAACAGATGAATGCCTAAAAAAAAAAATATTATCTGGGTCTCACGCTATGATTCTTAATAACAAAATAGAAAATGAATAGTAACAAAGAGGAAACCAGAAAAGTAAACCAGAAAAGTAAACCAGAAAAGAAAAACCACTTTCCTTTAATGCAATTTCCCCCCAAAGGTTATTAAAATCCATTGATTGTGAAATGTCTGTTCTCAGGCAAAGATTTAAACTGATTAAAATGCACAGTGTATTGGGGATTAAGTCTTTATCCCATGACAAAGTTCCTCTCAATGGAAACATAAATGACTGGATTCTGAAATTCTAAGAAAAGGATTTACTTTGAAAAGGAAAACTGTTTAATTTTATCCACACCAGTGAAAGAAATAAGGAACCAGTCCTGCTCTAACTTACAGCTCTTAGCAAGAAACAATGTAAAAACTACTCTTCCCTAATGGTTTCCACATTTTTCTTGATTCAAACACTGCATTTGTAGTGCTGACAGACCTACATATTGGTCCAAATGGCAACGTCCTGTTGTTCTCAGGAAGCAGCTACAGCCTATCTCTAATATCAGGACCCTGCAGTACCAATTCTGAAGAAAATAACCCATTTTTGTATCAAAGAAAATTTGAACGATTCGTAAAAAGAATTGTGATATTATTTACAGTCAGAAATCATTCCGATTATATTCTTTCAAATACCTTTTCTGAAAGTATTCATTTTCAAGACAACCTTTTCTTTTATTTGGGCCAATGAAATTCCATTAACGCACTTGCAAAATTACAAGAAATTCAGTTGGTTTTGTTGTTTAACGCAAGCCAGAGCAGCAAAGGTGATTGTTATCCCTTGCAAACACTAAACAGCAAAATAGCTGGTTCAATAAAGCATTCTGCATTCTGAGACGTGAAGATGATATTGTGTGAGGCGCACCTTGATAATAGTTCTCATTATTTCCTTTAAAGGCCCCCACTTGTTAATTCTGGACCTCAGTGTACACATATTTGTTTCAGATCAGATAAGGCATTTTTATCAGATCTAACAAACAATAGGTGTTTCTAGCCTCTTGATCTATTAAACCTTTGTCAAATGTTGCCTAAAAGACCTCTACTTCTTTGGAGAGCATGTTCCTTCAATATTTATAGTGCTTAAAGGACAATGCTTACAATATATTAAACCAAAATCAGATACTGTCTTCATAAACCAAAGTCTCCCTATGTATGGAGCATAGAGGCATTTTATATTTCTTAATAACCTGGCAACAGTTTTTGTTGTGTTGTATTCACGTAAACCTGTACACACTTTGGAGAGATTCTCAACTACATTTTGTTACTACTTTTTTGAGTTTCAGCCCTCTTTTACCAGATCTTTCAGATTATTTAGACCCAGTGTCTGCTGCCCCATACTTTTGAGTTTCTGGGTGGGCATGCTTTTAAAATAAGAACAAATTATTTTTTCCTGATACTATTCAAATTTTCTAGTATGCTATTTGCATGTGTTTGTAGTTTACACATGCATTTAACAGAAATAGACACACACAATAAAGAGAAGGATTAATTTTATCGATCATACCTGTGCTTTTCTCCTACCAGTCCTGATTGGATGAGTCTAGCAGCACTTTTATTTGCTGCCTGCGAATGTACAGCTTAGAATGAATGAATGCCTCATTGCAACTTTTTTATCTTTTTTGGAAACATTGCCCGTTCTGTCTATGTAAACTTACCTCACCTCATTCCACCAGGTCTTTGGGTACATTGCACATACTCTGTCATTGCTTAGATATTCCTTTCACCATATCTTAGCACCTTCTCCCACAGTTCCAGATTGCAAAACTGTTTTTTCAACCTCAGTTCTACACTGAAGGCTTGTATTTTCACATATTGTTAAAAAAAAAAAAAAAAAAAAAAAGAGATAAGCTTTCTCATGCATTTAATGCTCTCATGAAACGCAGGAAACTTCAAATATTTCTAGCGGTTTTACAGTCAATCTATTCTACATGAGTTAAGTGGAAGCTATTAAACACATCAAGAGCTTCAGAGCTAGCTATTGTTATAAAGAAGACTACCTTTCTGAAACCGTGCCTTTTCCTGACATCCCTTGCTAGCAAAGGCAGAGTGAAGTGCTGTTTAAAACTCTTCTATTTCCAGGGAGTTTCAACTCTCATGCAGCTTTTAACTGCCTGTTTTTTCACTGCAGGTCCTTTCTTTGCTGCTCAAATTCCTCTGTTACCATGCAATATCTATTGATCATTCAATGTTTTGGTGATGTTCTGCCCCATTATGTGCTTCTTACTGCCTGTGTTCAAAGCAGCCTGGTAAGCCTGGACAACCCAGGTAGAGCCTAAGGTGTGACTTTTCTCCAGCTGCATGTCAAAACCATCAGAGTCAGCTTTGGTCTGATCCAGTCCTCTAAGCCCTGTGTCCATCTCTCAGAGAGAACAAAAGGAAATTTCTGACAAGAGTATAAGAACAGAGTCACCTTATACTTCCCCTTGAAGTATCCCCTTTGCCTCCAAACTTTTTTGCAGTTCAAGTAATTCCTGGTCATATATATATATATTTAGAAATCTGAAAAAGATCTGTTTTCCATTACTTTCACCAGTTTTCTCTGGGATCATTGTAAGCTTAAATAATTGCAACATATTCTGGCAAGGAGTACCACAACTAAACTAAACACATTGCTGTTCAACTCACCTATATCCTTGCTACTTTTGACCCCTTCCCCTCCTGATTTCCAGTAAAGATGCAGGAAACAACCAATCCCAATCCCTAACTTCCCAAATCTTCTTACACCATACCTACTCATTTCTTTTTCAAACAGAAGATTTCTCTTTTACTTACTCGTTTCTCACATGGATGTTGGTCTTTAATAATCCTTGTTGCCTTTCCTCTGACTATTTTTAGCTATATGCTTTCTGAGATGGAGAGGAGCAGAACTGCACAATTACCACCGTAATTGTGTACCACTGACCCAGTGGCTGTTCCACTGGGTCACTCCTTGAATTTCTGCCATTTCCACTTAGGCTCAAAAATGCTCCAAGGAACCCAATTCTGACTCTATCAGAACTGGCCAGCTCATGCAGGCACAGTCCCAAACAACACAATATTGTGCACTCAGTTTCAGCTTTAGATTAGCAACACAGTTCTGCTGGCTAAAAACTGTATAAGAAATTTCAAGAAGTAGACAATCAAAGCAAAGAGATTTTAAATTTGGGGTGTTAAAAACATTGCCCTCACCTTGCTAGTAAAGCATTCTTCAGCTTTTTGTGAACTTTTGCATGCAGAGTTGTTGTTGTAAGCAGAGAAGCCTTCAAGCCTGGATAGAAAAAGTAAAAGCACTAGCAGCATCAGAAGAGGAGACATTGCAGCCTCCTTCAGTAATATCTACTTGTTCCGAGTTCAGGTTTGGATAGGACTCCTCATACGGTATTAATGTGCTGAAGTCACCCAAAAATACAGTGCCTTTACAGTGCCAGTTCCAATCTTCTGCTTTTGTCTCTCTACTTTTCTGTGCTCTCGCTTGTTTTCTTCTTGCACTTCAGGTATTTTTTGATGCTTCTCTAAAAACTGTTAATGCCTCTGCAAGGCTCAATAGCTTTTAGTTTTTTGGGGCCTTTTTCTGAGAAGTGAGCCTAATAGCACTGGACTCCACAGTGGACTGAATAATCTCTCTACTGTTATATTTATCATAATAAATATTTGTATGCTACTTTAATTTTCTTTTTGAAAGCCATTGTAAAAAACAAAGACTCCTGTCTGAATAAAATTGTAATGCTATCAGCCATTCAAAGATAAGCAGTCAAAATGTATTGTAATGTTCAGCAGCAGCACTAAGCTGTAATTAGGGCTATAACATGACATGGGAAGCCATCTGAAGGTATTGGCAATCAGAGATTTGGGTAATAGAAAATTACTGTAATTATTGGCCATTTTGTTTTAAAATATCAATTTCATTTAGCAAATTGGCATGGTCTCCTTCTATTGATGACTTGATGTTAAAATGAAGTATATTTTCCTAATTTTAATTTTGCTTTTTTCTTAAAAAAAAAAAAAATTCAACAATGAACAACCCTATCACTTCACTATTAACAGATAATTCAGAAATTGTTGGTTTTGGCTGGGGTAGAGTTAATTTTCTTCAGAGTGGCTGCTGTGGGGCTGTGTTTTGGATTTGTGTTGAACACAGGGTTGATAATATAGGGATGCTTTTATTATTGCTGAGCAGGGCTTACACAGAGCCAAGGCCTGCTTTTCATATGGCCACGCTGGTGAGGAATTTGGGGTTGCATGGGAGGTCAGGAGGAGACACAACCAGGGCAGGTGACTCAAACTGAAAAAAGGGATATTCCAGACCATATGACATCATGCTCAATATATAAAGTGGGAGAAGAAGGAGAAATTTGAGGATGCTTGAGTGAAGGGGTTTGTCTTTCCAAGTCAGCATTACATGCGATGGGGCCCTGTGCTCCTGCNCACAGAGCCAAGGCCTGCTTTTCATATGGCCACGCTGGTGAGGAATTTGGGGTTGCATGGGAGGTCAGGAGGAGACACAACCAGGGCAGGTGACTCAAACTGAAAAAAGGGATATTCCAGACCATATGACATCATGCTCAATATATAAAGTGGGAGAAGAAGGAGAAATTTGAGGATGCTTGAGTGAAGGGGTTTGTCTTTCCAAGTCAGCATTACATGCGATGGGGCCCTGTGCTCCTGCAGCTGGCTGAACACCTGCCTGCCCATGGTGCGATTAATTAATTCCTTGTTTTTCTTTGCTTGTGTGCTCAGCTTTTGCTTTCCCTATTAAACTGTATCTATCTCAACCCATGAGTTTTCCAGTTTTTACCCTTCCAATTCTATCCCCAATCCTACTAGTAGGGGAGTGAGTGAGNCATGCTCAATATATAAAGTGGGAGAAGAAGGAGAAATTTGAGGATGCTTGAGTGAAGGGGTTTGTCTTTCCAAGTCAGCATTACATGCGATGGGGCCCTGTGCTCCTGCAGCTGGCTGAACACCTGCCTGCCCATGGTGCGATTAATTAATTCCTTGTTTTTCTTTGCTTGTGTGCTCAGCTTTTGCTTTCCCTATTAAACTGTATCTATCTCAACCCATGAGTTTTCCAGTTTTTACCCTTCCAATTCTATCCCCAATCCTACTAGTAGGGGAGTGAGTGAGGGGCTGCGTGGGGCTTGGCTGCTGGCTCGGTGTTTAACCACAACCATTTGTGTCACGCTCGTAGAGTCAGAACAGTTCAAGCATACATCAGGAACATATGCTTCTGTAAACCCCTTGAACTTCTTTTAGGCTTTATTTATGTATCATCTTCCTCAACTGCAGGGTGCCCTGGGATTCCCTTTGACAAAGACTTTTAATTGTTGTATATCCATTGAAATTATATTTGCTCTCTCTCTCTTAACCCTTTTCTGCCATGGCCTGAACTTGCCTTTCTGAAACTGCCCCTAGAAGTACATTCTACGGCACCTTTCTCAGACATTCAAAAATATTTTGTAAATATTAAATCGCAAGCTAATTCCAAACACTTGAAGAAGCTGAAGAGTATTTATGAGAAATTCTGTCTCCCAAACTCCACTGCATAAATCAGAAAACCGATATGATGTAGCAGACACCACATGAGGAAAGCTTCAAACAGGGACTAAAGCATTCTGCCTCTGAATATATCTGCAGGAAGAATGTAAATCAACAGTACATTAAAACTGGTATTTTCCCAGATGTAGGATCCTTATGAGACCTTGGGTGATTAAGCAACTTGACTTGGAGTCTTTATTCCAGAAGTCAGTGCTTGTTACAGATATATCAGGTGACAGGCTCAGTGGTGAACAAAAGCAGTGGTAACTGCACAGCAGCCAGCAAAGTCACTAGCAGTATTCTGGTTTTCCTTGGAGTTTGCCAGTCAAACACTCAACCTGCCTACCAGAGCATGTAAAATCTAGAGAGATCAGAGCATGAGATGGTATTGCTGGAGGCTATAAAGAGCAGGCTGTATTTTTGTCATGTCTTTGAAAGGTTTCTCAAAATGAAGGTTTGTCACAAACATCATCCTGCAGTTTGTGGCTATCGAATATGAAATCTGAAAATACAGCTGGGATTGCAGCTTTCTATCATCAAACTATTGGTTTCTTTTTTATATTAAAAAAAAGGCATGCATGGAGGTTCAACATCTGGCCCTGTGATCATTGCCATTTCTGTATCATCTCGGAAAATCCTCATAACTCTGGACTTGAATTTAAGGAGAAAAAACAATGTTGTGTATAGAAGACAACAGTCCACTGTCACAGCCACTATCAAGCATTAAGCAATCTAGGTCATGGACTCTTCCTAGTGCCAGGGCTCATGCAGGATCTTTCTTTTCTGCCATTAATTAACACCATTAATACACTCCTTCCCTGCTGCAACAGTAGCAGAAGGCTATGAGACTCAGACATACTTTCCTGCCTCTGACTTTTCCTCTTTTCTTAGAGATCTGTCATGTAATAGAAGAAAAACAAATTGATGTACAAAGAGCTTAATGAGTCAAACTTCCTTAAGACCACTATGAGGAAAGAAAGAAAGTCTTGTCTTTAAAGAAAAGTAAAAGGAACAACTTTGCTGGTTTGATATCATTCTTCCTTCCATCTGATCTCTGTCCCAGGGGAGATGGGGAAGCTAAGCACTGCATGAACCTGTCTCTACAGTTCACTCCTTTCTGGGCATTTTCAAACATACTCCTCAGTATCTTTTGGTCAATTCTTAAAAAACCTTCAAGAAATACCGTATTGATATTGATACAAAAATCATTAGAATAACGGGACCAAAAGCCTGGATTTTTCTATCTATAACATGCTTTTTTGTACAGTCTTAATTAACTTGGAAGGAATAACAAACAGTTATGAACATAGTTGTGTTATTGAAAGTCAGAATATCCACCAAATAACAACCTGAGAATGTTATGGCATGTTAAGACAGCATATGAAGCAGCTCTCATTTACATGAAAATCTTCTTGCCCTTCCTGTAGGTGACTTAGAATGAGCTTTGATACAATTTCTGTCCTGCCATACGATGCTGAAACCATCACACACTCACTGCCGCTGTGTCTTAGGGCCAAAGAACAATTCCAGTATGTCACAATAAGCATGTAAAAATTGAGGTGGCTACCCAAAATCTTTAATTTCTTCAATGTTCCAACTGGCCAAGTAATTTTAACAAAATTACTTTCTTCCTAAAGCTTCTTACATTTCTTAACTAAGCCTAACTGGAAAGTGGTGTGAAGCCCTCATTGTTTGTTTTATTATATACATACCCACCTCTTTATATAAAGGAGTTCTGAGATGCTTAAACAAACTTAAATACAGAATAGAGCAGAGAGTAATCATATGTTGCAGGGGCATAGATGAAAACTTAGCGATGCTTTATCCTGGAGAAAGTGTTCAGCATGACAGAAATAAGCAATTTTTTTTTACTTTTTTTTTTTAATGAAGCAGATGAGTCTTGCCCCTCAATACTTCTATGGCTGCATTCACACATAGATAGACTATACTTGTATAATCATGGATATTTTATATATAGGCCACCTGCACACTTCTTTTCCTCCTGAGACTAATAGGTGAACAGCAGGGACTATGTTTTTCCAAGAAAGCATGGGGGGCGGTAGGGCTGTTCACTGAAGTTTAAATCTCTACTTGCATTACCAGACTGCTACATCTCCAGCATTCTGGGATTTTTCAGCTTTCTAGCAGTAATTTATAGCAATTGAGTGTATAAACTCTTTCTTTCCTCGATCCTTTGTAAAGTGTCCTTTTGCTTCTTTTCTTCTATTCTTCTTGCCCATGGTAGCATGAAAGTATTTGACGATGATGAAGCTAAACGTTTGATCTTTTTGGCAGTGTTTCTGCCTGGACCCAGTACATTATCTTGTGTGTCACTAAATAATACCTGGGGGAAAAAAAGGCCCTGAAAATATAAAAATAATCCTATATGAAAAACATTTCATTTTGCCCCATTGCTTCTGAACAAGTTTAAACAGCTGCTGACAGCTCAAGAAAACTTTGGAAAATGTTCTTTTTAGAAACTATTGTAATATATCATATTTTCTGTATATTTCACTTCTCTTATTCTCTCTTTCTCAAGACATTTGCATGAGAATGAGATCTTTCTTTCGAATATTTTGCTGACTCTGGCTGTCATTGTACAGATTTGATTCAGGCTGCTTGGACAAGACTTCTGGCAGTGCTTGTGTCTTTTCAACACCAGCAAAGCTTCTGGATAATCAGAGAGGTCAGGGAGGAGGAAGTTTATATCTTATTCCTGCAGTCAGTGAAGTGTAGAGCCCATTGCAGTTCCCAGAAGTAGAATTACACTTATGAACTAGAGCTGGTTATGGGACTCCTCACAGTTTGATGGAGGCAAGCTCCTCCTCAGTCCATGTGGGGATCACTTCTGTAAAACACTCCCTAAGCCCCCGGGCTAATGCAGCACAGCACTTACTCTCCCAGTTAATTCCCAGTATGCTGATTAGCTCTTGTAGATCTGGGCCAAACACACTCTGTCTCATGCAAGACTGAGCACTGCCTGTAATAATAAAACAAAGTGAATTTCCTGCTGTCAAGTGTTGAAATATTTGATATGCATGGAAAGTTCTACCTTAACTCCATTTGTTTGTGCCTCTCTATAGTTTCTGGGTGGTAACCAAAAGGCCTTAGAAACCTTAAGAAAGGCTGCTCCCTTGTGGTTTTTCTAGCTAGGCAAGAATGACAACTTCTCGTGAAACCTGGTATTTTGCATGTTCTTAGTTCAAGTTGTTAATCCCAGAAAAAGCATTGATGGTAAATGCACTAGGAAAGTCTGTAGTACTCACATGCCCCTAGACATCCAAATACATTAGCAGTTGTCCCAGGATTAAAACCTTGAACAAACCATTAAGTCAATTATCTGAACTGCACAGAATCTGCACAAGTAAAATGGAACGTCTAAAGCTTCTCATATTTTTCTTGTCCAGGGACAAACTTCACTATGATTTAGGGGAATATTCCTAGAAAGCAACTGCTGGGCCCTGGGCCCACAGTCCAGGCCACAGGAAAGGTAAATTCACACAGCTTCCATGTTGCTGACAGAGCCCTCTCCCAAGGCATACCAGGGCTCTCAGGAGCAAGCCAGAGCCTCAAGCTTTATGTGGGTGGGCAGAGTCAGGCTGGGCAGCACGGCAAAAATGAGGGCAAAAGCATCCATTCAAGATAGAGGATTGGGCTCAGAGGAACCTAATCAAGTTCAACACAGGGAAGTTTCATGGTCCTGCCCCTGGAGAGAAATAACCCAACACACCAGTACAGGTTAGGGGGTGGCCTGCTGGAGAGCAGCTCTGCACAGAAGGGTCTGCGTGTCCTGGTGGACAACAAGCTGTCCATGAGTTGGCAGTGGCCCTTGTGGCCAAGAAGACCAGTGGTATCCTTGGCTGCACAGGGAAGAGTGTTGCCAGCACATCACAGGAGGTGATCCATCCCCTTCCCTCAGCCCTGCTGAGGCCACATCTGGAGTGCTGTGTCCAGCTCTGAGCTCCCCAGTACAGTAAAGACCTAGCAAGTCCAGCAGAAAGCTAAAAAGATAATCAGGTGGCTGGGTCAGCTGTCTTATGAAGTGAGACTGAGGGAGCTGGGGCTGTTTAGCCTGAAGAAGAGAAGGCTGAGACAGGATATTGTCAATGTACACTAAAATCTTAAGAGCTCATGTCAAGAGGATGGGGATGAGCTCTTTTTAGTTCAGACCAGCAACAGGACAAAGGGCAATGGGCACAAACTGAATCACATGAAGGGTGAACACTTCGAGGGTGATACAGGACTGGTACAGGCAGCCCAGAGGCTTGTGGAGTCCCTTTCCCTGGACATATTCATCACCCACCTAGATGGGAACCTGTGCCACCTGCTCCAGCTGAACCTGCTTTAGCAAGGGGGTGGACTAGCTTCTATCCAGAGATCCCTTCCAACCCCAAGCCTTCTGTGACTCTGTGCAGTACTTCCAGAGGCAGAGAATTGAAACCCCCACTCTGAAAACAAGGAGCAACAAAAAGAGGAAAGAAATTGAATGTTCTGAAATTACTACCATTTTTGATTAATGTCCTAGGCCCACACAAATTAATTTAGCAAAATATGCTTTCCACATGTAATAGCAATTCAGTGGCATTTATCCATGCAGATCTACAAACTAAGTTGTGTACACTGTGTGAATGTGTGTTAAAACTAATAAGCATACCTGAATTAAATAAACAGTTGGAAACTGCAGGCTCGGGGACTTTGTAATACCATATGGAGTCTTTCAGATGTAAATTACCAGCTGAAATTCAGCCTGGGTCAGTAAAATCCAAATTGTTGCATTCTAATAATTGTTCAGTGGCCTATATGAAATTAGTTGATTGACATGTCTACAAATTACAAACACAATTGCTGCTAATAGAGCCTCTCAGAGAGACTGGAAATTTCATGGGCATGGAGACCGAACTGGCAATTCATCCTCAAGGTGAACTCTTCATGTCAGGAAGAAGCACCTGGGGGAGCTGTGTAGTGCTGCTTTTCATGCTCAGACTGTTCTGATTAATTATTATCATTTATTATTTGTACAGTCCTCTATTGCAGCATCACCTTTAGGCTGAAATCTTAGATCATTAACTTTACCAGGAATGACAAACAGACAGTTCCAGCACCAAATCATTTGCACTTAAAAGTCCATCTATAAACTACTCTGAAAATGTAGCCAGATCCCTCAGTACAAAGTAAGATGGGATGACTAGGAGATACAGAAAATGAGTTTAAGAACTGCCTAAACTTTACAACAAGATCACGTCAAGGAATTCATTTTCTACTGTAGTAGTCTGCTGCTTTTCCAGAGCTGAAGTATGCACGTCAGAAAAGTGTAAGATACACTTTATATTACATCTGCGACTTTCAGAAGTTATTTTTAAATGGTAAAGACTATTTTTGGAATGAAATCTATTTTGAAATTTGGGATCTTCTAATCTCATGTTAATCTGGTAGGAAGGTATTTAGAAGGTAAGTCCTATGAGGAACAACTGAGGGAGCTGGGGTTGTTTAGCCTGCAGAAGAGGAGAATCAGGAGTGTCCTTATCACTGTCTACAACTGCCTGACAGGAGGTTTTAGCAAGGTAGGGGTCAGCTTCTTGTCCCAGGAAACAAGTACAGGACCAGAGGACATGACCTCAGCTTGTGCCAGGGAATGTTCAGGCTGGACATTAGGATAAATTTCTCCATAGAAAGGGTTGTCAAGACAGCATTGGAAGGGACTGCCTAGGGAGATGGTGGAGTGACCATTCCCGAAGGAGCTTAAGGAGAGGAGGATTGGATGTGGCACTTGGCCTAGTTGACTTGGTGGTGATTGATCAAAGATTGGACACGATGATCTTGGAGGTCTTTTCCAACTTAATTGGTGCTTTGATTCTGAGAAAAACAGGGAAAGAGGTTTTCAATGTATATGATCACAAATGTATGTATTTGGAAACATTTTGCATATCAATACATTAAAAAACTTGTGCTTAATTTGGATTGTATCAGGAATTTCATTGACATAGTAAATATGATGGGTTTTAATCAAGATTAAACTATTGCATCAATTATTTTTCCTTTTTTTTCCGCAGTTCTTTTTTTTTTTCAAGTTTAAAACAAGATTCAAACACTGCTAAGAAATTACCTTTTTTCCATACCTCTGTTTTACAGATTTTTGTGGGGGCAAAAAAAAGTCATCCTGTATTGGCATCATGCTTATATTGTCATGTCCTTTTTAAATCTGATAAAATATTCACAAAGATAATTTCATCCAGTGGGTGATGCAGGGCCAGGATCAGCTGTCATGGGACAGATGTTACCTCTCTTACTGCAGAACAGAGTGTGCTTATTGCTTCATCCCACAGCTCTAGCTTCCTTAGCTCTTTTGTCAGATCCACCCCAGGGAGCACAGTCATTACTGGTGTGAAATAAAGAAAGAAAAGAAAAAGAGAGGTTGGTATATAATTCCTCCTCAGAACTATCACCTCAGTGAGATGCTGTTGAAACACAAATTAACTTCAGTTCTGACAGACCACCAGGCATTCCTGCAATATTAGACCTACCGGCATCTTAAGAATACCTTACACATCTGACAGAGATGAAAACATTTAGATGAGTGGAAGATGAATACCCACACTGGAGCTGGCAGTATATGAAAGCCACTCTTCTCAAGAACTGATGGCATTAACTACAAGGGAGTCAGGATTCAAGCTTTGCCTCTCAGTGGAAAGACATTGCTTAAGGAACAGTGAAATATTGCTGGTCAAAGGAATCGTGATGCCTGCCAAAGTGCTCATGTCACATTCTGCTTCATACCAAAACATAAAGCTCAACCTGTTTCCTCTCTGCCTGTACCAGGCAGTGTTATTAACTCACCTAAAAGCTTGTGACTCCTTCAAATGCATGTGGCTTCTTTACTGAACACTGCCTTATTTAATAATATAATCATTTGCACCAAATTTTTCTTCTTATTTCTTTCATGTATTTTTCTGACCAGTCAGCCTTCAATCTTTCATATAGCTTGGAAAAGAGAAACTCTGTAGCATGGTTTTAGCATATTATTTTAAAGCCTTAATTTCTGCTTTCCTGTTTTTTCTTTTCTGGCAACTTAAATATCCTTCTATGTAGAACTATATAAATTAGAATTTCATTTGTCAAGGCCTTCTATGGGCCAATATATTATATTTATCTGAAATTTAATCACAGTTTAGCTTCAAAAAAAATTAAAAACCACCCCATATACTATGCTAAAATGATCCTATCATTTATGTTTCTGTAAGAGAATTGCTAGGAAAAAAATTATAATTAGTGAGAGAAAGGTATGTTACTCTGGAGGTATGCTAATCATCCCAAATTTCTGCTGAAAGTAGCACAAACCAAAATGTAAATGCTGGCTTTAAGACCAAAAAATTACATCTTCCATTTATCCAAAGCAAAACCAGAAAATACTCAATACTTTGGCTAAAATGTGGTGGACTGGGAAAGGGGAGACACCAAGGCTGAGAAGGTCAATAGAAGATAAGTGTGTTTTTCTCTTACTATTTCTGTAAAACAATATTTAGGGTAAGAAGAAATATTTTTCTCCTTTTAAAAAGGTCACAGACATGCATTTTTTCAATACATACAATCTGATTTATGGCATATAAATGCTCTTTATCACATTATTCTAAATACCAATTGCATGTCTTACAATAGAAGACTTATCATGAAAAGTATCTATCTAAAGGCATAAATTTGGCTGGGATGTGTATGAACCCATACAGAAAGGTGCATAAGCATATGTTGTCAAGGACCCCTTTAAAGTTAGATATATAGATAGCTATGATGGTCAACCAAGCCTTGACTTTAGCCCAAGACTTGATTTTCTGGGTAGTGCTTTTAACAGCTTTTACTCTGTGTCAGAGATTTCCTCAAGGAGTAAAATATGCTCCGGAAAAATAGGCAGCAAAGGAATGCTGAGAGCTAACTCAGAATATCCACTCCATGTTTCCCCTAATATCCACTCCATGTTTCCCCTAATGCCTAAAAAAAATACTTCTGAACACAAGTTTTGTAGAAGGTCTGTTATATTCTGTATGGCTTCCTGTACTCTGGCTTTGAATGCACTGAACTGTATTTGAAGACCAGGTATGAAAGGCACTTTTCTCTAGCTGAACTGAAAAGCATTTTTGCCCTCGATAAAATAATGTCAGTAATGAAAGTCTTCACAATGACACTAAATAAATAAATAAATAAATAAAACCCCTCACTTATTTCCCCCTTTCATTTGCTTTTCTTTTAGATGCCTTCTACCAAAGACAGTGCTTATTAGGTTTTCCTCTGGCAAGAGAAAAATATAACATAAAACTGGAAATTTCAGGTTTGATTTTTTTATACCCTTATAACTTAGGGATTCTGCCATTTAAGAAGCTGCAATTTTCCATTTACTGCATAAAAGAAATGAATTTGCTCTAAGATGTGTTCTCGTATTTTACATTTCCTGGCTCATAAGCCGCCTTAAATTCTTGAAGATGAAAACATAAATTGAAGTACTGAACAAGGTCATTCCTCTTACCAAATCCAGATCATGCAGAGAAATTATTATATCAAGATGTAGAAAACAATTTTTAAGAGCAATTTTTTTTTTACCATTCTTTTTTTAGTAATCTTTCATTTGTTTTGTTTCACTGCAATAAGGGAAATGTTGCTTTGGAGAAGTAACAAGACTTCAGAAAAAATGGGTCTGAAGTTAACAAAAAAAATCAAAACTAATATGCTTTGGGGTTTGGGGGTTGTGGGGTCAGGTATTATTATTTTAGGCTCTCATCTTTGTTTTGCTGCTATTCCATGAAAGTACATTTTGAGGGTAGACCCAGCAAAACTGCATGTTCAGGATTTTTATGGTTCCAAGTGACTGTTTTGTACCTATTTGCAGAAATGTTCACATCAAAAACTCTTCTCCATACAAGTGCTACCAAGCTAGCCCATGTCTGATATCAGGAAAGATGTGCAAGCTTTCTTTAAAAAGCGGCCATGTATGAGACATTCCTAGGGATGCTTTCAGCTGCAGCAGGAACAGTCACATCGAGAGCTTCAAAAGCATGTAAGCTCTTTCATCAATAGATTCCTCTGCCAAAACAGCTTGGAAGAAAAACCTCATTTGGATGTTCTGGTCACAACAACATTAACTTCAGGAATCAGTGGTGAAAACTGGTTCCCCTCGTGGCTTTTAGGATCATGATTATATCAGAAAGATCCTGATCCTCACAGGGCTGTAAGTGTTTAACTTCCACTTAAATAGTTATATGTCTTATACTCCTTTGTGGAGCAAAGTCTTTCTTCTTCACATCTCAAGGTGTGTCTACATCACAGGTTAGAATTGAGACCACTCCAATTCAATTAAGGAGCCAAAATATACAAGAAACCTGAACCCTTCATACCAGGTATGATGGATAACAGAATAAAATTCTGGTTCTGCAACTCAAAGTACCTGCACTGGGACCAACCAAGAAGCTCTTCATGGCATTTCTTGTGAGGGTACAATTAAATCAGTGCTAACTTAGGAGTCTTGCAACATGGTCCATATATATTGTGTGTGCCCTTTCCCATCCTTAATATAGACCCCGATAATTTATCTGTTTCACAAGGACATCCTGAGGATGTGGTATACTCATAATAGTAAAGCACCGGATGGCTATGATTTTAAGACTGAACCAATAACCTTCATCAATTTTTAAATTATTATAAAGTGAAAGTATTGGACAAGCCCTACAAAATGCTGTTGTGAGACTGAACTGGGAGAACACTGGTTGAGAAAAGAGCACCAGGATAAGCTTGCTAAAAGTAAAAAATATACCTTTAGAGACAATACTGTGTCTTCAGTTTTGTAGAGATTTGTATAATTTGTATAACAAATTATAATGTTGTTAGAGTTATTCCCTTTGCAGACTGTTTCTATTAAGCAGGTTCAACAGGGAGCATGCAAAAAATGAAGTTTTCCTTAAGCTTACATGGCAGGATGAAAAACCCAGTGTAATATTCACCCATATGTCTCCTCAGGGTTTCTTTCTTAGATGAAGATTGTCAATCATAAAATTCAAAAGCTAAAATTTTATTATCATTACTTCCAAATGTATTTGTCATTTTTGTTATTAAGGCTTTTGCCTGCCTGGTGAGGTTTTTTGGTTGGTTGGTTGGTTGGTTTTTTGTTTTGTTTTGTTTTGTTTTGTTTTGTTTTGTTTTTGTTGCTGTTGTTGTTGTTTATTTGGGTTTTTTAATTTTTTTAATGAATGTGAAGAGGGATTGGTTTTAAAGACAGAAATTCTGAATTAATTCAGGAGTGCCAGACACCGTGCAATTGGCAGTGTTTAAGGAAGTATACTGCTGGGCTGAACTCAGGCATTGACATAGTGCATGGAACAAAGGTAATGTAATAATATGCAGAGATTTTCATCCAAGGATCATAGAGTTTTAATAGAAGTGTGCAAGTTGTTAATGAGATTTCTGGTTTACAGCAGAGGAAATTGGGCCTAGATATCTGACCTTTTTTTTATTCACTCAGAACATGTGTTTCCTGCAGCAGTTGCCAGAGTCACCTACCTAATGCTCTGAAGTAGACCAGAGCATTGCCTGGAGCTAGAAAATCCATCCTAATGAGAAATAACAGGTTTCTGACTTTGTTTGACAAAGGAGCCTGAAAGTCTTTAGCCTCTGGGCCACAGCCTATACAAGGATACCCCAGGTTTAAGTTGGGTTTTATGTCAGCTGCATGACAAGTGGTTTGGAAGCCACTGGTTGGCAAAACTCTCACAAATCATGGAAAGTCCCTGCTGTCAGTGTGGTGAGTCCCAGGGAGCCAGCTAACTCGTACCCCACAGCTGTAGACTTGTAGGTTTGTGCATCCACAGTAGAACATAGGACTCCCTGGGAATTCTGCCTCTAATGTCTTGAGAGAGCACTGAATCTAAATGTCAAGAACATACTGAGCTCAAGTAATAGGTATTCTACAGCAAAATTTTTTGTAAATTTTCTAGTAGTTTTATGTCTTTGTTCCCCCCCTGACAAATATTGGTCTGAATAACTTAGCACACACATGGATGCTCATAAAATCGATGTGCAGGAAGGATAAGGAAAAGTCCCAATAGAAACCTGGAAGACAGGCGCACTGGTTATGCCTGCTGACTTTTCCCAAAGATTTGCTGATTCTTTCGGCCTCTATCAAAGAATCAGCCAAGTGTTTTAAAAAATGTTTGATTAGCAATGGTTCTTAGTGTGGAGAAAATTAGATGCTGCTCTATCTGTTAAAATAATGAGATTTGATGAGAAAAGTTAGATAATTCTACCCCAGCAGAGGGCTATAAAAATTACTTTGGGAAGAGACAAGATTGTCTCAGGAAAGGATTATCTGAAGTTTGTGGAAGATATACAAAAGGGAGACATGCAATAAGTTTTGTTCTGCACTAAAGATATTTTCCAAGGAGGAAAATTATTGTGGCAAAAAAAATCTTTACTTTCTGAGTGAGATTTATGCCTTGCAAAATCTGTGAACCACTTAAACCAAGTTAAGCTTCAAAATTCTTGGGATTAAGCTAAATTCTTTATAAAGTCTCTATATAATTATGAGAAGCTCCTGACATATCTGTATTCTTAATATATTCTGTATGCTGCTAAGATCCCAGGCTGGGAATTTCTAAGTCTAAAGGAATTATGTTCCACACTGTTCTGAAAATCCTAGCATAAAGTGACAATACTAAAATTACCTATTCATACTACTGGTAAATATGCAATATTTTGAAATAGTTCAGTTCTCTTGTAATATGAATTATTTATACAGTCTTTTTGGCAAACTACAGAAAATTGCAAAAAAACCAAAGAAAAATGTCCATGAGAAGTATGCAACCATAATGAAAAGAACAGCGTCTGGGATCTTTGAAAGATGACACAGGTTTAAGTGACTTGTATTTACACCCCTGCCATCCAGAATGCAAAGGGCCATCAAGTCCCTGTAGAACTGGACAAGAAAGAAAAATAGAGTCTCTCTGCAACCTCTGTGATAAGACAGAGAAAGAAAGATTGGGTTTTAAATCCTCTTTCATGGTTCCCTTATAATATAGGAGATCCTTGCTGATACAGAGTCAGCTTTGTTTTCGGGTTTCATTGTATTATATGTCCAGACAAGGAAATAGCAATAATATTTCTACCCTGAAAAAGCTTTGCTTAGACTTGTACCTGTCTATCAGAACCTTGTCTCTACTTGATTAAACAGGATCAGGACCAGCAGTTCACATCTGCTCCTTTTAACGCAGAGCTATCCTGTCTGCTCTACTTGCTTCACTCTTCTGAAAGAGCAGCAATATAATTCTCTATTTAGGAAAGATAATTTCTTTTGTAAAAAGAAGACGATATGTTATCCGGTCTACCTATTTGCATCTTGTGATATTTTAGGGAGATTATCTCAAGTTTAGGGTATATCACACCACAGACTGAAAAATTTCTATTGTATGGGGAATAAACTCCTCAAGAATTTGTTTAAGGTTTGAGGTGTGTGCTCTGGCACAGCAATGCTGTCACAAAATTGATCTGTAAAGCACAGACATGAAAATCTCTATTGTGGACTTTACCTCAGTAACCTACATTCCTTTATTTAACCAGCCTGCAATAACATGTTCACTCAGACAACAAAAATTCCTAATTTATCTCAGATTTTAGGACTAGAGATCACCTTTCAGTCCCCAAAACTCCCACTGCCAGGAGTTTTACTTCTTGCTGCTCCCTCTACACAGAGTGTTTCATAGCAAGGGCAGAATATCAACAGCTGTCAGCAGTTTCCTGCCTCATCCTGCTGGAAGTGATGAACAAGGAATTAGATTGTCCGGCTTATAAATGATGTACAGCACTAAGTGATACATGAAATGATACATTGAATCCCCTTCCTGTAACTTGCTTGTCACAAAATGTAAGTCTGTAAACTGTATTCCCCAGTTATATACACACACTTGAGAAGACAAGCTCATTTTAAATATAGAAATCCCTTTGAAGTACACCTTGAGTTGCTTTAAATGTGCTTGTTTAGCAAAATAAATCCTGTGCTTAGTTATAGCTTCCACATTTCTGATTTTTTTTTAGCGTGTCATAGCCTCATAGCTTAAAATATAAATACTCAACAGGTGATGGATGCTGGTAGCAATCAGATTTCTGTCACACACATGGCCACCCATACAGCTCATTTCCTAGTCATATGTATAACTATTCATATAGTCATAATATTTTAAAGGCACGTTTTGATTAGAAATAACAAATACCTTGCTAACAGTCAGCTTTCCTTACAGGAAGTAGTGTTTGATAAGAAAAACCTCAGCCCTATGAAAATTTCCCTATGACATTTCTCAGAAGCTGAAGTGCAGTTCACAGCATTGCCCTTTGCAGGGCATGGCAGAAAGATGAAACACTCGTAACACCAGCTATGTGACCAATTTGCCATGTTTTAATAATTGTAAAAGATATCACCTGCTCAAATATTTTCTACTTCTAGAAATGTTAGAACTCCCTTTTTATTTGCATAAAATGTGGTCCGTTTAGAGATGATGGGATTGATTTAAGATAAAGAATGAATTTGCTTTTCTCTTACATGGCACACACAAAGTGACTAATGGAGAGTCATATGAAGATGCCTCATCATGCTCATAACCCAAATTAGTAATAAAGGCCATTCTTGTATGGGACAGTATAGCCTAGCACATGTGCTGAAGTAGCTACAGCTTGGTTATCCAAATAACCTAGCCTTCTCTTTAGGGTTTTATGAGTCTGAGGTGGCAATAAGCCTTTGGCTGGAGTCACAGGAATGTCTAAACTATGGTCCCGATACTCTGGCCGCGAGAAAGCCATGTGCAAAAACAGCAAGAGAATAAACACCGTGAGTGTCACAAAAGCACTTACAGTGACACAGACACAGATCAGCAAAGTGCACATGACAAATTAATCTTGATCCTTAGATGGACAACTTGATTCAATTGCATTGTATGATGGACACATCAGACCATGGGGGTGCATTGTGAAACCTACCTGTCTTGACAAGGGCACAAATAAGATTCTTAATAGGTGAAGCTAAGATAGATGCATATAATGAATTTCAGACCTATTTTGATGAAGAAAGCTCAATATAGATAGCACTCAAACATTAAATAAATTAAGGAATGACTTTTTTTTTCCATTTTCACAAAATTTTCCTTCTCTATTTTCCATAGATGGGCATTATAGTGTGTTGTGCTTTAGGAATGGCATTACCCAATTTATTATTCCCACTAAAACACACCAGCCTATGTGCTGCTTGCTCACTTCCCTTCCAGCCCCACTTCCCCTGCAGCAGGATGGAGATGAGAATTGGAGGCACAAAAGGTATAGATCATGGATTGCAATAAGAAGAATTTACTAGACACAGGACTGAAATAAGAAAATGAACAGTAACAATATTAATAACAGAGTGTAAAAGGCAGGCAAACGATTCACATATGAATGCTCCTGACAGGGAACCCATTGCCACAGCAGCACACTCTGCCACCAACCCAAACTGGAAGGGAACAACTCCTCTCCATCCACTCTGCATGGCATGAGGTGGTATAGAATAACTCCAGGGTCCTGGCCATGTCACTCCTGGCTGCTGCAAAGATCAGCCCCGTCCTAGCCAGAATGAGGACATAGTGCTTGCTGATTTACCACTACTCAAATAAGCTTTGTTTAGTGCACCTGACCCTCTGAAGGCACCAAGGGAAGGGAAATATTTAGGCAGTGCATTACCTTTCCCTAAAATGGAGAATAAGCAAATACAAGTTATGCAGAGTTCAAACTGTATTTCATCTAGTTTTGCAGCACCTTTCATATGTATTCCTCTGCACTTGTGCAAATCTTTTTCTCTAATTTGTTTTCTGCTTTCTTCCACTCTATTTGGTTCCTACTGTTCAACCATGTCTGCTATCTACTGGTAGATTCTAGATGTTCAGCTTTTGGTAATCTTAGAGTTATTAGATGTTTGACTTTTGCTTATCTCTTGTCAGCTGCTCAGTTGGACAGCACTATTCAGCTTTGTTTCCCTGAAGCAGGTGGATAATTTTAGGTCATCTATTAAACTCCTTTTTGTCTTTAAAATCATTACCCTTTCTGCCACCTAAAGAAGGAAATTTTCGTTCCCTTTGTAATGCAGTTATAGCATTGCAGATAAAAGTGTATGAATAACATTTATCTTTGCAGACTCTGAAAATGAAGTGATGTAACATGGAATTAGCTACTGATGAGAACAATGTTGCTTCCTGTTCCTACTTGATGTTAAGAGAGGTGTTCCTGAATTACGAATGACTATAACCATGAAAAATACAAAACTCCATCAGGCAGATGTTGAACACAGAAGATTGCTTTCATGTGCTCTACAGAGCACTCTAGAACTAAAACAAATGGGCCCAGTTATATCAGTTCCTCTCTTATCTGCCCTTTTGGGAAGGGAAGTGAAAGGTCTGCACCAAACAAGGCAAATAGAACATAAACCCTGGATTCTGGTTGCTGCTTGATAGCCAACCTCATGTGAGGATCACAAGGGCTGGTGAGTCTTGATTTCTCGCAACCTTTTTTTACCATCAAAGCCTATCAGGACATATGTTGGAAACTGCAAAGAAGAAACTAAATCATTTTTCTTTTCTCTCTGTGTAGCTTCAGTCATCACTCAGAACAGAATTTTGGCAAGAGATTGACTACTGGGGCAAATTTTTTTCTAACTTTGGAGGAGATGAGAGTACTTTATTGCTTTCCTTTCACTTTACTTTCCTGCAGGGTGAGATTCGTGAGAAACAACTAAACATGTATCATTATCAATCATAACAAATATGAGATTGAACTGAACAGCAGCTGGGATAGTCAATGGATGATCTTTAATGTCTAAGGTGTGATAAATACATAATCATATGTTCTTATCAGTTTTCAAATATAGACTTTTTTTCCTTTTTCCACAGACTTGTGCACTTCTCCAGAGAAACTAAGGTGCATATATGTGGTATTCATTCTTACATTCAAAATGTTGCTCTGGGCAAAAAAGGAGCCATAACTTATATGCAGAGTCAAGGTGTATTGATAGTTTAATTAAAGTCTTAACAGCCTCATCAAACACAATAAACAGGTAGTATTGCAGTTGTAATTAAACTAAAAGTCATAGTCTGAATTACCTAATTATTACTGGAAAAATTCCTTAATCATACTGTTACACATTTTGAACACATAAGTACCTTTCCTCTGTGTTCACGTTCCAGCACCCCACTGGCTTACTCAAAAAGAATAAGGGACAGAGATACAATGCTTCCTCAGCATGCCAGCCTCTGACAGGATGATTGTGGAAACAATCTGAAATTATGGATTGGGGTTACCTCTGCTCTCAATTTTCTGTCCATTTGGCACTAAGATTTTTACATTATCTACCAGAATGTGCTACCTCTCACTTTCCTCCTTGGTTCTGAATTTCACATTATACTTGTTCTCCTGTCCTTTTTGCTAACTCTAGGACTGATTTACCTGTCTCTCAGGGTTGCATCTCTTTTATAAGCAGTGACTGACCATGAAAATTTGTGGATTTTTACAGTCTAAAGCCTCTGTATCCTCCTATGCCTGTTCTGACTCACAGTCCATTTTTATTCCAAGGTCATAACGAGTTCAGTCTTCGTAGAATTGCTAGTTATTATTACTCTCTATTAATTAGCATTTTGTACTGTGCCGTGCAACAGTGGAAAACTAAGCTAAGGCAAATTTTGGGCAGTAGTCTCCTGACTGGTAGACAATTGCTATGATACCCAAAGCAAGCTGAAAATAGGTTCTGGTCAAAGGAAGCCCCAAGAAGTCCTGAGGCACTGTACTACTAGGTCAATACAAAAGCTGTGCCCTCTTACAGGTAATGCCACAGGTGTATTTGTGGGGCTGCAACACTGAGTTAGTGAAAAATTGTCAAATTATCTGCCTTTCCCTTAAACCCCCAGGCCAGAGAACTCAAAAGCCTTTCTATGTCTGAGATTACAGATCCTTGCAAAACCTGAGCCTGTGGCTGGGAGCAAGTTTATAAAACTTCTGTTGGCCTGGAAAATTTATTTTTATCTCAGTCAGTGCCTTTGTGCTACTCAGCCATGATGTTTAAAGTAATTACAAATAGCAAACAAAGATGTCTTTTGCTATTTCCTATTCTTACTTTCACTTTGTGTATTTAAACATTGAAGCTGTTGAGGAACTACATTGAATGCTTCATAACATTTGTGATGAGGTTTGTTAGTGACACCAAATAGCCTGAAAAAATGGCTTCATGTCATGGGGATGGACAGGGCTGGTGGTATTTTCTGTGAACTAGAAGTTTCCCAAGGTGAAGATTTTCTATTAAAACTCTGAAAGCTATGTTTTTGAGACATGACTTTCTTGACTACTTTTGGCCTCTTGACAATGTAACATTATCCTGGGATTTGTTCCTGTCTTAACAACCTTGATGAAAGTCATTTATCTATATTTATTCCATATCTGTATGACCTACATTTATCAAGTATAGAATTCCAAGAGATAAAGCAGACAATCTGAAGGGAGAAAGATTTTTTAATCTATTAATTTGTAGCTATAGATAATGAATGAACAATCTTTTTTTAATAGTCCTGAATCAAAGTTTCTAATCAGTTTCAACGGCTCAAACAGTGCAGTTGTTTCCTGGGACAAAATTTGTTCTTTCAGGTTCCTCCGTATGGACAAGCCTGCAGGGCTGGCTCCACAAAGCACTAATCCCTTCCTTCTGTATGGCAAGATGCCCTGCTCTGCAGCCCTCTAATTTATTGTTTGATGAGGAGTGTAATCAGACTGCTCCTCTGATGTTGCTTTGGTGATGCCCTCTGATCCCATTCCCCAGTCATATACTGCTAACACCTCTGGTGTTGTTGTGGCCATCTGACACACTGGCCTAATCAATAAGCAAGATGTACAAAAAAAACAGAGCTCTGTGGTGAGTCTCTGCAGCCTCCTTTGTGAGGAAACATCTAATTATAAGTGATACTACTCACACTGCCCTCTTGAAACACTGGCCTGAGGCATGTCAGAAAAAATTATTCCATTTTCTAGCACAGCTATGTCTCACCTTTATGGGCGTACACCAAAAAGGAACAGAAAATACATAGCACATAATTTTGCATTTTTATTATAAGGTTGAAACTAAACACTAGGAAACCTTGTCAGTGCCTGCTAAGCTGATTCCAATTAAAGCTTCTGGCAGAGTTCCAGCTGTTTTACTACCTCAAATAGCACTGAACATAACAAGGTTTATGAAGCATTCAAAAGTCAAATACCCTATTAACATAAACATGTAGTGAAATCAACTCTTCTACAATTTTCAGCTTGCTTGCTTTCTTTCATTTACGTTGGACTAATCTAAGATGATGTCTGTTTTCTTTGTTGCATCTCCCTTTTTTTCTGCTTGCTGGAATGCAAAACAAGATTTAGTATTTGAATGGTGCCTGATTTGCCCTGAGAACTTACTCCCTTTCGGCAATTTTATTACATCACTTTCAATTCCACTCTGTTTTGTTAGCAGAATGCTGAAGGTCAGTTTCCTACTCTGCTTTTAACTCCAAAATAGTAAATGGTGTGCTCTGTTCTGGACTGTATGGGAAGATTTCAGAAAACCCGGGTGCTAATTCTAGCACTTAAAGGATAATTGCTTGATTCAATTCATTTATCATTAATACGCATGAATAAAAAGAAAAAGTAGAGTAACACTCAAAACTACCTCCTGATACAGTTTTATCATTGTTTAATAGGAAGTCATTCTTGTATAAACTGAATGAAATTAGGCATAATTTTCTGCTTCTTCAGTAAGTTGAGTGCATACGGTATCTTCAGTATGGTGAATGTCTGCTGTGTTCAAAAACATGTAGTTCTTTTTTCCAGAATGCAGATTAAAGCAGTGGACAGAGAATAATGAATATAGTATAATTGAAAACTGCTGAATTCCTTATAAGTAGATATATGTTTAAAATAATCACAGGCATCTGAAAATAGAACTCACTAACAACATTGTATGCAACACACCAAGCAAAGCTATTTATAATCATATTGTCTTCAAAGAATTTTTGAATAAGCAGAAATAGAAATATGCAATCATCATAAATCTGGTGTTGGCCACTCTCTTACACTTCATGAATATGGTGACTTATGATAAAGCTTTATGATGTTATTTGTTTTTCTTGCCTTTTTATTTATTCTAAAATAAATTAAAAGGTGAGATTGGTTCAGCATCTGATAAGTCACCTTTATACTCAACAGGTAAGTCTAATTCTCTCAGTATGTCACATTGATGCTCCTCCAGATCTGCAAGATTTACAGGATTAAAAAAAAAAACAAAAAACCCAAAACATTTTTCTTGGAGTCAGAAGCATTTTCTTCCTTCCTGTGAGGCCTGACCCAAAGACCAAGCTAGTTTACTAAATGGCTGATTTCCACAAGCTCTGGATCAGATCCAGAATGGATTAGATGCAAATGATTTTTCTTCGGTTTTAGCTGAAATAAGAATTGTTAAACAAACATAGTCTCCTAATACATAATAAAAATCACCTTAGAACCTGGAATTTTTTAATGCACAAATCAATCCACTGCTCTGAAGCCAGATAAACTATGGTTTCTTATACTTTTCAGTTATGTATTTTAAGGAAATTTTATTTTAGGAATTTCTGGACCACCTGTCATGTAATGTGTCATCATTAACTCAGTCCTTAACAAGCTGAAATCTAAATAAGTCCAGAAGAGCTTCCAAAGATTTCAAATTTCTGTTAGTTAAAAAAGAATATTTCTGTGAATTATGTGTTATCCTTAAATTTTCAAGATACAGTATTCTTTTAATGTGCTTTTTCCACCACAATGTTTATTTAGGGACAGCCTGGTTGCAAGGAGCAACCAGAAAAGAGAATATTTGATGGTCATTTTGGCTTTTAAGCCAGTTCAAAAAACTGAAGATTGAGGAATAAAAGTCTTGCAAACACCTGAAATCAAGATCTAATGCTTAGTACATCTTAATATTCTTTAGTACTCTGACATACAATTATTAAGTTTTTTTTATTATATGACCTTGGAGAAAAAAAAATATTTTTTTTTTAAATTAAACAATATCATACAGGTTTTAGTTTTGTAAGAATTTTCTGACTCCTATCGCTTGAAATTCATTATGATTGTGTTTGATACAGATAAGTGGATTTTTAAAAACCTAATCTTCCAATTTTTGCAATATTTCATCTTTTTTTTAAGGTTTTATATTACTCTAAAATGTGTTGGTTTAAAGTGTTGTGTATTATTCTGAGAGAAAAATTGTAATTCAAAGTAAATATTATAATAGAGTGTTTCAAGATTCAAAAAGCACTGAGACCCTGACTTTTTTTAACTATTGGAATCATTTGTACTGAGATTATAGTTCAGTGTGCAAGAGTTTCCCTGCTGCCTTCTCTTTCTTCCTTTTTCCTTGATGGCAGCCTTCAAGGTGACTTCTTTTTTAAGGTGATATTTAACGCAAGCCAGTCTAGTTTGCATTCAGGATACAAGAAAGAAAAGCTTGTCAAATCCTACTGGGAAGCTCTATAGTACAACAGGTTACTGCAGATCTAGCCACTTTTCCTTTTTTGAGACTGCCATACAGTGTTTCACACAAAAGGATTATTCACTAAAACATATCTTGTTGTTAAAGAACCTTGACTAGAGAAAGACTGCAGAAGTTAAGAGAGGCAATGTTTTACCTAGAGTCCTAAGTAAATGCCTAAACATACACAAATATATTGTTGTTTAAAATTTGGATTAAAATATCTTGGCTTTAAAATGTTCCCCAACTGTCTTTTAAGAATATATTGTTCTTTTCCAAAAGTGCAAGTTTCTCTTTGATGTGCACCATCATTTTGGACAGGTTGCAAATTGTTTCTTAATTTGGTCTAAATTTGCTAATGTACCATTTTAGATTTATTCCATGCTCCTGAACACTGCATTTATCATCAATTTTTATTCACATCTGCTTAGTTGTTCAGCCTACTAACCTAATGCTTGCCTCATTTCCAGATATCAGGGTGGATATGAAAAAAACCAAAAAAAGATTATGTCAGAAAAGAGCAGCAGGATATTTGTTAATTTTGAGTTCTGTGTATAAAGCCTGATTAGCCATGACTAGCTCCAAGTTAAATGTCTGCTATTTGCAGAGGAACACAGGGAGAACAATATTCTCAACTCTTTTTTTTTTCTTCTTTTTAATGATTAAGATACTGTGAACACACACTTTCTCAAAAGGTTCCTCTCAGGTTTTTGTTGGTTCTGTTGGGTATGTTTCTTGGTGAGACTACTGATAAGGTGAGGTGTGTCTTTTTAAGATTAATCGACACAGGATGCATGAGATGCAACATTCAGAGCATGAAGAATCATTAACTAGCAACGATGTCTGAGGGATGTTCCTGCATTTCAAATGCTTCACTGCTTCATTGAGTAGTGAACACAGCAACTCACTCAGAGGCAGATGTTGTGCCCTGCACACATTGCAAATACAAACAATTATCTCCAAAGCGTGCAGAGAAAAATCAGACAAACTATATAATATTCTTGAAGGAATGGGGAAAGAAAAAAAAACGCAACAAGAAAAAATCGAAAATCAAACCCCAAAAACACCCCTAACCTATTTAGAATTAGAAACTTTGTGAATATTGTAATTTTTATAGTCTGTAATAATGTGGATTAAAAACAAGATATTCAAACTCAGATTCAGTATTTGGCCAAGATATTATCTTCTGGTTTGAAAGATTTCAGAATAATAGAAATCTTTCTGCTGAATCTATAGCTAATTTGTAAATTGCTGATTATGGTAAGAATGTTATATCATGTTACCCCACAGCTGCATAATCATGTTGGTCACCACTGGAAATGTCCTGCACTATTTGTCACAGGTATAGCAGAATACCGGAATAAATATATTAGTTA
Organism: Grantiella picta; assembly: GCA_013397955.1. NCBI lineage: Eukaryota > Metazoa > Chordata > Aves > Passeriformes > Meliphagidae > Grantiella > Grantiella picta. The sequence continues at coordinate 1,694,118 of VZRM01006006.1, read as the reverse complement.
TTTAAACTAGCATGGAATTTCATAAGCTAGAGACATTACAATGTATCTCATGAACCAGAAGCTCTCCAATATTTAATGCAATAAATACCTAATGCTAATGAGGGGAATTATGAGAGACGAGGATAATACGAGGATAATACAAAGATAATACAATGATACCTTGCTGTGGGAAGAGGGAAATCAGGCAGGAGTTTGGCTTTCTACTGTCTTCCTGAAACCTAAAACTGTTGGTTCCGTTCTGTTCAGCCAGGATGCTAAGAGCCATAGTACTACAAGCTCTGCAACTATCACTCCTATTGACAATAAAACAAAGAGATCAGGAGCTAAGTGCAAGTTAGTGTGTTTGCTGCAGTGCATCTTGCCTGCTGTAACCATTTTCATCGAGGATAATGTGAATATCTACTCCAAATTTTGTTCCTGTGGTGCTCAAAGGCAGTTTCTGTAGGTTGAACAGGAAAAAAATGATTCTAATGTTAAGCTGTGCAACCAAGATAAGAGACACAGTGCCAAAACTAACGTAGTTGCAAGTGTAAGGGTTTAAATTTCACAGCAATATGACATCTTAGACGTTTGCACCAACTTAAACAATGTGTTGAATCTCAAAGGGAGTACACAGGAATCTTTTCATCCAACATGAAATTGCAGTGACTTCAGGGGGTGAGATGGTATCTTTTTATCACGTAAACTGAGAATCAGTAGAGGAGAAATATTAAGCAAATGGAAAAGGTAAGGGAATGAAACATTATCTTCCCACCTATCCAGGAGGAAAAATAGTGCTTTGCTTCTGCGGCAGACTGAATCTACACACAAAGAGGATTCCCTGATCTGCCTCCGCAGCCCATCACTAGTACCCTACAAAGGCCATCCACTTTGCTCTTACTGCAGACATGGCAGTTAATTCCCAGGGAAGGAAACAGGAATGGAGGAGAAAAGGACAACTCATGAATCAGAAAAGACAGCTCTGAAAGCATTTGGAGAAATAGAAGCTTTGCTCTGTTATTAAGGGAAAAACCAGCCCTGGAAATAATATCTGAAACAAAAGTGAAGGGGGAGATGTTCTGACCTCAGAGCTCTGCTTTTCTCTCTAGACGTCTGATATGCCTCTAATCATTTTTCTAATACTGAATATATGTCAGACATGTTAAAGTAAGCAACTCGACACCTCTGTAAAATCTTCAGTGCTGTCAAAAGGTACAGCTGAGTAGTAGGCTGGAAATTCCTGTTCTCAGTACCTTCAGTACCACAGAAATACATTGCCTTGTTTAACGAACATTCAGACTTTGCATTTTTCCTGGTTCTGACTATCAAAGACATTTCCTGTAGCCAGTCCAAGCTCTCTGAGAGTCTCATGATTACATGGAAAAAAGCTGGGATATATGCAACAGCTAAATAAATGAGCCCAGCATTCAGCATTTGTTTTAAGCCATTAAACCATTTTTTTTTTCACTTTGAGAATAGTGGAGACAGATTAAACAGCCCTTGGTAGTGCATCATGTTAAAAAGGGCCTTCAGACTTGCAGCAATTCCACAGTTGTGTCACAGCCCAGATTCACTCTAATGTTAAATAAAGCTGCATTTTAGTTCTAGCTATACCTCCAGTGAACTCTTTTTATCCCAGGCTTACCAAGTAGGAACAGCCTGTGACTGCCCAAACCTGCCAAAACCAACAGCCAAGTATTCATTCAGGAAAGTCTTCCAGGACTGCTTCTTTAATCTCTGCTATATGCACTATACAGGACAGAGGCTACACTTGACCTCAAAAATGGTTGTTTACTTCAAAAATTTAATTTCAAGCATGGTATCCTAGGTCAAGGCTCCCCAGAACACTGCAATGATGGTTCTCATATACCTGCACAGATGCGCAGTCATATTCCCTTTTCCTCTGGAAATCCTGGATCACTGAACTTTAGTATTCACCTCTGCCTGAAATGTTTAGAACTCAATTTATCTCCATTTCTCTGAAACTTATTTTATTCTTATGATTTTGTCACTAAAGATGCCATTTTATTGGATTTGCATTGGTAATGGGGGTGATACAGAGGAGGCTTCTGTGATAAGCTACCAGAAGCTTCCTCCATATCCAACAGAGCCAATGCCAGGCAGCTCCAAGATTGATGTGCTGGCCAAGCTGGACCAATTAGAAATTGTGCTAATGCCTATGTGATAACATATTTAAGAAAAAAAAGTAATCGCACAAACGTAATCACAGCCAGAGAAGACCAGGGTGAGAATATGGGAGAGGAACAACCCTGCAGACACCAAGGTCAGTGGAGAAGGAGGGGCAGGAGGTGCTCCAGGCTCTGGTGCAGAGATTTCCCTGCAGTCTGTGGTGCAGACCAAGGTGAGGCAGCTGTGCCCCTGCAGCCTGTGGAATTCCATGGGAATGCAGAGATCCACCTGCAGCCCATGGAGGAGACCTACAACAGAGCAGGTGGATGCCTGAGAGGAGGCTGTGACCCTGTGGAAGACCTGTGCTGGATGAGGCTCCTGGCAGGGACCTGCAGACCCATGGCGAGAGGATCCCATGCTGGATCAGGTTTCCTGGTAGGAATTGTGACTCTGTGGGAGACCCATGCTGGAGCAGGCTGTCCCTGAAGGGCTGCACCCTGTGGAAGAGTGACCCATGTTGCAGCCATTTGTGGAGAAGTGTTACCCGTGGGAGGGACTCATGCTGGAGAAGTTCATGGAGGATTGTCTCCCATGTGAGAGACCTTACACTGGAGCAGGGAAACAGCTCCTTTCCCTGAGCAGTGACGGGAACCTGTGATGAGCTGAGCATAATGCCCATTCCCTGTCTCCCTGTATTGCTGGGGGAGGAGGCAGAGCTAGGAAGGAGGGAAGGGTGGGGGGAAAGTGATTTTAGATTTAGTTTACTTCCCATTATCCTGCTCTAATTTTGTTTGTAATAAATTCAATTAATATCCCCAAGTTGAGTCTGTTTTGCCAGTGGCAGTATTTGATGAGAGATCTCTGCCAGTCCTTATCTCAACCCATGAACCTTTTGTTATATTTCTCTCCCGTGTCCACTTGTGGAGGGGAGTGATAGAGCTGTTTTGGGGGGTGCCTGGCATTCAGCCAGGGTCAGCCTGCAGCCATACTAGACTAAAAGGAAATACACTTACTGCTTTATAAAATCCTAGGTCCAAAATGCAGTTGAAAAATTCATAAAGACACAATATCAGAAAAGAAAATCACTTTTAATCTAAGATACAACACTGTTGTCCCTTTTTCTCAAGCAGCTGGCAAGCTATAGATGTTTATCTGAGCCATATAGCTAAAGCCATATCTGAGCCATATAGCAAGGGTTGTATGTTGTCAGACTGCCTTCACTGAAAAAAAAAAAACAAAAAGGCATAAGAGCTTTGAGACCCTTTCGGGAGTCTCTTACAGATGATCATATTCCCAGACCCCTTCTTGCAGATATTATTGATCCAGACCTTAGTCAGTAAGCACTTTTTATTTTGCTTCTCTTATCCTGTTCACTGTCCTCTTCATTTTAAAAATGTTCATGTCCTTTTGGCATAGAAAATATTATCTTCTGTACTTGATCCTTGGTCTACTAAGTGAAAAAATGTCTTTTCAGATCTGGGGGACAACATGCGGGTTTCAGTACGGGACCTTTTGGAATAAAAAAAATCATATTTTTCCCACTCATACATTGCAGAAATGTATTTATATATGGACACTCATTTATCATGAGACTTTAAATTTTTTAATCATATGTGTATGGATTTAATAAATGAATAAATAGAGATTCAGAGTCTGGCAGTAAAAGCCATGGGTGAGTACCAGTTTAGAGGACAGATACAGCTCAGAATGGACTGTGATTCAAGCTCTGTAAGACCATCATAAATGCTATGAGCCATTCTAGGTGATCCATCTTGTGCTGTGTTCCTAGGGTTTTTCCCCTTGGAAACACTCGTAAAAGATTCACTCTCATTGCAATATAACAGATTTTCAATCCTCAAAATCTGTGTAAAATAAGGTTGTTATTTAGGTTTAAGTAATACTTGCTGGGGAACACTAGCAATGCAAAAAATTATTACTGATTAGCATTAACTAAATCATAACATTGAGATCTGTAGAAGCTCAGGTTTACATTTATCATGCAGAATCACTCTTTTGTGTATGTTAAAGCATTGTGGTGCTTAATACTAGGTAATAGTAAGGCTTGACACCATACTACGTGCCTTGAAACCCAAAGCTCAGAATTTTCAGTACAGCAGTATCTTTTTAAGGGGTGGCACAGCTATCCTGTGAATTCTTTGTCGTGTTCTGATGGGCTTAAATAACATTTTTCAATGTTTCGGTGTCACATTGTTGCACAGGACCTCAGCGGCATATCCTGAGTTGCATGTGGCATTAATGAAAGAGGACTGTAAAGGAAATATGTTGGCACACAAAGGTTCCACACCACCCTGGCTACATATTTCCAATACTTTATCATATGTAACACCAAATATAACAGATTTCGCTGGCTTCTAAAACATAATTATGTGGACAACACTTCTAGGTGATTCATAACTGGTTGAAAAGGTATGTCTGAACTTCTGGAATGTTGCTTCTAGAAGCAGAAGCAACAGAACTGAGCAATCTTACTTTTTGGTCATGGGAAACACAGAGGAGACTAAAACTCTGATGGTTGTCCCCTTCACTGGAAGTGTGAGCACCATCTTCTCCCGTTCTCCACATAACTCTGAGGAACAGCATGTTTTGCTCACAAATGGCACTTGAGGAAAACATCCTACCGAGTCAATGTACAGATGTCATTTGTGACTGTCTTATTTCTTTTTCAAGAGGTTTCAGGAGGTTTTTGCATGTATCTGAGGGTGTGAGGAGGGGAGGTGTGGAAGTAACTGTAATGTAAACACATGCTTCAAGAAAATGTTAAAGCTAGAAGTACTCTCAGTCGAAGGACTTGTAAGTCTCCAGTAGGTCAATTGGTATAGGAAAAAGATTTAACAAAGAAGATCTGAAACAGGAGAAACAGGTAGTGAGCTGAGGAAATATATGGTAATTGTGTTTTACACAGCCCAGTTCAAAAATAAGCTTATTCATAATTCAGAACAAGTTGACTGATGCTGGAACACCACCTGAGTAAAACACCTCTACATTCTGAAAGAGAACATAATTCTGTGTCCCTGGTGTATTTCTTCATTTATAAGCTGTCTGAATTTAAAAGGCAGATGTTTTATTCTGGGAATTGACTGCAAGGGTGATTGCTTTCAGGTGAAACACTTAATAAATTAAAATTTAGGGAGCAAGATAACCCTACTTAGGGAGAAGAGCTGAAATAAGTAACTGTGAAAAGGAAAAAAAAAGCCTGGTGGTTTGTGTTACATTTCTGTGTCTAATTAGATAATTAGAAGGTGGGGAGTAGAGGGCCTAATATTGATTATTTTTCCGAAAACATCTTTGCTGCGAACAAGGACACAAATAGAAACTGAAAGCATTTTGGTGTGCAATCTATAATGGTCACCTTTAAGAGATTTATGGTTGCTTTAGATAACAAAACTATATTCTCTCTGAATTTGCACTGCACTTTAAAGATTGTTGCAAATACAGAATTAATTGTAGTTAGATATCACTCAAAATGAAAAGTTTTTGAGGATGATCTTTGGTGGAACAGCAGCAGTCAGCAGATGTTATTTTTTTTCTAAACATAAACAATGCCCACAAAAGAGAATATTAAATACTGACCCTCAGGCAATTGCTTGCGCCAAGTGTTTTAGATCAAATTCAAAAAAGAAACACATAAATACTTTTTCAGTCTTGGCTACTCAGATAAACTTTGCATATTCCTTGTTGGGTTGCTGGGGGGGTTTTTTGGAGCAGGCAAAAGGGGGGTTTTGCATAGATATTTCAGAACATTCATTCACAGGTGTCTCTATATGTATTTTAGACCAAATAAACATTTGGAAGTTAAGTAAATTCTCATTTCAGGACACAAAACCATCACTTGACATGATCCAGGACAAATTAGGCAACTGGGAACTGGTGCTTCAAACTGCGCAAAGAGAGGGTGTTTAGATTTTTCTGATATTTCTCCCAAACAAGAGAATTATAAATTTGAGTAATTAATATGTCTGTATACATTCATTAAGACTTCAAATTATATACCAAGTTACAGTCATACTGTCCATTAGTGCTTCAAGGGATTTTAGGTTGGTTACTGTAGCAAAGAATGGAACACCTGAGCACTGGGATACAGACATTTTATCACTGACATGCCAGGGTATAAAAGTGGGAAAAAAATGAGGGCTTTTAGTAAACTCATAATAACAAAATAAAAGCTTTCTTCATGCAATTTTCTCTTTTTTCACCATTTTCTTTTTCAAAATCACTGGAATTTACAGTTGTCTTCTCTGGATACAATTGCTCATTTTTGTAGGTTGTTTCAGATTTTGGGGGTTTTTCTCACTATTCTAAAAAGACATAAAAGCCACATAAAGTCATATTTTTACTGATATAGGAACATATTATACATATATTTTTTTATGTTTCATTTAATAAACTGACTATTAGGCCTCAGCATTCCTGTAATTAGATTCCATAATCATTAGAATTATAAACCTGTTGATGATGATGTAGATGGTGTTTGTATTATTGTTGTTGTTGTTGTTGTTAGTTTATGTCTACAAAATTGTATAGCCTTCCTTTTTGTTGAGCTGCATTGGAAATACCAAATGGGACAGGATGGAAGGCAAAATTTGGTTGCAATAGAAATAAAGGTGACAAAACTACCCATGCTTTCTTCACTCAGAAATAAGTTTATGAAAAATTCATAGAAGAAAAAAGGCTACTCTGGTACTCAGACACATATTTCTTTTCCTCAATTTATTCCTGTTGCAGGTAGAAACTATTCCTATATTGATAAACTTCCTGCGAACTTCTTGAAAAGCTAATAGTATTGTAGAATTGAATTTGGAATTGCAACTTTCAAATATTTCTTAAGTTTAATAAACCCACAGGGATTGTTTTACCTGAAGGACTTTAAACAAAAAATTCCCGGTTTATTTTTAACTTCCACCAAAGCATATGTCTCTAGTAGATGAAAAGCTACTTAATTTTGTCGAAATGAGTCATCTTTCAATGCAAGTCTTTTGCTCTGAAGGTATAGATACCGTAACTAGATACAAGTAAAATAAATCTTCTTTCAACACATTATCTACTTTTGACGAATTCTATTGCCTAAAACACCTTTTTTTGCTAACGCTGGTGTTATCTATGAAAGGTATCACTGGCTGTACACTGCCAATAAAATTTTGTCATGGAATATATTTTATGAAAAAACAGCTTGGGAGACTCAGAAATAGAGAGTTCCTTTCACAAATTACAGCTCTCCTCAAAAATTATACATATGAGATGATAACTCTTGAAAAATTTTTCTCCTCTAATTTACGATAAAGAAACCATTTGTTACTAAAATCTGTTGACCTCATATTACATTTTCCTGCTAAAATTCCTCCATTCTGCTCCCCCTACCCTGCCCAGCCTCCAAATTCTCCTGTTATGCTAAGTGAAAAATAACCTTTTGGGGGATCTGGGGGGTTTTTTTGGTTGGGATTTTTTTTCCAAGAAAGTGACAAGACATCAATGCCCCTCAAGAGAAACAATCGTTTCAAAAATTCCTTCTTGTGTTGAATTAAGCAGGAACAGTTTCCATACCTTACAGGAATTTCACCCTAGAAATGCAACTACCAGACTGGTGAGGAATGGAGCAACATATAGCCCATGTCCCGCAGAGATAGTACATTAAATAAGATTAACAGGGTTCATCTGGAGGTTTTCTGGTCCAGTTCCCTACTCAAAGGAGGGATAAATATGAAATGTGATAAGCATTTTCAAATTTTGATTCAACTTCAAAGGTATAGAATCCCCACAGCTTTGAAACAGACAAAACAGAATGCATTCCATTGTTTTCTCCAGAACTAACAAAGTCTTGCTTTGCTGCCTTTCGTATCTTTAATTGATGACTCCTAGAAGCTTTCCCCAGTTTGGTTGGTGACAATATATATTTATTGATGTTAACATGATGAATTTAGAAAGATTTGTTTTTTAGTATTTTGCCCGATGACTTATATTATTTCCCATGAAAAAAATGAATCTTCTTTGATTTCAACTTTAAAATTTCATTGTCTTTCCACTTCAATACACTTTCAGTATGAGCCTTAAGAATGATTCAACACTTGCTGTTCACAAACCACTTTCCATTAAACAACTGATATCAAAATTAAATCAAAATGAAGACAATACTGAAACAGTTTTGCTGGAGACTTAATCAGTTTTGTGTGTACAAGTGAGATCACATAGACTAATTAATAGAGTTTATGATACTTATACCAGACATGGATCATGTTCCTTGTGTGTGGTTGAGTAAAAAATGTACTTAGGACACTTTCAACCTCAGATAAAAATTCTTTCTGTAAACGACTAGCAATGTATGATTGAGGGCCTTTTACTCAGCTACTATTCCAAAAACTAATTAAAATCTATTCTTGAATAACTTTAAATATATGAAGGAAAATTAAAATTATCAATAATAAAATATAATGTGTTTCTTTTATTTCTTGCACAGGCCAGTGTAAAGTGCCTATAAGTTTAAGAAAATTATACTCTTGGAATGAATGGATATAAGAAAACATAAAAATCCTAACTCTTAAAAAATTCCATAAAAATTTCTGACTTCCTTACATCCCAGCTCATACCCATATGCAAAATTAAATTACTACAATGTGATAAATTTAATCGTTTATGAACGGTGCAATCAATTTAAACTGCTCAAAGTGTCCTTCTAAAACTTGTGATTGAGATGAAGCCTGAAGCACCTGTATTTTGAACGACAAAGTCAGAATCTGAAAAAAAAGCTTCATGAATGGAGGGATGGTCTGGTGTCTGACGGAATGTGATGAAAGTGGTAACATGTAAATGTGACGAATAGAGAGGCAGTCAAATAAATGTCAAAAGATTGCAGACCTACAAAAAAAAGTACGTAGCTGTAGAGTAAATCCCAGAATTAATAAAGATCATCCATGTAACACTGCTGCAAGACAGTAAAGACAAACATAAGTTGCAGATGTATCGTATCAGCCTGACAGCCCAGAGAAAGACATGAGACAACCTTTTGCATCTATATAATTATATATGGTTTAATGAGCCAATATCAATGTCAATATAATGAACTCAACTTGAAGAGTCTACCAAGAAAAAAAAAAGAGCCATGATATAATAGTTCTTTAGCTCTTTAGCCTTTTAGAAGTTACTGCAAAAAAATACAATGGTCACTTGCTCCTATATATGGGCAGAGATGGACTAAGTACCCTCTTTTAATCTTAAAAAAATCTTCGCAGACATCCTGTCTCATATCAGCCTACCATATTCCTACAACTCTCCTAAGGCAGAATTGTGATACTTACAATTGGAAAGCAGAGCTCATTTTATAGACAGCAGCCTTCCTCTATGTTCATTCAGTTTTTTCACTGTTTTATAACCATAGGGGTTTGAAACGTGTGAAATCTTCCAAAAGTCCCTCTGGTCTGTATGACTTGAATTCAGCTTGAGGAATATTCTAAATCATTTACCATGGCTGTCTTTATCACAGTTAATCTTACGTATATAATTTTGCAAATTCTCCAGAAAATTATTTGTCATTTTCCCAACTACTTCTTTAAAAGCTATTTTGTATAAGGTTTCATTAGGGGTTACTGATGCAAGACACTGGGATCATTTCAAATTCACAGCCATCCTAATTAAGAGACTCAATTAAACCTGAGTCTCTGTATGTTGAATGGAATACCTTGAATTCCCTAATCAATTATTTAAATTTTAACCTTATGTCCTCTATCACTTCTATTTACTTCTATTTAGTGTTTTTTCTTACCCTATTGTTTAATTCTTTTACAAAGTGCTGTGTGTGTGACATTTACCTCGCATTTATTCACAAAGTGCTTAAAGTTCATTATTGACTATGCATAAACAATGTATGCTAATTCTCTTTACTTCTGTTTCTGTCATTATTGAATTTTAAATTACATAAACAAGAGCTCAACATCTACAAGCTAAGGCTTTAGAAAAATGCATCATCTTTGAAAAAAGTCAGGCCCTCTAAATGTATGCTCTTTCCTAGAGGAAAATAAAAGATGGAAACAGGCTAGAGCATTTGTTAAAGACAACATTTTTCTTTCAGATCTACATGGCTGATCTTAACTCCATTACCCTGCTCACCTCTTCTGCACAGATCTCTGAGCATGAAAGATATACAGAACAGACTATCAAAGGTGAGATCTGCTTGGTAAGATCTGAAAAAAGAATATTGCTTTAAACTGACTGTCCAAAGCTTCAAGATCCAAATATTAAATAAAGCTCCATTTTAAGTAGGCTAGAAAAACATTTCCCACTTATGGCTTACCAGAATCAAACACTGACACATTCTTCAGTATTCTGAACAAGTGGAAAATTTTTCAATATTCCTAAAGAGTATATAGGCCTTTTTCTTTTCCTGTACTCAAGCTCTGCCACCCAAAGCTAAATGGACCAGCTGCAAAGATTTTGCTATCAGAACTACCTTGAAAAAAGACTGAGAGTAACCAAGTCCTGTTTCAAATTGTTACCATGTCTCAGGAAATACACGTTAGATTCCTCACAGAAAAATATCACAGCATCTTGCAGTCTCAACCACAAGATTTAGAAGTCCTGTAGTTGCTATAACACCACCATTCAACCTCCTCCTCTTGATCCCTTTTGCACTCATATGCAAAAGAAAAACCTAATCGTGTGATTCTCATGCACATATAGAGGGAGAGCAGTTGCAGGCAGAAAAGACCCATCAGTCATGATGCTGTGACATCTTTCTACACTGCTGATTGAGGAGCTGAATGGTCAGGACATAGACTGCAAAGTGAAGACCCTCTGTCACTATAAATTGTTATGTTTTGACTGAAGAGATTTAGGTTCAGAAATGACCAGATGATGACGTATGTCACATATCACACTTATCAGTCAAGAATTCTATTCTTGCCCCATGTGGGGCAAATAATACAAAGAAAGATCTTGAAAAGAGAAAATTTTCCTCAGAAATGCCAGTATCTATGGCTCCTGTTTCAATACACATCAAATGCTGAAACCTTGGCAATTTTTTCATAAACTTTGACAGATTTTCTAGCTGTCTATTGCCTTAAAATAAGTCAAAAGTCAAGTAGTTCTCTATTTAGACTTGCAATTTTAGGAGCCATTGCTTAAGTACAGGATACCAGCTTTTTACTTTGGTGTAGAAGTAGAGAAGTGGGAACTCATAACACTTCCACATGGTGATTTTAAGATCTTGGGCTTTGATCTGTAATCTGAAAGGACTCCTTTTTACCCATTCATTTGCATTACTAGTTAAAAATTGGAAAAGACATTTTAACAGTGTCGTCAGCCACCCATTCAATCACTTTCTCAGTACAACTCATGGGTACCACTAAAACACATTTGCAAAGGAGAGTGTGACATTGCAGAAGCAATAAGACTGATGAATGCTGACCCCAGAATTCATGATGAAAAGTAATTTGGAATTTTTATTAGTTAGGTGGGGAAAGTGAACATTTTTTAGGGATTAGTTTATTTTTCAAAATTTTATTGACAGAGCTAATTTTAAAGTCTCTCTTTTGGGAAGGGTTTCCAATGAAAAATGAAGATCCATGTCTCCAAGGACTGTAGCGATACTAAGCTTGAAAAACTAAATTATTGCCTTCCAAAAAATTGAATAAATGAGCATATCTTATCAGATAAGATTCTGTTACCTTGTGAATGTGCAAAAATAGGCATAAAATTGTAAATACAGAGCTCAGTGTTACTGACATACTGGCCATGCTGCTTCTGCCAATCCCATACTAGAAGAACAGATGTGGTAGCAGATAAGAAGCAAGAATACATTCCACAAAATAAAATGTCATAATCATATGCAGGTCTCAAAATGAACTGCTTTTTCATGTCAATTTTAATTGTCAAAATCTTCCAACATTACCTTTGAGAAAATTGTTTTAAACCAACATGATAAAAAAGCACAGCTTTATGTTCTTAAAAGAATGTGTCACAATGCCTGATTCTGATATGGGAGTTGGCTTGAATAAAATATTTTCACTTATAAGTGTAAAGTATAAGCAAAGTAAAGATACAAAACTACTTCTCCATTACAAATTGTATTGTGTTTTTATATAATACAATCTAATTTATAAAGTCCCTTGTCACAGAAGCTTATCAAGGCACTTCACACCCTGAAAGGAATTATACATCAGCTCAGTAAAAAGCCATCTTTAAAAGAGTCTTTAATCTTATTTTAAAACATTTAGCTAGGGAATGAAATAAATGGCTTGTAATGCACTCAGACCCAGCAGTCTCGCATATATTTATCTTTTGAATGCAGAATTCTCAATAAGGGTGAGTGCAGTATAGCAACTTCAGTATCACAGTATTTGTTCAAGGTCTCTGCTGAATTTCATGAATTAGTCCCTCTTTCCTTTCTGTTGACCTTATGTTCATTTATTGCTACATAAGGTCAAAGACTGACATCCCAGAGCAGACTAAAGCCCTTTTAGTTCTTCCTGGAGTAAATCCCAAGTCTGTCAGCATCATTGTCTGCATCCTCCAAGCTCCATCAACCTTCTTTCAGAAGGGTCAACCTAATGTGCAAAATGGAGTGTGGGTAATCCTGTGTTCAAGCTGCATTTAGTCATTAGTCCTTGCTAGGCTACTGAACAGCATGCCAGTTGTGCCACTTGTTTTTGTTGAGGCTTATTACCTGCGAATCAAACAGACAACACAGGTAAAATCTTGGCTCAAGTGAAATTCATCTCTTTTGCCTGAGTGTTGCTGCTACCCTTCACTGAGTGAGTCTTATTACTGATATTCTGCTTTTTATGATGTGTGTTTACTTGGCAGTGCAATGTGAAATTCCCACGCAGGTTTGGAGGCGAGCACAGTCCAGCCACAATGCTCCACCTGCGCCAGCTCAGTCAACAATGCTCCACTGCACTTCCCCGTGGGGAAAAGGAGTTGATGCTCTGTTCCACACTGCCGTGGCTAATACCTGGGTATGTGAATGAGCCTGTCTGAGGTGATCTGCAGTAGCACTGTGCCATACTGCAGTCTGCCAAGCTGATAAGCCCACAGTCTTGACTGCCATCCACCCACACATCTTTGCCTTCCTCCTGTTGGGGAGTAAATAGTAATATAGACTGTTGTGAAGTGTCCATCAAAATCACTTTAAAAAAACTGGTTCCATATGTTCCATTCTTTTTTTATGGCTAACTGAGACATTCTTTCTTACAAGGACCTAAAAGCAAGAGCAGTGAAATTCTATTAAAACAAGAAACTAAGTTATGCTAAAGAGACCTGAACTCATGTTTCTGAGAGCCTGAAGAAACTGGATAATGGAGCAGTGTCCAGCTATATGTGCAAGCTCCTAATGCCCTACATTAGGAGCATCCACTGAGAAGTGCTAGATCACAGAGGTAACTCTGTCTGTGAGGGTAATTCTGGCCATGCAGCACATTGCAGCACCATTTTCCTGGTAGCTAGAAAAGCTGGGATGTTACACAGCACAGAGCACTAGGGTAGAGATGTTAGAAATGGACCAAGACATCACCTGTGGTATAAATACCTCATCAATGTAGTACTGTGCACAGTCTGTGACCCAGCATTGAAGCACCCTTCCTAGCTTTATAACCAGATTTTTAACATGGCAGTGATCTATGTGTCTTAGACACAGTTAGAAGCTGGTATAAGACATGTTTCTGTGGCTCTGTGATTTTCTTACATGTCGGCTTTTGGTGAAAAATTTCAGGGATGCAGCAACACTTGCAAGGTCTCATTTATGGGGAGGGAATGAGCCTGCTGAATCCAGAGATGATGGGCATTTCAAACTGTGTAGCAGTTCCAAACATTTTTCTCCTCTGCATACAGACAGAACATCATCAGGCTGTTTTTTCTCTCTTATGCAAATCCCGTCATTTCAGGATCAAACCCTTTTAATAGCACGTGAAAACAACATATGAGCAACTCCCTCCTTTCAGCATAGGGAGAAAGAGAAGTGAGTATCAGTTACCTGTCATAAGCACTTGTCAGCTCTGTTCCCATCACAACGGAGCCCACTAAGCTGCAGTCAAAAAATTCTTGTATTTTACAATTTTTTTTCTTAGTCAATGTCTAACGTTTTCTTCTACTTATTTTGCAGAGCTATTTATTCCTATCTCCATTGGGTTTGAACCTGCCATATCTCTTTCATACTCACCCCTTTTGTTTTCCTTGTTTCATCTCATTCTGCATTTCCTTGCATTTTGTAAGTCTTGTTGTTATCATTGTCTGTAGAGTTGCTGATGCTCGACTTTTCCCTTAATTTGAGATGAACAGAGGAAAATGAATTATGTTCGATGTTGAACATATGCACACAATAAACACCCAACTTTTAAAAGATGTCATGGAAGCATCTGCTATGTTATATTTTTATGATGGGTATAAAACTAAAATAATTGGTATTTACTTTTTATTTTCATCTTCAGATGTCATTTCTGCCCACCCCCTCTATTCCCACTTAAAAATGTAGCACTACATTAAAGTTAAATTGACATTAAAAAAGTCAATTTCAAAGCTTTTTTTTTGACTCCTGAAATTAAAACATTCCCGAAGTAAAAATAATCTTAACTACTGCAAAGTTTTATGCCCTCTCTTGCACTCTACGCTCATTACTGACTACAGCTTAAAATCTATGATCATTAAGGCCTTTACTACCTGTTGGTGTGCATACAAGTGAAAGGCTTTGTGTCTGACTACTTAAACTGAACTGACACACCTAATAAAACAGGCATTGAAAACTCAGTAAAGGGTTTTTTGGCACCCCAAGAAGCGAGTGGGATCATAACATAATTAAAATACACAGAAGGCAACTCTGAGTCAGCAAGGCAGCTACAGGACTTGGTAACTATAACTTGATTACTCCTGAAAGCTGATAAAAATCAGAAATAGTGATTGCCCACCACAGGCATAACATATCCTGGCTGCTTTAGAAACATAATCACTGAGTTGCAGGAGGTCTAATCAACAGCTACCTATAATCTCTGTGATAGCTGTAAAAACGTGTTAATGAAATATTCATGCAGGTAACTGTCATAGGCATAAAACATTATAACCAACTCCTTTCAGTAATGAATACTTTATTGGACCATCCTGTTCCAACTTATTTTCCTACAAAAGCAATGTAGGTTCAGCTGCTGATTCTTCCTAGACACTGTGAGCAACAACTCAGTGAAAATATCAGTGTTGAGTCGAATTCTGGAAGAAGCAAGGATCAGATGTTGGAGCCTGTTGCTCCTGGAGAAGATCGCACAATTTAGTGCCAGAATGCAATTCCCATTTTAGAGATAGCTCCTTTTGTTTATAATATATTGGCATTTTTTTTAATTTGGAAAGGCAAGAAATTTTATATATATGTGGTTCATTCTTGGTCCTACTTTAATGACTCAGGAAACGACCAAAGAGGAAGCATGTTGTTTAGCAAAGGCATTAGGCTGACCTGACAACCACCTCTAAGTCTTAGAAAGTTGTTTAATCTCCCTGCATCTCATTTCAGGAAAATAAAGAAGACAGTAATTCCTTTCTGCTTTGCTTACAGACAGAATTAACATTCATTAACATGAAGTGCATTTGTATATATATATTTTGCAAGGTACATTAAATATCTGTGAAACATATATATAAAATTATGCAACATGGTATTGTCTAATTATGAGACTTCAGCTGGCATGACAGCAGACAAAAAGTACAAAAACCTCCAGATTTTATGAAGAATTAAGAATCCTACCCATCTCAATACTGTGAAAGATTCCTAAAAGGCATCAGAAAATCAGAAACTTAGGGAGCTATTTGGAAAATACAGCCCATAATCAGTTTAACTAGAATAGAGATTATTTTGTGTAGAACAATCAAAAGCTTTGCTTATATAGCATTGTATAGGAACCTTTATGCTATTTTCCTTTGATTAGAACATTAAACTTATTGTCTTTAAAGCCTGAAGTGATCACTTCCTTAATAGAAAGTATTTAATTTTCAACTGTTTTTGAATTTCATTTGCCAATTCAGTTCCATTAAAACTTTTAGTGTATATTAAATGAGGCAATGTGGAAAATATTTTTAAAAACAGGCATATTCTGTATTAAATGTCCAGTGATTATGTCAGATATGGTTTCAAATATACCTCTTGACTCATGTATTAGCCACCCACAGTTCTATTGTCATTTCAATAGCTTTACCAGAAAAATAGCAGGAGATTGATCTTCTACCCAAAAGAAAATCTAAAATTCCCTTAGAGCATCTTAAAATATAAAATACCAAACTTAGCTGAGAAGAAGTAAAAGACAGATCCAAGAAATAAATTCAGATGCTCCAAGCAAAATTTGCAACCTTGCTCAAAACACCCTGCTCAGCTACTGCCTGCTCTAGAGACACTTATATCTGATAGATACTCACCACTAAAAGTTCTCAGGCTACCTAGAGCTACCTAGAGTTGTGCCCAGGAGTGTTTCAAACCACTGCAACCATAAATCACGGGCTCCCAGTCCAGGAGGGCTCTGGCTGCCAGAATGCAGTACATCTCTTCTAGCCACATCAGCGCTACTGCAAATGCACCACAGAGGAGCTCCAAAGAGGCAGACTTGTTAAGCATATGCCGAGCAGATCAGGATGAACCTGAGATCGCGACCAAGACCTCGCTCTACATCAGGGTCACAGCCGGAGCAAACTCGTGGCAGCGATGACACTGAGCTGCTGCAGATACTCGTGCAGGGAGCCCAGGCACCCCGACACCCCTCTGACTCTGCCACGCTCCAGCAGGAGCTGTGCTGGGGAGCTCAGAGTAAGTCTCACACTCCATATTTCAGGATTCACAGATGAAGTAGCAATGAACTCCTCTTCTGCTCAGGAATCTGCTTGACGTGATGAGCCTGCTCTGAAAATATTTACCACAGTTTATCAGAGCAAGCATTATATGCAACACAGAAAACAGGCACAGGTGGCACTTCAGCTCTTTACCATAAGCTACTGTTTTGTGCCATAGTGCAAAATGGGTTGGTAAAATTCCTTTTTTTTTCCCAAATCAGCTGTCTTCACCTGCTGGTGAATTCCTAAAATCTAGTTATATAGGCTTAGGTTTATTGATATACTTACCTTAATTGCTCCCCTTTCTCTTCCAGAGGACTCTGAATTATTAGTGTGCCAAAGCATAACTCCAGCAGGAGAAGCTGGTCTTATCTGCATGCAAAAGAGCTGCCAGAATGGAAGCTGTACCCTTCCCAAGGATTTGTGGGTTTGTCTGTCCTCAGGCAAATAAGGAGTCTGAATTTGCTATATTCTGAGTGATGTGAATAGTTGGTACACCAGCTAATAAAAGAGCTTTCACTGTTATAATTACCTCTTTGGACATGCATGCCATCCAATTAAAAAAAAAATTTATACAGATGAAAAATGAGTTCCAGACTAAATCCCAAGAGTTGTAACTCAGAAGATCCCTGCTGGCCTGCCAATAGTTTTAGCCTATATTCTGAAAGCCCCTGTTTCTCCGAAGACATGGATTAACAGGCAAAACCGCAGCATCCACGGGCACTGAAAACAGCAGGTCTCTCTGTCGGTGTCCTGCAAAAAACACAGATAAATTCAGATGTTCATGCACTTATCTCTGTTCAAAAGCAGACATATGTCCTGTCTCTAGTCTTCAATCCTGATCTGTATTTATATCAGGAGCAAGTTTGGGCAATTTAAAAAAGCTCTTTGGCCAATTAGCTCTTCTTAATATAGTTAATCTTTGAAAAAATTATCTGGAGTCAGAATTCTCAACACTCTCCAGAAAAAAAAAATCCCAATATTGTCCATTGGTAATATGATAATATGAATAAAATAATCACCATATTTTGCTTTTAACAAAGCACCATACAAGAGTCAACTAATTATTGTTAATTTAAAAATTGTCTTCAACCTGCCTATTTTCTAGATGCATGAGAACCAGTCATCTGATTTTATAATGATGAAATTACAAAAATGTTTTCAAAGAATATATGAAGTAACAAGGCATAAAATACTGAAAGAGGTGTAAGAGCAGTTAATTATGTTGTACAATATATTATGTGGTTGTAAAGCAGTCAGGATCAAGGAGAATCTCCACATGAATGGAGATTCAGTATTTTATTATCTTCAAAACCTTTCTGCTTACACTGTCAGCACAGTAGCCTGAAAAGATTCAGTTTGTAGAGAGGCAATTTTATGTCATGATAACCAGGGATTGTGGAAGCAACCTCTGTCCACTGCATATTATGAGGATGCAGAACTATGCTGTTTGGGCAGTATAGGCTCTAAAAAATTATCCTTTTAGTTCTGAAGTAACTGAGTAATCAATATTTTGCAATTTTATGGACAGTCTAGGAACTCAGGACATCTGACATATGGCTCGTATGTGACGTGTATTTTCATAAATCATTATGACATGAATAATAGATTTTATGTATTTGAGATTGGATATGTGGCAAGTGTGGAAATGTTATTTTTCTGATATGTCAGCATAGAATTAAACTAGTTGTCAGTCAAGTCCAAAACATCTTTTTTACTCAAACCAAAATAACATATTACAAATAAATAGAAATAGAAATATAGAAGTAGACAACAACAGCAAAAAGAAGGGGGTTGTGTTTGCTTCATCTATTCTAAAATGCATTCTGGATGTTTTCACAAATTACTATTTTGGAAAAAAATAAGTGACTATGCAAGACACATAAATGAATATGGAATTATCTTTCAGCAGTCAGTCCATCAGCTGTAGATACTTTGGATGTATTAAATTTGGGGGGGGATGGAGAGAGCCCTTCTACCTACCCTCTGAGCTTTTCAAGTACCTGTGAAGTGCTTCCGTTCAAACTTACAGGGGTCTGTGAGCACCCATTTGTCCTGTAAGAGATATTTAATGGAAGAGTTTAAAGATCTAAATGTATCTAGAGGGCCACAGATTTCTCTGACTGCTTAGAAACAAAGCTCACAGCAAGAGGAAAATGAGGAACACCAAAGGAAATGCCAGTATGTTTGCCAACTTGCCCATATTTGCTTCCTGCCAACATGACATATGCTTTTTGTGATTTGTATTTACTTCTGCCTTAAAAGTGAAAGCAGCCTCTTCTGATTCAAAATTACCAGGTTTCACAGAAAATTATTGTTTCAATATCCTTTTCTACAGTGTGGCTAGTCAGTACCAGATAAGGTTTCACTTTATTGTAAAATGTTGAAATACATTTATATGTTGGTGCTAGAGTAGTGTAACAACACAGTGTTGTTGCTGTAAACCTCATCCTCCCTTTCCAACGTGTTTCTAAAATTAGTTTATGAAGTCTCTAAAGCAGCATGAGTCTTCTGCTTGCTCTGCCACAGTTTGTAGGATAGCTAAAAACAACACAGCAGGATGCTGCAGCCTCTGTGGACTCATCATGCCAGGCTTCAGGCTCCAAGAAAAGGATGATACAGCACCAGAGATTTAGGCTACATGAGCATGCATAATCCTGTGCATTTCTCTCCCCACTTCTTTGGGACATTCCTTTCTCAAAGGGGAGACATAACCCACCCTCAGCATCTTGGAATGGGCTGATTTTTATTCAGGAAGTCTATCTGGCTCGCAGTTGAGTTTGGATCTTTGTTTTGAAAATATATATACTGGAAATGCACAAGAGGAAATAAGCCTTTCTGCTCTTTCTCTGTTTCTTACACAGACATCATCTGCCACTTGGCTAATGTAAATAGATGTGACTGTGAGTAGGAAAGGAAATAGTTCTGGTTTCATTGGTCTCAATTCACCTGTTTCTGTCTGATTTAATCAAACACCTTTAGAATTGTCATGCCCTCAATCAAAAGGTAAGCACAAAATTACGGGTAGTCCAAGGAGGAAAGTGACTGAAAAATATTGACCATTTTTTCAACTCTTAGGTTGAGCAGGGACCAGTATTCACATGGGAATTCCCTTCCCCAAAATGGTACCTTAGGCACAGCAAATTGCTCACTGCTTTCTCAGAGGAGGTTGGTTTAATGACAGCTCTACATGGTCATTACCACATACCCTCTGGTTGTCATGAGGGCTTCCAAAGCACCACTTCCACAAGTCATTACTTCTTGCATTTTCTCCGCTAATAGCCTTGGCAAGTTAGGTGAAATTAAATCAGAGAGACAGCATAAAAATGGCAGAAAATAAATTGATAAATTCACCTAAGAACATTATCAGGTTTTACTGTATGTTGGAGCGTCCTTTGTCAAAAAAAAAAAAATTCTGCTGGAATTGTCTTTGCTGTACCATTGATGGACACCTTGGTAATGGATGTTTCCTCCAGCTGAGACAAAGGGACACCACATGCTAAAGCAGCAGTTTGCCATGCACTGATATTTGCCAAACTTTTTGACATCACTTCAGCTGTTATTGTGGAGATGGCTTCTGCCAGCAAACATGTATGTGACCTGCAAGTCACACACAGGCAATCTTCTCTCTGGTTTGTGTCTTTAAACATTTTGATCATCTACTGAGTATTGACATCCACTGAATTCAGTTGTTATGTTTTCTATCTAGAAGTTAATGAACTCTTTTTCTTAAGCCATACTTCAGTTTTCTGTGTGTGACACAGCAGTCTGACATCATAAAAAGCATCTGTCCCTCTGGAGACCCATGGCAGAGTTGGATTTTAACGCTCTGCAACCATGGTTACACTCGGCGTGCTTTCCTGAATTTCACATAATTGAGAAACTGGCTTAGCACTGTTGCAGCAAGAAAGGCTATTCATTCACTTGATCCTTCTGTGTGGTAGTCCTTTCTTTTAGCTGTTTGTTCAAAACAGCTTGAACCATGGAACAGATCCAGAACATTTCTCTGATAACTGAAGATATATTTTCTAATTAGTATTAGAAGGAAACAAAAATTCATTCCTAAGTGTACATTTGTGTTTGGGGCTAATTTAATTTTAATTTCTGTGATATTTTTGCATTACATTTGTAATAGAAACAGGATTTTTGTTTCTTGTATTCACTGGTTCATATAACATAAGAATATACATTTTGAATAGGAAATATCATAATAATTCAGCAAGAAAAGTAGAAAAAGAAACCACGGGAGTCACTTAACCCACAGTCAGAAATAGTGGTTGCAAAGCTTCCATTTGCTTTTAAGGCTCGTAAAGCAGCAATAGGCCAGAGGGAGAAATGGAAAATTATAGGCACAGATGGTCTGAGGCTGAGAGAGGTAAAGGTAACTGAGGAAAGTCTCTTCAGAAACTGAAATAATATCATTTATATCCTGGCTTTGCTTGGCTCTGGGCATTTAAGCCCAGATGACTCTGAAAACTGTGGCTTGTTTTGGAATTGTGTGTGTTAAGAGGAGATTTACCTTTACAGTATTTTATCCTTGCGATTTTTAATTGGAACTCATTCTTTTCGACTTCACTATCACAACCAAATTTCGAGCTTGAAGTGCTGAATTTCTTTTTTAGACGTTTTTACTGTTTATTAGCAAAAGATAATTGTACTCTGTCCTATTAATTCCAGAACAATGTACAGAGAGTTTTCAGAAATGGTGATATTTTGGCAAGTAAGAGAATACTAAATACAGAAGCCAATACATATTATGCTTGAGAGTTGAAGAAGATACTATTGTTGCTAAATGATTGTAGCACATTAAAAAAAAATAGAAAAAATGCTTGGGATAGAGTTGTCTTAACAGGAATTTTCATATGACAAAAATCTTTGCATGTGTATCAAATCACCCAATTGGCTTCAGTAAGGATTTATTGGAATGTGGGGTGTTCCCCTGCCCCCACAAGTAAGTAGAGCTCTCAAGTTGCTGTAATTATGACATACAAGACCCAAAAATCAATCCCCATTGTTGGAAAAGACAGATGTGCACCAGTGTGTATGGTCATGACATGGACACACATGTATCCGCACCTCTTAGGCAAGGTAAGGGTTTTGGATAAAAAGAGTTTCCTTGAGTAATTGCATACCCAATGTTGGGTAAGTGGCAACAAATCCTGCTGTATGAAGACAAGCATTTATTATTGCCCTGACTTAAATATGAGCAACCTAACCAGGAGGTTATAAACAATTATTAGTTCAGTTACAGTGTCAAAGCAGCCATAATCCAAATTAATTTTAAAAACCCTCATAAGTAATAGATTTTAAATGGTTATTAAAAAAAAACATTCACCAGTCCCTCTTCCTTTCCTCAGCTGATGCTCACCCTTCCAGGGTCATACAATTGTATTTCCTGGGCTAGAGTAACATGAGTGGTGTGATTAGAGGCAACTGTTGCTGGAGAATATGCTCTTAGGTACCACCCCTATTCCAGGAAACAAACAGGTCCTGAGCTGCAGGAACTGGCATCCTGGCAAGGACCCAGCACAGGGAACCAAAAAGGACATTGCTGGTACTTAGCAGGGAGAAGGGCTGCAATAAAAGCAGTCTTAAATGAATGGTGCAGATTTATATTTGGGGAGGTAGGGATGAGGCGTTAATAAAACTGCAGACCCATCATTAAATTCTTTTCACAGAATCACAGAATATGCTGAGTTGGAAGGGACCCACAAGGATCATTGAGTCAAACTCCAAGCCCTGCACAGAACACTCCAAGAGTCACGCCATGTGCCTGAGAGCATTTCCAAAATGCTCCTTGAACTCTGTCAGGCTTCGTGCTGTGACCACTTCCCTGGGGAGCTTTTTCAGTCCCCAACTACCCTCCCAGTGAAAAAAAACCATTTTATAATATCCAACCTAAACCTCCCATGACAAACGTCAGGCCATTCCCTTGGGTCCTGTCACTGGCCACAACGGATAAGAGATCAGTGCCTGACCTTCCTCTTCCTCTCTTGAGGAAGTTGTACACCACCATGAGGTCTCCCCTCAATCTCCTCCAGTCTGAACAGACCAAGAGACCTCAGCCACTCCTCATACAGCTTCCCCTCAAGGCCCTTTACCATCCTTGTTGGCTTCCTCTCGAAGTTTAATATCTTCCTCCAACCGTTTAATATCCCTTTTATATTGTGATGTTCAAAGCAGCAGAGAGTGCAGTTTTGTTCAGCACAGGATAATACCAAATAGTTCCCAGTACTGACCACTGAAGCCTGTGCAGCCCTAGTGAGTGTTTATTTTGTACAAATCACAAAGTTGTCTAATTTGTGATTCAGAGAATAACATTATCACCATGATTGTGACTTCAGAATATTTCTATGACCTTGATAAAAAGGAAAATCTGAACAAAAAAATGGTTCAGTGTTTGTTAGATTGTAACTCATAAAATGATATGAGGATATTTTGGTCTTTGAATGTTACATTTAAGGGAAAGCATGTACATAATCTCATTTCATAGTTTATGCCTTTTTTTAAGAGGGTTGTGTCCATTTACCATATAAAATATTATAAACTGTTTCTGCTAATGAGATTTCAAGTGTTGATGCTTTCAGATACTTCATCTGTCACAGAAAGAGTGATGCAACACTTAGCCATGTAAAATAACTTGGGAACTTACCAGAAATCAAGTCACTAAAATAATGAGAACATCTGTTCAACATCTGTTGTTTAACTTAATTTACTAGACCTGTGTACAGGAAAAACCAATGTTCTCATTACTGATCCATTGACAAATAAAGTAATGAGAAATTGATTGGAATTAGTAACAGCTCCATTTCAGCCTAGTGTGCCTGAGTTTATAATTTTAGTCTGACTGAATTATTTTTAATTCTGAATTTGATCATAAAAATTACTACTTTTCAGCTACATCTGCTCGCACCACTTTGTGTACAAGAAACAAGTAAGAAATTGTTAAACATGTTTCAAGTGAACAATATATAACAAAATTCTTGTTTATCATTCTTACCACTGTAACTATTTGAGTTGAGGATGAAATATTGTATTTTTATTTCTTACATGATTCTGTGGAAATGAATGTAACGTCATGGAACCCAGACCTGTGCTGAAGTTGCCATTTCACCTTACTTAAAGCTCTAAGGATATTTCTAAAAATCTGAAGTAGTTTGGGTTTTCTTCATCCATTCTATCCACTGTAATTTAATCTTTTTGAAGTATGCAAGCACCATATTATTTCCCTTAACATATTAAAAGTAGACCATATAGAATATGAGATTAAATTATACCTCTGCTTCAGTTGTGTAAATATTTATAAGCTTTACATGAAACATAGCAGTTATTGTTAATGTAGTTATTGATTAGTAAATCTCAAGTGAAAAAGGTTGCATTAGTCTTGCATTAAAACACTCTGAAATAGACCTTGTATCACATTTTATCACTTTTTTTTTTCTCTAATGGGAGTGTTTTGCAAAGCATTTAAATTCATAACTTATCCCTCAACGTTTTTTAATCACTTACTTTTCTGTTGTGGAAATAATTCATAACTGAATCATATTTACTGGGAAATAATCCATTCCTCCCACTACAATAGCACAGTTTTGACTTCTGCCCTTCAGAACCCTTCAGAGAGCCCTTCCTTCCACATCCAAAGGAAACCTCTCATTCTGCTTAATTTTGCTGAAGCTTTTGTTGACTTGAGTAGAAGCATCACTTATGGGGCCAGAGGAAGAGGAGGTTTAGACATCAGCAATGCACGCAGTGAGTAACCCTGCAAGTGCCTCCTTTTCCCTAACAATAGTTCCCACACACTTTCTTGAGAAATTGTGCAAGCATCTCAGGGCAAATTAGACCTCACATAAATGATGGAAACAACTAATTTAATTTGAGCAATTCATTTAAGGATGTTGAAAAGTGTAGGAAGTCCAACAGGTTCCAGCTCAAGAATGTGTGGGAAAAGCTAATAACTTTGTACCACATCCCATCCATCTAATGGGAAAAATTCACTGGATTTCACTAAGTCCAATTTCAGTATCTAACAGAATACAAGCTCTGGACAAAACAGAGCTTAGCACTGAATTTTATTGTACAGATGAGCCCAGATACACAGTCATCATACGTCAGCAGGTTTCCAGATACTTTTCATGTGTGTGGGTTTTTTTCCTATTCCATTAAAAACTAATCTAAGTCAAATAGCCAAGAACAGACATGGGTTGAGCACAGTAAGCGCTGCAGCTCACCTGATAATCTTGCAATGCTGAGGTAATTTGGTTCTGAATTTCCAGTCACTTCACAGTGTCTTTTGACATAGCAGCACACAGAATAAGCCAGATCAGTTTAGCTGGATATTTTGCAGGGAAGCAAAGCATTAGCTCCCATCTGTTTCCCTTTCTCAGTGCTGCTCCTCTCTGGCACTCTGACCCAGCATGCTAGGCACAGAGGAACAGGAGGAACTGCTGTGCCACACTAGGCATGTGAATGGTGTCAGCTCAGGGACACCAAGGAAAGGAGGGGTAGCCCCAGACTTTCTCCCTGGCTTGTGCCTGGACCAGGAAGGCACCATATGACTTGGGAAGGGGCACACACACCCCTGCCATATGGCCTGGCACAGGGCATAGAGAGACATCAGTGCTTCTGTTCACCCCAGGACTGCACCTATCTCTGGATTTTTCTCTGAATAAATTTTGAATGGAGAAAAGAAAGAGAGGATATGGGTCTTCAAGTTCTGGAAGCTGTGATAAAAGTGCTCATTGAGTTATGTGAAATTAAGATTCCACATAATCATACAAACAAGACTCTGCAGTACCTGCTGCATGTTATGCTTGGCTCCAGGTTTTGCAATAACTCACACGCTTCACCAAAAACTAGTAAAATGAATAAGAAAAATTCATACAAAAGAGGAAATTTTTCAAACCATCAGCTACAAAAAAAACTTAATTTGCTTTTACAAAAGCAGCAAGACTTTATTCCTACAACTTCTTGTAATGCTGATTCTTGACATAACCATGGTGTATTTTTACATTTCAGATTATTTTTGGTTTCTCTGAGGCAGATGGAGTTTGCCTTTCACATGATGTCCTGGGGGTGAAGGTTCAGTAAGGATGAACTATGCAATCTGCTTCGCTATAACACATGACATACTGTTGATCAAAGAAGAACGTGTTAGGGACCAGATGTTGCAAGTAGTGATAACATGTCCCAAGCCTTGCAATCACCTAATTCATGGCATGGTAGAGCTAAAAGTACTTGTAAGATGTGATCAATAGGGAAAAACATAAATGAATACCACAGAAGAAATACCTCAGTTAATTTCCCTCTCGTTATTAATTCTCCCCTTCCTTATTTTAACATTCTGCTGTAATTTCCCTCTTATGTTTAATTTTCTTCATCATATTTTTACCCCACTGGGATATTTAACTTTAAATTGGATTGATAACTGCCTTTAATTTATTCTTCTCATTTAAGATTCATGGGTCCACTTTTTCCCCAAAGGGTACAACACTACTGAGGATTATTTCAAATCCTAAGGGAATGAAGAATGTTCCAATTAGTCAAACTCCCTCCCTTTGTCTCAGTATGGTTGTTTAATTCTATTTATTCTGTAGACTTTTAATGTGGAGTAGCCATTCAAGCAGTTATGCTACTATGTTTTGAATCTGTTGAGGGACTCTAGGGTTTAAGAGATGGAAAAAGAAAACTGATAATTGTTTCATTTGCATTTTTGACATGGGTTTCTTATGTCATGTGGTATCATTCGATCTTTCTGTCACACTTTTCCACCTACCAAACGAATTAGTACAGAAGATCAGAAAATTAGAAAAATCTTTAAAAATAAAAAAAATTAAAAAAAGAATAAACAAGCAAACAAAAAAGCAAACAATATATGATCTATTAGGAAAGCTACTAGGATTGTTTAGACTAAAGAATAAAAGGTTAATGGCACAGTGTGTTGAGAAGAGGGTGTATTAATCTTTTCTCCATGTCACTACTGAATGGAATAAGAAGCAATAGATTTATATTTCAGCAAGAAAGATGGGGGTTAGTCATTAGAAAAAAGACTCTAATAAAAAGGGCAATGAATACTGGATTATTGTGGAGCCCTTAAGTTCAATTATAGACAAATATCCGTCATAGATATTAACACTTTGGAGGACAGGTTTATGGCTAAGCTGGTCTCTTGACTTTTCCATTTGCCAGATGCATTTTCTAAAGCTTCTTTCTTTTTCTGAATCTTTTGCTTCCCTGTCTTATCTGTAAGAGAACAAAGTGAGTGTTTCTGGGGAAGCATTGTGCCTGACTGAACACCACAGGTGGGACCACGTATGTATCACAGTATATGCCACTGAAATGCAGCTAATTTACGCATTACATCCTTTTACAGATAGTTTATTGCTGCATCTTACCTAATACTTGCTAAAATTGAAAAAATATATTAAAAAAAGACCATGTCTTAACAACTCTGTTCTTCAAATCTTTGTATTTGTCTGGAATACAATATGGACTTTCTTTATTTTGTTATTCAAACCATGGTGTCATATTTTACGGTCACAATCTGTTAACACAGTCTTCTAACTACCTCATTAGGGACTCAGTATGATTGAGAGTCTTTTTTTTCATTCTTTCTGTGATTTTTTTTTCTCTAAAATAGAAGAGCATCTTAGCCTTTAAGATGGAGTCTTGTTTGACTTCCTTATTTTCATACAGTCTGTTTGCAAACTTTACTTGTACCTACAGTCTGCCCCTCAACACCAGACCAAAACTGTCCTCTCTGACATCTAGCTGCAGGACACACTTGTCCCTAGGCTGTAACAGGTGATGCTTGCAAGTAATTAAAATTTTTAAAAGGAAAATTGAAAATGCTGTAGCAATAAACATTTCCACTTATTCACTGAGAAATTTTAAGGGCATATACAGGTTCAGAGGTCAAGATGGAGTCTCTGCTGCTTGCTTGCAATATCCTGGAAACTGGAATAGGGTGAAAATCCTAACAGTTAACTATTATGATGTGCACAGCTGTTGAAATACATCCTTTGCTTGGTGAGTGATATTGGGAAGAGAGGAATTAGTGCAGCAACATCTTTTGCCAGTGTAGCTATGGGGACTATTGGCTTTTCAGAGCTGAGTCATTCGTTATAGAGCGCTTGCTGGACTCATTCTCAGTGGGGGTTACTGCTTGTAAACTGCTTTGGAGAATCTAAGTAAATCAGATACCATGTTAATGAGTGTGGTATAAATAGATAAATAGATTTGGCTGCTGAACATCTTTGTAATTTGTGAAAAGTAATGGTGTTCTGAAGCTTTTGAGATTAATGAAAATAAATAGTGTGTGCTTAACATATCATTAAAAAGAAGGTAGCTCATATTAGTATCAACTTTTTTTAAACATATTTGTCCAGGAAAAATGTGAAAGATATACCATATGGACATTAACTGAACTCAGTGAGAAAAGGAATTATAATGTTTCACCATTTTTTCTTGGCATATTTATATAAAGCTAAAATGAGCGTCCCAGTACAGCCTTGATAAAAGTGGAATACTTGTACTTCAAAGAAATAATACTGTAATATATCATCCACTTTCCTTCCTCTTAATTCATGTAAGTAGTTTTATCTTTTTAGTTTAGTGACAAAGTAATGTGATATCTGTTCTCCTGGCTTTATTGGTCTGAGTAACAGCAGTTAGTATTTGAGTTTATTTGAGTTTATTTAAGTTTATTTGAGTTTATTTTATGTTCTAATGTCCCTGTTGAGGTCTGTATTGGAGAGGAATTTATTCTTTGCCCCTGCACAGCTGACTTGACTCAGTTTGGACATCTCATACACGGTCCTAAAGAGAATTCTTCTTCATCTGTGCATTATGCAGTCTAATTTCACTCTTTTAAAGAGTTTAACAGTACTGATTCACCTGCTTAAACCATAACAGTAATTATGGTGCACATTGCACAAAAAATAAGACAGAAAGAGTAGGATGGAAACTTACTCAGTGACATTAGAACAAATCAATCTTGTTTACCAGTTCAGATCTCAGTACTCCATTGTCCCACTGTTCTTTAGCCAGCTATTATAAATACACAGTATGAAGTAGCTTTTTTTGCTGCATAACTTCCACAGTCTACACCATTTCAGTACCTAATTGCACTTGGAGCCAGAAAGTTTTTCATTATTCTCAACATGAAACTTTCCCTCTGTAAGTTAAACTTCTTACTCACTAACCTACTCATTAGGTTCTCTTCCAGATCAGCATCACAGCTAGCTAGAAAATTTCCATTAAAACCCAATTTTGCCCACAAGATTAGAAAATTGATCATCAACATTTTTCAAATAAATTTTAGCTATCAGCGTGTTCTAAGACCATTTCCAGAAGCCTGTAAAAATGTTTAATAACTAGCTGACATTAAACAATATGCAAAAATATCTTAATAATCTAGCATAGCATTTAATTGAATATTTTAATAAAAACTTAATTAAGGTTCCCACATTTGTACTTGGGGGCTATCCTGAACTCAATACCATTCAAATCCCATTAGTGCTAATGGCTTAATGCCATATGTGGAGAATATAAAACACATTAAATTTACTTTTAATAAGTCATTCATCCTACATTAAATATAAAACTATTATTAAAAACACATTAAAGAGGATTAACTGCTAGTATTACAAAGAATGTTTTTAATAATCAGTTGATATTTATTTAGTTTATAGTACTGTCTAATCATTACACAATTATGGTTTTATAATTCCCCTCTAAATCTTAAGCAAATGAAATGTCTATCTGGAAACATTAATTTAAGAAGTTACTGAAATGCATACTTTAATGTCATTGGCTCCATTTTTCAATTTTCCTGTCTTTTCTTTTTTTCTTCTTTTTAAAGGGAGAGAGGTAAAAGTTTTATTATAAGAACATTTAAGCAAAGAAACTTTAATTTAGAGAAACAAGACAGCAAGCACACACCAGATGATCAGAAGAACATTGTTTCTCAAAGTAGGTCATTTTTTTAATGCAAAATACCCTATATTTAAGTGAAAAGAGTCTGTCTTCTTAACTTGAGATTTTAACAAAGAAAATGTAATTAACAGATAGTTATCAGACCAAGGGCAAAGGGGATAGTAAACTGGGCAGAATGCAGGCAGAAAATGTGTCAGACAGCTGAGTTTTGGACAAGTAAAATTTTTCAAGTCTTCAAAAATACAATAGAAATCTTGAATTTGGAATGTTTCTGACTAATGCCTTTGAAGGACAAAGAGAAAAAAGAGTATCATTGGAGCAGAGGGACTTACCATGGACCAGCTCTAGACCGCTTCTTTTCCATTTGTCACACTTACATTCTAAAATCTTTTTAGTATGTCTTCTAACCACCTCTTTAATTTCTTCACCTTCTCTCACACAAACCCACATATTGCCCCATCTGTCCCCTTGAGAGACACAACTGAACTTTCCTCTTAGGAATTAAATCAGCTTCTCTGGTAAAGAACAAATGAACGGTGAACAGTGATTGCTAAAAGGCCAAATGAAAAAGAGATAACATTGCTTAAAGTGCCATTAACCACTGCCCCCATATTTTATCCTGAACAACATTTTGGTTAAGTTTTACATGAGACAATAGACACAGGGAACTTGTAGTCAATAAAGCCCCAAACTAAATGCTACACTACACCAGAGAATATGCAAATGCACACTGGACTAGCCAGAACTAATGAAAATGTCTATATATTGCTTTATAATTATCCTTGCAAATCCACACCCACTAAGTGACAGGAAAGCTCTGAGAATAGCTTGAAGATATGTCTTCAAACAGTTTATATGGTATGCAGATTCTGACCTTAAGTCTATTGAAGCCAATGCTCATCTCTTCATTGACATGGGAAGGGTATGAGTCACAAATAATGCCATATGCCTGGAGTGTATTAATCACTTTAATGAGCCACGGTTGTACTTAAAAGAAGAAAGAAAAAAAATTGAAGATGAAAGAAAGGGTCATCTTTGACTTTGAAATTGTTTGATTTCACCAGTTTCTGTCCTAATATTAAAGTTATTTAAATGTTTTAATTGCTTACATTACAAACAAATAAGGCCTTGAAATACAGGATATTAATGAGGCTTCTTAATATTTGGCCACAGCATCTTATGAAATCTATGTGATTTAGCTGCATTTGGAGAGAAATAATCTCTAAATATTCAAGATAATTCAGTTGTTCCTTTTACTTGTTTTATTTATGTGACATTCTAGACATCTCCTCAAAAAAGTAAAAAGACTCATTTTCAATCCAAGGATTATACTTGAATCTCAAATAATTGAAAAATACCTCTATTTCACTTTGAAATGGGAATATTACCTCAACTACATTGTATTCTTTTTAAATAATAAATACTCAGAGATTATTGTGATCTTTTCTTAGAGAATTCATATAATTCATCTCAGAAGTGCTGCTTTTTGCTTTCATGGCACCATCTCCCTCCTTGTGATGGTCGGACCCACATGCAGTTCTTCATACAATTAACTATTAAAAAGACACTTTGCATCAAAAATTCACTTGATTTCAGATTACTGTTCTGCCAAAGTATCCAACATTGCTGAGTGTTAAATCAGTTTATAGAAGGATTTACGTATTTTAAGAGTTGACCATGATGTTTTATATGTGAATCAGCAAATTGTGAACAATTCAAAAAGAATTTGAAAATAAAAACTAGGCAATTGGTATCTCCTGTTTATGAGTAGTAGACAGAGAAAAGGGAAGGAGGAACAATGTCAGGGAAGGCATCAAAAGTAAGTTATCCTCTATATCCTTTTAAGCAGCAATTCAGATGCATGCTCTCATTCAATAACACCTGGTCATGAGATCCTTTATTTGGTTCTAAGAGACTTTTCTCCTTTCTCTCTGGTTGCTGTTGATCTACTGTGACTCAGAAGAGATAGAAATCTTTTGGCAGATAAATTGAGGATCAAAAAAGATGACAATTCAAAATGTTTAATGCCTTTTAGTGGTATAGTCTTTGTTGAAAATTTTCACTTGAACATGGTCAGCTACCAGCAAAGGATAAAATAGAAGAGGAGAAGGAGAAGGAGAAGGAGAAGGAGAAGGAGAAGGAGAAGGAGAAGGAGAAGGAGAAGGAGAAGGAGAAGGAGA
>VZRM01006006.1:1615123-1660326 GCA_013397955.1 Grantiella picta | reverse complement strand
GGTGGGGGGGGGCTGTCCTGCCACAAGTCTCTTCAAGCAGACCCCAAATACCACTTTGCAAACCACTGTCTTAAGAAAGCCAGGTAAAACCAGACAAGACTGAGCAATTAGAGCATGTGTGCCAAAACAGGCAGATAAAAATATTGAAGACACAATTATCAGTTGCTCAAGAGCTGTTTCATGAGGATTGGCTGAATATTTTCGTAGCATATTAGACCATAAAATAGCAAATACCCTGAATAAAGATGGAGATGAGAGTATGACAAAGGAATGTATTCAGAATGTAACAGAAGTGATCTTCAGAAACAGTAGAAACAATCTGGAAAATACAGGTAATATTAAAAAAGAACACGTTTAGTGTACAGCACTGAACATAGATGTTCTTGCTAGTGCAAAACATAGATATACATCATTCTAGGCTTTGTAGAAAAGGTTTTGGCCAGTGAGACACCTCGAATTATTGCTTATGTTGCATTCAGAATTTATGCTATGTTCAATGGTGTAATATGAAGGAGAAGGAGAAGGAGAAGGAGTTTAGGTATAGTTTAGGTAGAGTGTTCAGGAACAACCAAGGAAAATCCAGAGTAAAGCAATGCTCCCTGTGATTTCAGGAGTCTGGGATTTGCTACAGAAGCCCTAATTCTTACCTGAAGTAGCAACTCTGCATTCTGATCATTTGCTGTCCTGTTGTAGATTCACAGGTTCCCCTGAGTTTTGTAGAAGAATTTGAGCAGCTGATAGCAGAATTCTGGAAATGTGCATTTAACACTGAACATGAGGGGGAGGATGAAGGGCAAAATTAGGCATGGTAAATAAAGTGCATGCCACCCTAATATATTGTAAACCCACTAAGTTGTCAGAAAAGGCAAATAAAAGCAGCTTTCTTCATGGATAAAAGGTGGATCAATTTATCTGTCATGAAATCTTACGTACATTTATGTAGAAACTTTATGTACACATATGTACTCTGACCCACAAAGAACTGGACTGAAGATGATCTATTGCAATTCTAGAAGAGATACAGTAATGTAATGAAAGAGGGAGAACACGATAAAAAAAAAAGATTATGCATGCAGCTGTTGCATACGTCATACCACTTCAATATTTTCTTTTGTTTTCTTTCTTGTAAGAGCTGATATGTTCCCTCTGCTTAGAGAGTCACATTTTCTATCGACATGGTTGGATTTTTGTGGGAGAATGGGTGAGACAAAACTGATGAAAATTGGATTATAAAAGATAGTAAACATTTGTTATTTGCTTGTTATTTGGTAGACACACAAGGAGGATGTTAAAAAGGATGGCTTGTGAATACAAGTATTTTGTTGGGTTTTGGCACAAATATTTTGGCTGCTGACTGTTGGAAGATGCTTTTCTGCTGCCACTCAGATGGGTCTGCCAATACTAAGGGTCTTGCTGATGAGCTGGAACAAGGCTATAGTGGCTGGTCTGCCACATGCTGGCTTCTTCTCTTCATGATTTTTAAATTCTCTCTTACTTGGCCCTGACATTATATGTAAGTCTAAAGAACTTCCATCTAGATCTCTATAGAATGTGAGCAGGTCTGACAGCTTTATACTGCTTATGTGAGTAAAAGAGTACTAAACATGAAGACAAATTGAAATATTATGAGCATAAACACAGAGTTTGCCAGCTACTGACTAGAAGAACTAGTCATGGTTGAGAATTATAATTTAAAACCAGGCACAGGAAACAAAAGACTTTTGGAGAAAAATGTGCAGAAAAAATCCTGTATAAAATTAAGGAAGTTTTACTTTTAAACATGCCAAGAAACTAATTAAAATAGAAACTTCAGGCCAACTGTGGAATCACTCTGAAAAGAAAATTAATATGGGAAAATAAGATTACTTTCGAATACTATGTGTCAGAGGCCAATACCTGGGTTGAATATTGGTTCTAACAAAAGATGGATCTATTTTTCATTTCATAACTCTGTTAATGTTGTTTAATAAAACTCTTGTATAGAGTCAAATTAAGTTAAACCAGTTGGATTTTATAAAAAAATATTATGGCATTTCATTACACTTTCAATGAATTGATAAGCAAATATGAATTGGCATCTATAGACCGATAAAAGACGTTATTGTTTAGAATTTCTTGGTAATTCTTGTATTGCATTCCATATTCTAATTGGAAACAGCAGAATTTTTTTGAGCTGTTCACAAAAAAACAAATACATGAATATGTATTTTCTGTGTAACATTCACTCATGAATTCTAAGTTTATAGTAGAAAAGTTCTGGGCTGTATCAGCAGTGACCAGATTTGGTAAGAATCTTCTCTTGAATCAAAGGACTTTTGAGGTTCCTAGTGTTTTCTTAACAACTCTATGTATCTACCCCATCAAAAGGAAAAAAAAGAAAGCAGCAGGAGAAAGGCTATGCTTAAAATTTTTCCGTTTCTAGTCCCAAGAACGAGCAAGTAACAACTCTTTTACCATCTGGAACTAACGGAATTCCCATATCTTGTTTTACTAAAGATTTTTGCCATGCTCGCTTTCAATAAAACAACTTTCATTTGAGTGAAATTTCATCATCTCACACTCTATCTCCCACATTAATTATTTTGGGTGTCTTACATTCCATAACAGCAGTGATGGGAGACACTGACCCTCAGGCCCCTGCGTAAAGGCACACTGCTGAGATGTGAAATATAGATGTCAGGTTCCTGCTCTGCCTTCTCCCAGACAGGAACTAGACCCACTGCTTCCCACAACTCATAGAAATATCTCATCCACCAGGCTTTCAGCTATGCTGGATGTACTTTGCTCTCAAAACAACATTAGATGAGTGTTTTAATGATACAGCTTTTTCTAGTGAAAAATTATTATTACGGAGATAATAATATAAAACGGAGATGTTTTATAAAGAGAACTTTATGTGAAGAAGAGTTCTAGACCCTCACTCAGCTGTTGTCTTACTGATAACATCAACATTACACTTCTGCTGGACAGAGGGTAGATTATTTAGGTCATCTGTCAGAAAATATAAACCATCGTCCTGCTCTCTTTAGCACTAGTTCTGTGGGGTGAGGAAGGTCAGGACCTGGTCACTTTAAACTGCAAATAGGTAATCTATGTGAAATCCACACATCATTCATCTCCCTACTCCACCCTTCCCTCCTTGCTGTTGAACACCTGGCTATTCCAGTTTCCAGTGGGAGGCCACAGCAGTAGCCTCCATGCAGCCCTTCAAAGTGCTGTGCAGAGAGAATTGTCTGCCAGCATTGCTGTCCACTTGTTGGTTCCTCGCATTCACTGCCAGAGAGTGTAAAAAGTGAGCTACCTTCCTTGCCATCTGATTCCATGGCAACCACTCCTGTGCTTTCTACCACTAAGCATCTGTTAGTGTTTTTATTGTAAGCCCATGTTTTCAAGAGTTTAGAGATTGGCATAAATTGTTATTTAATCTGAAAAATAAAAGATCTGGATCTTTCTCTTTTCAGCTGCTCAAAAAAAAAAAAAAAAACAAAGTCCTCCAACATTCAATGCAAAACAAAGCAAAAACAATTAAAATTATTAGAGGTTGCCATGGAAGACTGAGTGGCACTTCAGCTCCAGTTCCTATCCTTCTGATATCTCAGGAAGGGAAAATTAAGTCCATGGGTGATTTAGTGACAAGATACAGCAGCTCAGCTGCTGACCTCATTCCTGCTTTTATCTGATGCTGTGGCAGCAGATAAAAAATGCACTTTTAAAATCTAGAAAGCTGTGCACATTGGCGAATGAGAGAGGCAATCAAAGTAACAGGTAATGGACTGATGGAAGTGGGAAATTAATGAAGAAGGGATCACATGTTAGGTATAAAGGAAGCCAGGCACATAGCTTAACCAGAGGGAAGAGACTATAGTTGAGGATAGTTACCAGTAGGAAGGAAGAAAGAACATGTCAGCAAAGAAAGATAATGGTGCTAAAAGAGGACCATGGAATATGTTACCAGAATTTCTTATTTGACCTTGATAGTCTGACATTCTCCTTAGGGACACAAACTAGAGGCAAACAACATTTTGGATTCAATGAAAGGAAGTCAGGGTTAGTAAAATAGCTTTTACCAACACTGAAATTACATTAATCTTATTCTTTTCTTCATACCGCAATCCTGAAAAAAAGGTGAGTTTGAGGATAATAAATTTTAAAAAGGACACAGTGATGGCCATAATATCCTACTAGGTAAATCAAGGAGATTTTCTCTGTTGACTTGAACAGAATAGGAAGGACTAGGAAAACAATTAGCATGTTTGAAAATCAGGTTGGCCTGATAAACTGAAGGATTTTATGTCCAAGATTTTGTGGAATGGCTTCTCCAGCAGTTTCTAGACATCAATACCTCTCCTCATTTCTATCACACAGAATAAACAGATTCCAACCTTATTTATGTGAATAATCCCTTGACTGAGAAAATACAGGATGTCCAACCAAAATGAGGCACACTATCTCTCTCTTTATTCTGCTTTTAGGAGTTGGGCCAAAGCTGGCACTTTGTCAAGATCAATGTCTCACATCTTCCAGGGATATCTGACCTCTTTAGTCACATATTAACTCAGTTCCATTACTGTCAATCAAGAGCCTTCAATTGCAGCATAGCAAGTATCAAGAGAACTGTCTATATTAATGATAAAATGTCTTTGTGGTGAAAAGAACAAGGCTGTGAGAAGTCTCACATCAAGCCCTAGGGGCACGCTAAGACCAGAACTGCAGAGATGGTCACAGGGTTCAGCTTTAACTATGCCAAAAAAGGTGGTTCAACAAGAAAAATACCTGACAAGGCTGTTCAGCAAGACAAATAAAAATGCAGAAATACCTGCAGGGAGATGCAAAGATGGAGACAGGCTTTTTTTCATGGGGCCCAACAGCAGGAAAGATGCAATGGGCACAACCTGAAAGATAGGAGGCTGCCTCTGAACATGAGGAAACAATTTTTCAGGGTGATGAAGCAGTGGCATAAGTTGTCTGGGGATTTTGTAGAGCCCCCATATTGAATGAATTCAAAAGTTATCTGAACATAGTGCTGGTCAACCAGTTTCGAGCGCCCCAGATTGAGTAGGCTTTGAACACAATGACCTCCAGACCTCCCTTTCAACTTCACCTGTTCTGCAACAAAATAATGAGTTATTTTGGGTCAGGTTTGAAACATAGCCTAAAATTCTTGTGACAAGACTCTCAGTAGTCCTAAATGGAGAGCAACTGGCAAAATCCCCAAACACTGTATAGTTTCACGATAACTCTAAAGATGCTAGAAGAGATGCCAGAAGAAGCCTAAACTGTGAAAAAAAGAAGCATCTCCACCTTCAGACACTTGTTGCCATCTTTCCACCTTCTCTCCCCTGGGTCACCACAAAGCATCCATGCAGCTCTGCAGTCAGGAAGGACTTGGAAATACTTTAAGAAAAATTATTCTTTTGGCAGCAGCAGTTTCCAACAAAGAAATAAAGTTCTGAGAAAGTTTAGGACAGGATTAAGGGCAGAAAAAAATCTTTCTACTTTCAGTGTGAAGTCATTTCTAAGTCATTCCTCAATTACCTTCAAGAGTTCGGATCAGCTTACAAATCAGTACCTGCCGGCAGCGCTCCATTGTAGCTGTTAATTCATGCTTTTGCATCTGTTACATTAGCATGCCAAAAGAACTTACAACCTCCTTGAAATTTCCTTCAGCATAGTTTGAGCGTAATTGAATATTAAGAGATCAAAATTTAATTTTTGTATTTTCTTAACCAAATCTATTCAAATATGCCCTATGCAATAGCCCCCTTGGAGTATTAGGTGTAGAACAAGGTCAGAACTTTTACAACCAAACATTTCTGAGTGACATATAAACAAAGAAAGGTTGGAACCTTTTCTTTCTTTTAAAACATGAAAAGCCCAAATGTTTCTAAGCAATTTAATATCCACTGGGCCATGCTGCCACCTGTCAGTCTGGTAACCCCTTCTTAGATTTATAAGGACACCTAAAGAATTGTTGAGTTGAAAATATCCTTTATCTAACTATTTTTCATACTAATTAAAAACATGTAGTCTAAACTCTGCCAAAGAGGGAAAAAAAAACCCTTAGAATAAGGGCCTGAATAGACAGTATGACTGCCTGTGTGGTCTAGGTGCACATTTATAAGAGCTTTCATTATGTGGGGATCAAATCCTTTCGTTAAATATTCTCATTTAAAACCAATTTGCATAAATAAGGGCTCATTTCTCAAAGAGTGCACTCATTCAAAGAAAATTAGATTTCACTTGGAAACACACACAACTCCAAATTTCTCATCATGTTCTCAGGCTGTGCAAAACAGAATAATTTCCGAATGTGTCCTCTAGCAGTTCTGAACCATGTTTTTCCCATTTTCACTCAATCCAGCAAAGCTGCACCAGAGCCTCTCTCAGCACATCAGTAGGTGCTTCCACTCCCTGTATCAAAGCAAGACCTTGTCAGGCACCTACCTTTGCCTTGCTTTGATTTCAAAGGAAGGATGCACATGTGCTCTCCAGAGGCAAACTGTGAAATGCTCCAGTCACGTCTCTCATGATGAAGCTACCTGGATTTCCAGTTGTTCTGAAACATGCTCCATCTCAATGTGTACATAGACCATGTCAAGGAAGGCCTACATCTCCACCCAGTTTGAAATCATCAACAGAGTTCCTCTGTTTCCTTCCTTGGTTTCGTACATCAGCTTCTGCCCAAACTTCCCAAACTGTGTATTGGAAAGCTGTTCTGTTTGCCTTCTTAAGCTTTCCTGATTCCTCTCCCAGAGGTTTAAATATGCCTAGGGCCATCAATGAAGTCTTTACCTGGAGATTTTGGCATCTGGAGAATAAGTAGCAAGTAAATTGTAGTAATGCAATTTTCAGATCTACATGTGCTCCCTTTGTTCTGCTGCTCTGTATACTATTGGTTCATTTTGAAATATGCTCTGCTGTGCCTGAAAACCTATTGGTGTGCACCCTTTTGCCAATCTTCCCTTCCTTCTCCTGGGACTGGCTCTCAGAGAGCCAGCCCCCGCCCCCTTCCTTTCCCCTTAAAAGCCAGCGCCTGGGTCTGAGAGAGGTCTTATCTCTGGGCTGGCATCCCCTACCCTGTCCTTGTCTTTCCTCCCCCCTTCTCTTCCCCTGCAACCCCTCTCCCCGTTACCCCAAATAAACCTCCCTGCCAGAACAGAGATGAGTCCAGGTTCGTTCCTTCGTCTTACTTAATTTCCTGTTAGAATTTCTGTGGCCGGAGACTCATGCCACGCTAAGCGCGCCCCGGGGGCCACCCGGCCCAGACTTGGTAGAGATACGTGCCGGGGAGACCTCGATTTGTAAGGCCGCCGCTTCCTGTAGTCCCCTCGCAGAGAAAAACACCAAATGGTTTGCAAGAATTTATTGATTAGTCATACTTGTTCTGTTCAGACTTTTTAAAGTCTCTAAAGTTTAACTGTCTCTCCTTAGCAGGAGCCAGGTTCTGTCACTGACTCTTTCCAAAGCAGTCGCCTTCCAGCTTAGTAATGGCTATTACAGTCAGGGTAATTCAGCAGCACTCCCTGAGTGTGACAAGGGGCTGAGCTGGCATTTTTGCATTTGACCACAGTGGTAATGTGGATTACAACCCATTAAAGAGGCCTGGGGAAGTCACAGATTTCCCAGTTGCAACTGCTACTGTATTCAGCAAGGAACCCCCTAACAAAATCAGTACTATAGGCAACGTTAGAGCACCACTAGAAGATGTATCTGTCTAACACCTCTGAATGGCTTTAGTTGCATTGGATGAATTTTTCAGGAGAAGGCATCATCTTCTGACTGATTTCTGGTTGGTTTTATTGTTTGTTTTGCTTTTGAGCTGAAACAGTTCAGCTACTGCTGCAAATATACAAATGAAACACATTTTGATCAATTTTCAAAATGAGTGGTTGCAAGCATTTGTTTTGAAGAACTACAGGACTTTTGTGATTTGAAAGGCTTCATGTTGGCAAAGAATTAATTGCAGAAAAATTCGCCTAGATTTGGACAGTTTACAAGCCTGCAGATTCATATTTAAGTACAGTACAAAATGACCAAGTTTTGGCAGCAGAATTCCCTTAAGGTTTCACTTTCACAGCACATCCTCTGTCCTTCCCTGGACCTATAATGACTAAAGTATCTGTGTGATGACTATACCATCTCTGTAATGGCCATAAATGTATTTAGGTGGTATTTTTGCTATGATTTTTATCTTAAACCACTTTCTAGTTTTGGAAATAAGGTGTTATCAAACTCTGAAACCATGAACAGATAAACTTTTTCTCATGTTGGCATAACTCTTCTGTGCTAACATCTAGTTTTCCAGTCTGTTGGGAAAGTTCCAACAAAATGACCTTCTAACGTTGATTTCCATTCTATGTTTTGACAAAGTTTAAAATGCATGATATGTAATATATCAAATGGGCTGAATAGCTGATTGATTGGCTGATGGGATTTGTTTTTTTGTTTAAATTTAAATATACAACATGGCTCTGGCTTGTGAAATTTGGTGACAAGAGTTTGTAGGTTCAGGTATGTTTCTCATTGAGCATGAAATTCTTATTAGCAGAAACATGGGAACTCTACCATCTATTTGGTTTACTTTTTATACTATATTTAAAATATATTCATAAGAAACCAGGAAATAAAAACAATATGTTGATTTATATCAGCTATGTAATCAACTCCAGTTACAAGCCCCTTAAACAATTTGTTTTCCATTTCATGAGATGTTTGATATAATCTAAGTATCCGATTATGACATTAAAATTACTTTCTTATCTATCTCACCTGACATATTTGCAATACATGTTATGAACCTACATCTGATTTAAAATATTTAATTTGCAGTGACTCTCACTGAATGCAATTCTTGGCATGCTTTTCCTTAACTAATTTGCTTGCTTCTGTTTACTAACTGAATAATTGTCAGAGTATAATTAACACAGATGTCGCATAAGCCTAGTTTTCAGGTTCAGGTTAAATTTATACTACTGCATATGGAAGTGTCTAATTAGATTGCCATCTGAAATGGTGAAGGAGTTACTATATTTTGAGTAAAATCTTTTTCACAGACTTCTATCTTATTCAGTGGTACTATAATGTTTTCAATAGTGGCAGTTTCTAAAATAAGACCTTTGTATTAAGCACATCAGTTTATGCACATTAGTGTTGACTGAAGTAGAAATATTTGTAAATTTGACACTAAGGCTCCCAGTTATTTCAAGACATTCTGAATTTTGTAAGCTAAAGTTTTATACTGGGCCAATAATTAAAAAGATCTTAAACATTTCAACTCTCTGAGGTTCTGAAATCCAAATTTATATCTTACTCCAGTGACTTCATTTCCAGTGTTTTACTTTCCAGTTACTCCTTTCTCTTTTGGTGATACTTGCAGGCCTGCAAGTACTGAATCCTAGGATTCAAAAGATTTGGCAACAAAATGGAGTTGTTTGTTAGCAATAATTTGAGAGTTTTATGAGTCTTTGTACTACTGTTAGAAACAAGATGTGTACCAAGTGTGACTTTGATACTTTATTTCAAACCACTTATGGAGAATTAGGTATGGTTCTAGTGATAACATACAATTTATTGTGACATTTTACATTGATGCCAAATGGATCATGTAAAATAGGGAATATAAAATGGTGGCAAAGTCAGTTAGATAGCTCGTTGCTATATGAAAAATGTCATTGTGCACATCTTTCACAAGAAATTACTTCAAACAGTGAGAATGAAAGTCATACTGATAAGTTTTGGCACAGAATATTAACGAAAGAAAATACATTTATCATTGTAGAAAATAAAAAGTTAGTGGGTCAGGGCAATTACCAATGCTTTTGTTTCATATAGGTTGATAATGACCCCCTTCCCTCTTTGTGCCTTTTTCATTATTGAGTGATTCCAATAAATTATGAAAGTGCTGATTATGTTCTGTAATCCAAATTACTGAATGTGAGCTCAAGAGGCATTCACAGATCTAGCCTACCAAGCAATGTTTTCATTCTAAATTGCCACTTCAAATTTATAAGCAAAGATGTTAAATATGTCATTCACATTAATTCTGATTTATAATCTGATATCATAACTAAATCACAGAAATTTATTGTTTCATATATTTTTATTGAAGGAAAACTCTACCATATGTTGTTGAGAACAACTGGCATTGCAATTACATCAATGTTGCAATTGAGTCTTCAAGCTCTGTTGTCTTTCCTTGCCAACATTTCCCTATAGAATAGCAAACATAAGGTATTCTTACTCAAGTAAAATGCACACTGAAATAATAGCATTGTTTTAATTGAGATTCCAAACCAAATAATCTGTTTCTCTATCGCAATCCTTCAGGAAGTGAATAGCTGGTTCATACATTTGAGAAAAGGAGACTCTTTATACATGACTAGGGAGTTAGCAGAGCAGCTAATTACTTGCATCCAAACAAGGGTATGACAAGACAGAACTCCTCAACACAGTCTCAGTACTCAAAACCATCCATTTAAAGCTCACATTAACTTTACTTCATAGTGAATTCAATGTATGGAAATCTATCAATACACTAAAACTGCGCAAAGGGAAAATTCCCTTTACTATTTATGATAAGTGGTATTCAAATGTGATTATATCTCAGAAATTTCTATCCTCTTTCAAAACAAACATACAAAGCAAGGCAATTTATTGAACAAGTGGGCATGTGTTCTGCTAAAACATCCCCTCTCAATATGTTAGTTTCTTTCCTTTTCAGTATGTTCCACAGTAGTTCTGGATGTTTCTTTTGCAATGCTTTGATTGCTGTCACTTATTGGTGTAGTGATGTTTTTTTGCATACCAAGAATGAACCTCCTAAAAA
The DNA here is from genome assembly GCA_013397955.1 of Grantiella picta. Classification (NCBI taxonomy): domain Eukaryota; kingdom Metazoa; phylum Chordata; class Aves; order Passeriformes; family Meliphagidae; genus Grantiella; species Grantiella picta. The sequence goes on along the minus strand of VZRM01006006.1, from coordinate 1,649,501 downwards.
CAGAATCAGCTGGGGGTTTTTTTGTTTTCTTTACTTAAAGGGCAAAATGCTGCAAGAAAGGCTTCATGGCCCATTAAAGCAGGTGCACCATATGGATTTTTCTTCTGAAATTTTCTGTCCAGAGCCCTCAGTGTATCTCAGGACACCTTAGCCACATCAGCAAATGTTATTTAAAGCTTTGTACCAGTAATTTCTGTATACGTGGCATTGAGTCAAAGGATCTGGGTAGTTTTGTCCCAACTTTCTTGTGATGAATTTTTTAACTTCTAGGAAGTAAACCTGAAAAAGCAACTGTTCTTGAAAATTCAACTGTTCTTCTCAGCAAGGCATATTTGGAAACAAAATATCCTCTTTTTAGTAGCTCAATGTGTTTATCATATTACACTATTATTCTGTGGTCAGGTACTTTTCTTGAGAAGAAAGGAAACATGTAAGAGAGGTAGAAATATTTATCATGCCTAAATTTGCACAGTGCCATTGCTGTCCATAATATCCATCAATACAGGACTGATTTGTGCTCTCACTGACTTCAGAAGAGTATCTACACATTCCGTTAAACTTTTCCCAAAGAAATGCAAGACTTTTCTTGAGATTCTTCAAAACAAAGGCATCCAAAATTTCAAAATTTTTGACTTCTGGAAATCTTGCCTTGCACCCTCTGTGTGTGCTGGGCGCCTACATTTCTGCTTCCATGCCACTCATTCTATCCAGTTCTATTGACTTCTTCCCATTCACTGAGTTTCTTCCCATACATTGGGTTATAATTGTTACAATTCCCCCATTTTTTAAGTAGCTATTATAGTGCAGCAGTAAAAATGAGAAAGAAGCATCTATCATGCCTGTGATTTTTTTCTCCTTGATAACAATTAATGAGACAGAACCAGAGAGTGCAGACTAAATGTTTAGAACTGAAGATATCAAAATGATCTCATCAGTGGAAAGTTGGATCTTTTGGTTAGTGGTTTCTAATTTACACTGCAGCAGATGGATGATGTTGAAGGTCACAATTACTGTATAAGGCCAACTTGTCTGTAGAGTTTGAACTCCATGTAGTTAACTGTCATTGATAGAGAATGCTTGTAGTGAAAACCTTTTGTTCTTTTGAATCTCTATTTCATGTCGGTAAATTGCATGTCTGTGATGAAACAAAATCAGATTTCAGGCTATCCTCCATTTCATTCTTCATATTGATTTTGTAACTATCTAATTAGACAGAAGAATTTTGTAGACATCAAAGAAGAAGAAGGGTTTTGTTACTTACTGAATTGTGAAAGATCTGAACTGAGAAATTTTTAGACATCCAGCCTAATAAATATGAAAATGGAATACAACTTTGTATTTAACTAATAGATGCAAAATATTTTCTTTTAAGGCAAGAAATAATCAGGTCAATTAACTTTTAAAATAGAACAAGCTAAAATTTTCAGAAATGTGCAACACACTAAAGTGACAAGAGCAAAAGTTGTTAAAAAGCAGTGAAATCAGTGCCTGCTGCAGAGTGGCCTTTTAGCACAAATTGTGGGTGTCTGATTTCACAGAATCATCGACTGAAAACAGCTGCTGTTTCATGATCTTTCTGAAAACTAAATTGCAATTTAGAATACTCCACATTCAGCAAGGGATGAACTGTTTTGTGTATTGTGAGATAAAAGCATGCAGACGTACATATATCACACAGCACTAAACAAACAAAAAAAAATATATACAGATAATCTTTCTTTGTGCTAATTTTTTTGTGTAGCTATATCCCATCATTCATGAGACAGACTCCTGAACCAAAACACTTTAAAAAACCAAAACCAACCCCAACCAAAAACAAACAAACAAAAAATAACCCTCACAAAACCCTTTAATTTGATAATTCAGGACTGAATTACTTGCGTAATGTTTTGTACAGTTAGTGACTTGAAAGTGACATTAAGTTGGTTCTGGAAGCATCAAGCAAATGAGCTATAGAATTTTCTGCTGTGATCTTTCCAGTCTAACTTGGGCTATGAAGGTGATTGAAAATCTATCTGAAGGATACTCACTGACTTATTTATTTTTTAAATGAAATAGGTTCATTTTCTAGCAAATATCTATGTATGTAATGTTCCATATCCCATTACAGAGCTTGAAGTTAAATTGTCTCCTGAACATTTGTGCTCTTTTATTACCACCTCCCTAGGTCTGGTTCTCTCTTTTAAGCTAACTACTCTCTTGACGTCTAGAAAACTCTAGAGCTATGCAACTGATGGAGACAAAACAATTAATTCTGGGACCCTTTCAACAGGGCAAGTGCAATCAGCTGAAAATTAGACTTTGGGAACAAGTGCAAATACCCAGAGAGTGCTGCAGCTGAATCCTCACAAAAAAACATTCAGAAAAAAAAAAACCTGCAAAGACTGCTGCATGCTTTTTTGATTGATCACAGACATTTAAAAGGACTGAGGCTTGATTCTCTGAAAAATCCTTTTATTTCCTATACATTGACATTGACCAAGGCAGTATTAAACAAGCTCATTTTTTTCCACAATATTATTTTGTAGTGCGTTGCTAATTTTTTTGCATTAGTGGCATAGATTTGCAGATGTCACCAAGCTGCAGTGAGGCAGAGAGTGTGGCACTGCGAGGAATGATTCTCATCCACTTGTCTCACATCTTGAAAGTATGGAAGGGGCAGATGAACATGTAAGTTTAAGAAGCAGGAATTGCCCATAAAAACACATACACATCATTAAGAGACTGAAGGTAGAGACAGAAACGCATGCTCCATTCCTAGTGACTGCTAAGTGTGATGTATTTGCTATGTCACCATCAGATTCAATGTGACCTGTGCTAGTGTGTAGTACCCAATCACCTGTGAGATGTCATTATATCTTATCTCTTCAGAACTGCCTGTGAATAATGATCTTTTCCTCCTTTATTTTCCCCACACTTTCTCTGTGTCCTCTGCAAGTCTTGTGTGAGCAGCTTGCAGTTTCCTGCTTGGCTTCCTCCCCCATGTCCCGCAGCACCACAGGAATGGCCTCCTGCTTCCTCTCTGCTGGAGCCCTGCACACCAACTCAGGACACTTCAAGATTTAACCCTGATACATATGATCAAATGAAGTAATTAATAATGGTACAGTGACAATTTTTTAAAAAGCCATTTTTCATTTATGTGAGTAGCACATTAACTTTTATTTTTTATTTTCCACAGTGGTGATTTTTTTTCACTTCTGTGTGATTAGCTGATCCATGCTATATTTTAAGTATACCTTTTCCCAAAGCTACCATTTTTCATCTGTTTTAGGATACACACGGTGACATGTGCACGCTTCTTTTAAGAAAAGAAGCACAACTCATCTATGCAATTTGTGTAACTGCATGTGCACGTATTTTCTAAAGATTAGTGCAAATTATCAATGATGTGTAACAATTTGAGGAGCAAATATTAGGAACAAATACTGGATTTATGTTTGTAACTGTGAGAATGGTCTAGACAGCTTGCAAATTTAATCAGAAAAAAATGTGGGCATAAGTTGGCATCTGCTCTTTAACTATGAGAACTTTATTCAGATATGTTGCTCAAAAAACACAAAAAAGTCATTTGCTGCAACAAAACACAGACTGGAACACTGGGGGTGGCAAAACTTTTTACATATCTATGCTAATGAAATATGTTGCATACTTGTAGAGAATGTGAAATCACAAACACGTTTTTAAAAACTAAACTTTCTCATTGTGAATACTGGGCATAAAAATTAGATTTCCATGTAGGATCTGCAAGATGTACTCCCTGACTGTGTGAGACTACACTATGCACTAGATTTCCACCCAAAGATTTGTGTGAGCATACCAGTCTGTCAGGAAGAGGATAACTGAGGCAGGTCACCTTGTTCAGACAATCAGGAAGTAATAGGGACCACAGCCTGTACTGTAAAGTATTTATGTCCCACTATGTACAGAGAAACATATGAAGTACCTTTCTATTTCATGCTATCCCACATCTACATGTTGTGGAAGTAGTAAAATCTTATACGTTCTATGCCATATACAGTTTTGCAGTTTCTAAGCCTTTTCTTATGGAGAATTCTGGGGTGATTAATATGACCCTTAAGCAGTAAATTCCACAGTTACCTGCATAGTTATAGGAACACACTTTGTCAGATGCTTTTGATAAAATGAGGTATAAAACACGCCACATAATCAATATATGGATTTAACATGTTCAGATATGGACTTTGAGAGAAACAAAAAAGACTACCAAAATATCATATGTTTCTATTTGTTGCAGAGAGGTTTCTGTATAATCAAAATCCTAATGCAGGAACAGAACTCTTCCAGAATGCTCCCTGCATTCTTTTAGTGCTACTGGGACTGCAGGGGATAGAGCACTCAGGAGCTTTGGTTCTCTGTTGTGCAGGTCAGGTTCCAGAATCCTGTATCCTGGCAAGGAATAGCAGCCAAGGCATATAAATGTCAGGTAGCTGCTCAGAGCCTGATGCTCCAAGCATTGGCCTGGGATGAGTGAGAACTGTGTGCTACCAAAAATTACTCAAACCAAGCAGAACAGACAGTGAGTTGGATTTAACACAACACAGCCATTCAGAAATGCTGGAATTCCCTACTTCCAGCTGTACCATCATGAGATGCCCCTCTAATAAGAGAAGTCCTTTTAAAATGAGTGCTACTGTGGTCATGGAATTTTTCTAGTTATTTTTCTATTTACAGCTTAACCTCTATTAATTTGCTTTTTTTCTCTGCCCCCCTACCCTCCACTTCAATCCACCCCCCCCTTAGATTCAGAGTGAATATCAAGCATAATTGAGTAAACTATTTCTTATTTTAACATATTTTATGCAAGCTGTAGCCCAAGGGGCATTACAGAATTAAAAAGTAAACAAGAGCAGTGGGAAAGAGAAAAATTATGTAGTAATAGACGAGGAAGAAAGAATAGAGATTTGAACAGAGGCAGAGGGGCAATGAAGCAGCGAGATGTAAGAAGGCTGTTCCAGATGGCAGAAGCAGCAGTTGGGAAGGTTCTGGCACCAACAGTGGCAAGATTGCAGGCAGGGACAGTGAAGAACCAGGCACTCTGCAGAGAGACAAGGGAGAGAGAAATACAAGGTCAGGGAAGCAGTCTGGCTCAACTGCATGGAAAATTTTAAAACTCAGGCTGAGGATACTCTGTCAGAAAATCCTGTGCAGCTGAGATACACCTCTGCAGAACTGTATGAAATGGCAACTGAAAGGTACTTATCATTCACCACTAGGGCAGGCACCCTGCACTGGTCAGCAGACGATGGGCAGGGCAGGAGTCATTCAAACAGGAGAGATGCAGTTGGAGAAGGTCCTTGAGGAGGGATCTGCTCCTTATGTTTGTGAGTGGAATGGAACAAAATATCTAGATTTAAGTAAAGAGTTTTAGTAAGATTTTTGAATATAACGATTGCCTTTTCAAGGAATCAGCTTTGAAATTTGCTCTCATATAAATCCCTTCCACAAGAACACCATTGTGTTACACAGGTGATGGGACCATACCCTCTGGTAAGGTCATTTCCTCTTGGATGCTGTAAAAATACCATGCCTTCACTTTAAAATACAGCCTTTTTTTGTTGTTTTTCAATAGTTTGGGCAAGTGTAAAAGGCTTTTCAAATGTTCATGCAAGAAGTTTCCTTATGTGAATTAAACAAGTGGTGTATTGTTCCCAAACTATGGAAAAAATCTCTTTGAAATGTCTGTGGAGGATTTTATGATGACAGTTCATTGTCTGCAGCACAGTTTTGCATACATTAATCTACATCCTCTGACTGCCTCGCTCACGGCTCTTGCCAGAATAGCACCAGAGACCTTTCAATGGAATCTGGGGTCAAACTCTGCTGGGATCTTCATTCCAACACTGCTGACACGAGAAGCCGTCAGTCTGGATCTGGACACCCAGCACATACAAACAGCACCATTATGAGCTATCCCCTCCTAGCTGAAACAAAGAAGCACTGAGTGTGCTGTTCAAATGCCAAGGCCACAAATGTGGTGAGGTTCTGTCCTTTGCCGTAAGCCCTGTGAGGCAGATGTCAGGTAGGGACGTGTGCCGAGCAGATGGATCCCTCCTCTCCTGGCAAGACAGACTTGGGACTGAGAGTTAGCCTCAAGTGACAAAGCCTCAAAGTGTTTAAAATTAACATCAGAATATAGTCAGTGCTGTACTAGTTGGACCAGCATGCTAATAAATTGTACTGCCCCCTTTATCTGACAGTGCCTAATAGATAGCTGAGAGAATGCACTTTGCAGTAAGCAGCTGGGAAATAAGTCACCAAGAGGAAAAATTACTTCCTAAATTCCTTTTCATTTGGCTATTTTTTTATGTATCTAAAACTCCAGATTTTTTGGAGGAACTGCCTACAACACTCCAGATGCTGCAAACTTTCCCCTTGATTTAAACGAGAGTTGGAGCAAGTGATTAATCTTTTTTGTCACATTTTGAGATACTCTTGTTTGCACATCTGTCTAATCATATTGCATAAAATGCTTAAGAACACAGAAAACAGAGGGAAGGAAAGGCTGGATATGTTGATCGTGCACTTAATTACATTTAACCGTTGGGAAACTATTTCTCATTAGGTATGTTTTTGCACATGGCATTTTTAGTGTGCCCTTAGGGAGGATTCAAGTCAACACAGACCCTGAAAAGTGGCTATCACTTACTCAAACTGTAGTTTTACATTTTATTATTCTGGTAGCTCATTGACAAAAGTGATAGGAAGCATCCAAAAGTTTCAGTCTGATTTGTGACATCAGTTCTGGTGTTTAAAATAAGTTCATTAAAGAGAAAGAACACTGTCCTGTGCCTATGTATCCTATATGAATACACAAACGTTATTAGGGATACACTAAGGAGGGGGGAAAACTATTATTTGGTGCTTCATAGTTTTCTTTGGGTTTAAACTAAAATTTAGTATAAATCTGAGATGCATTTGCACTTATAGTGTATGAAATAGGAAATTTCATAAAATATGAGTACCAATTGTTGCTTGGTGGTGACTGATGCAGTTCAATTGCCAGATTCTGATGATGGTTTTGGGTATTCTTGTCCATAAGAATTGACTTTACTCTTTGACTTCACTAGTCCAAATAGTCTTACCATTCTTCATATGAAAAATGTAGGATAAATGGTGTCAGATTTTCCCTCATTTCCCAGAGAATCAATTAAGCAGCATGGAGCACTACCCAGCACAAGACATGGCCAGAAATGACTACTGTGCACCATGCACTTCATACTTCCATTTAATTCCCTTTGCCACTGTAATTTAATTAATTTCACCCCATCTCATTAATCCTCAGATAACATCTTGATATGGACTAGAGTACAGCTTCATCGTGTTCATTGGGTCTGTTCTAAGTGCCTCTTTGTGAACAGTTTTTCACTCATATTTCCCTTCCCTCCCTGGAAGTTGATTCAAATAGAAGATGTTTAGTTGTCTGACTTCGCAATTACTAATTTTACATCTGTAATAGTAGCAGGTGAAAAAATGAATTTATACTTCTTTAAAATATGATGCCAAGTCTACTCCTGCTTTTTTCTCTCATTTGGAAGTTGACTTAGTTGTTACCCAGGGTGCTGTAACACAGGCTGCAGACAGTGATTCAGTGTCTGCTTGCCTTGAGAGGGTTTGGAGAACTGTTGCTGTCTAACAGTGCTCTCTACTGATGAAGAGTAGAAAAAACATTTCATTTTTGTGCTTTTCTACATGCTCTTAATTTCTTTCAGAAATTGTGAAATTGAACTAAAATAAGTATTTTAAATATTGTGACAAAGTAAGAATTTCAAGCTGATCCATACATCTTTTCTATTGGCTTTCATTTAATTATATATGACTGGTTTTTCTGTATCTTATGCTTGTGCAATAGCCACAGTAAATATCAAAATATTTACATTTTTCCAAGCAGAACCTGAGTAATTGGGAAGAATAGAATTCCCACAGCCTGTTTTTCCTAAATGCTTGTCGCTTTCTAGGCAACATTTTCCCATAATTTAAGAGTTTACAGCAGAGAGAAATCAAATATTAGACAGCACGCTCACTTCTCAGAGAAATGAACCACAGCATACACAAAATATTACGTCTCCTGGAAGCTGTGCAAGCATCTGCCTTAATTTTCAAAATCCTTAATGTATTTCAGCTGTGTGAAGCCTTCAAGATTAGGCACAGCATTTGGCTTTAAGCAATCTCATGACTCTAATATGAAATCAAATTGGAAAAACTGTTGCCATAAAATATTGTTTTGACCTTTTATTAATAACAGGATCTTGTAAGAAGCTGGAGAAAGACGTAACCAAGGCCTGTGGTGACAGGAAAAGAGGCAATGGTCTTAAACTGAAAGATGTCAGATTTAGACTCCACGTAAGGGAGAAATTTTTGGAGGTGGTGAGACAGTGGAAGAGATTGCCCACAGAAGTTATGGCTGTCCCACCATGTCCTAGGTTGCAATATAGACGTATTTAAGTATTCTATTACCACCAGCTAATGTTATCACCTGCTAATGACCCTCCCCGCATGACAGACAATGGGCCATCAGGGACCCACCGCATGACTCATGGACTTATCCCATTGTGGGATGCTCTGCCCAGGAGGGAGGAGCCAGGTGTTCCCACCTGGATATAACCTGGCCATGGAACTGCCTGAGCTAGCCCTGTCTACTGGGTTCCCAGAGGACAAGAGCTACCACTGGACCCTCAGCTGGGGACCAGACCTTCACAGGATCACCACTTGAACTGAACTACTTCAGTCGGACTGCTACCACCACCCGAACAGGGTGACAGGTTGTATCTGACTTTTTTAGTGTTTTTTCCTTGTATTATTTCACTAATTTTTAATTTCAGTCTGGACTTGTGATCTCCCACTGGCTTGTTTTCAAACCAATACACACCACTGGTCAGGTTGGATGGGCCTTTGAGAAACCGGCCCTAGTGAAAAATCATAGATCTAGAGAAAGATGGGCTAGATGATGTTTGTTAATCCAAATTTTTCTGTCATTCGATGAACAGAAAGAAAGAGACAGAGGTAAAGAGTGAGATATTCAATATAAATACAAGAAGTCACTGTCTTTGAGTCTATTCATAAGGAGACACCAGAGACTCCGAGTCACGCTGGCTCAGATGCCCAGAACTTGGAGAGCCAAACTGGTAACTCTCACTGGGAAGGAGGGAGGGAGGAAAGGAGTTCCCCAGATAAAATCCCTGTTCAATGCTCCACAGAGCACTGGAGATCCCTCTGGTTTTGTCTGCATTCTCCCTGTTGCATTAATAGTGTGCATGGCTTCTCTCTCTTGGGGATGTTACTGTTACTGCTTTCTACTCTTTTATGTCAGACAGATCCTGCGTGTCTGTCCATTGCATACTAAACTTGCTTAGTCACCTTCGAGAGCCTTTAAGCCATCTTCCATGGTCTTATATGTAAATCAATTGCAACAGGAGGCCACAGTAGCAACAACAATAATTTTCAATTACATTGCTCCAGTCGCTGTACCTTTTGATGTCTGATTACGAAACAAGATAATAATAACCATATAGTCTTCCACTAACCAGACTGAAATTGGGTATGGGGGCACAAAACAGCACAACACAATCTCTGCCTTATTTGCAGTGTTGATGCTGTCTGAATGTGTTTTATAAGTTTTCCTTTGCACTGATTTTTGTAGTTTTAATTTATTTCTCTATTTAACTCAATATAGAAAAAAAGGACAGCTGGATCATAACCTCTTTCCTTGAGTAAACTGCAATCATAATACTGAGTTCTTCCTCCTCTTTTCATTTCTGCCAATGAATTGTCTCAAGCCCACAGATTCCTTGGTCAATTTGGAATTCATGTGACATTTTGCATGAAAAACAGTGTGAAATGCTGTTTTCTCTGCTCCTGTGCTATAAATTATTCATCTTTTTGATTTATCAGACAGCTTTTTCTTGTAGATAAGAATTCACCTCTCATTTGCTCCACAGATCACATAGCCTAAACAATGGAAAATGGCTTGAATCCAGCAGAAAAGAAAGACCTGAGTATCTGTAGTTTGTGTTAGGATTATTAAAAGAAAATGTTATGGCTTCAAACCTGCTTACCTTTGAATGAAGTTGTTTATGCATGAACTAGGCTTTCCAGTGTGCAGTAAAAATGCAGGTAGTACAAAAGGAGATGTCCAGTTTTGAAGGGAAAGAAAGGGGGTTATAGAAATTGCTGGGGGAATACCTGTTGTCTGAGACTTATAAAGGAATCTAGGAGTAAGAATATTAAGATACACAAAGACAACTCCACATTATTAATTCTTGGCAAATTTTCTTTTGGAAGAACTTTTAGAAGATTTTTTTGTTGTTTTATTTTTGTAGGACATTCTATTTAACATCAAGTGATGACCTTGCTAAGAGAATCCACAGAAGTGACTGGGGATCTGTGCAGGAAGGATTGTCATGGTTGAGCACTCAGCTCTGCTTCAAACAGTTCCTCAGTCACACATTGCTTTCCCCGTTGCTCCACTCTTTCCCACATTTCTACTGTCAGTCACTGTCTGAGGAATGGCACAGAGCCAGCTGCACCGTTAGCCTAAAGCAATACCATCATGTTTCAGCTTTTGCATTTCTTCAGATTTGGAACAAATACTATGCTATTACATGCGAGGAGAATTCTTGCTTCTGAATTTGCCCGCTTCAGACAGATGTTTTGGTGTTTCTCTTCATAATCATGTTGGAGTAATATTTCCCACTGGCCTTCAGTTTCAGTCCCAGCAGTGTCTGTGACTGCAAGCCAAAGTGGCTCCTGTTCCCTGGCCTTGATGGCAAATACTACTTCTCCATCAAGCTAAACTCTCTTGCCGCCCTTAAAACAGTTTGACCTTATTCATAAAAGAGTGAAAGCCCTCTGTTTTCAGCTATTCCCAGAGCAAATTTTGTATTGCCATGGAAGGTGTTAACTGGCATAAGTCAAAACTGGACAGATTGTTGTATGACCTGTATTCAAGCTGTGCTTTGATGGTGTTTAGGTTACTGACAGAGATGTACACCAGTGGCTCCAGCAAACAGAAACCCAAAGGTTTCACTGTCTGGAGAAATATATTCTGTATGCAGTGAAACTGAGGCTAGTTTGTTTGGGAAATACATGGAAATAACATCACATGTTCAAAACCATAGAGAATGTGTGCTTTCTCCACAGCTTTCACTGATTGACACAATAAGTTATATAGACAATATGAAGTCATAATATGAAGACATATTATATGCTCTTGAATTCCTCAACTGTTTTCTCTCAACTCAAAAGCTGCTGCTGCAGCAGTTGCAGTTTATAGTAGCATCACAGAATCATAGAATGGTTTGTGTCACAAGCAGCCTTAAACATCACCCAGTTCCAGCCCTCCTGCTCTGGGCAGGCACACCTTCCCCTAGACAGGTTATTCAAATCTCCATCCAACTCCACTGCGGACACTTCCAGGGATGGGGCGTCCATGGCTTCTCTGGACAACCTGTTCCAGTGCCTCACCGGAACATTCCAGTGCCACAACAGCACTCTCCTGTGTATGCCACATGCATACACAGGAGAAAGACATGAATTCAGCACAGACAACAGAGCAATCAGGTCTGTTGTATCAATACTAACTTCTTCTCCATGAAAGAGTTCTGTAACATCATAGGTAGAAATATTTGTACAGCTGCCTTCAAATATACCATTTTTTAAATCCTCTTTCCCATTACTTATAACTGTTAATTTTAGTTCCTCAAGGCAGACGTTTTCCATGCCACGTGTTTGCCTGAAGACACATTTTTAATTGATCATGAAAGTAGATTAAAGCAGGTTTTTGGCTTGAAAAACTTGGCTATTTCTCAGAATTAATCACAAGCAAAATATGTTTTGCTCACATTAAAATGCCTGAAGTGTCAGCATCTCTGCATTTGAGCTGCTGACTCAGACAGCCTTGCAATGGAATCCACTCAGAATTGCATTTTGTCCTGCAAAATATTGTCCACAAATTTACCACAAAATCAGCAGCTCAGGAGTTACATTTTTATAAGATTTTGTTTACTGTAAATAAGTTACATGCTATGTCTCTGAGAGGTTAACATCACTAAGTTTTTTGTTTAGAGTTTCTTATCTGAAGACAAGAAGAGCTGATCAGAGATATTCTGATCTGTGAATCTCTACAGCTTCCAGGAGTAACAAAAATTCACAAAGGTTGTTTACTCACTTGTTCTCTAAATACCAGCCTTAATGAAAACACTGGAATAAGATCATGAGGCTGTTACAAGGGTAATGGCCAAGGAACTTTAAAAAGGCAGAAGCAAAGAAGAAAAAATAGACATATAAAATTAGACCATGGCAGAATGATAAAAAGTAGTGATAAAAGTAAAGAAGATATCAAGCCATTGGGATGTGCTGAAGAGAGTAGCCCATGCTTTGAATGCAATTAGGTAACCAACTTGCAATTTTACCAGCTTATTACCTACCCCATTTATTCCCTGCTGAAATGAGGTCTTACACAACAAGCAGTGTACAATCCTGTGAAAATATTTCATATGTCTATGTTAACAGGCTAAAATAAGCTCATCCATGCAAGCTTAATTCTACATTTGCCAAATCCACACAGCTTATTCCTTAATGTGGTTTTAGATTCAGAGCTATTGTTTTGGGAGTTAAAGACTGACCCTTCAGACAGGAGAATTGCAAGGGTGTTAATAGTTTAGAGACAACCAGTTAAACCTAGTTAACATGGAAATACAGTAAATATTTGTAGAGCACAATGTGATAGTTTGCAGCAGTTAGGCAGCACGGCAGTTTCCACAGAGTTCCTATATCCTAATAAGAATTTTAAACAGCTGAATGCATCCCAGCTCTTAATCTTTTGAATGGCCATGGAAATAGACTATTCAGAGACTGATGAGGGGCAGCAAAGCTTAAATGTTATAATCAGTGAGCATATCAATATGGCTGGGGTTTCACATTCTGGGTTATATAGACCAAAAATTTTAGAGTGTGGCTTTGTTTATTTTCTTAGTGCACCATGTATTCAAAAGCAGAGCTGCACAGAGCAGCTGGCTGTGTTAGTTCCAGCTGGTGATACTGTGGGCAGGCAAAGGAGAATCAAAATTGCAGCACTGAATCAGTGAACACAACTGCATGCTAGGCTGCTGAGCAGGAATACAAAACTGATTGCCACTGTGGTTCAGTATCTCAGCTTTTCTTCTCCACGTGTTCCTCCTCTGAGTGACAGGGAGAAATATTTAGTGCAATTTTTGGTTTCTCTTGATGAGACTGGAGAAGAGGGAAAATTTGAGAAAATAAACAGTTTCTGGACTGATTTTTGAAAGGTGCAGGTAACCGAACAGGTTTGAGGCAGTTATTAGCAATAAATGTTTTAAAAGTGAAGTAGAAATTCACCTACACAAAAGACTTTCCTGCAACTTATAAAAGAAGAATATTTGTTGATTATCTTTCTTTTACCTATCCAGCTTTCTGCATCACGACATTGTTACTTCAGCAGAACAAAGAAATTACTCCCTTGGATTTCTGAGGCATTGATATTTCTCTTATTAGTGAAATGCATGTGGAATGGGTCACTCTGTCCTAGATAATCAAACTTTCTGAAAGAGAAGATTGGAATCATTTCTTTACTTACTCAGAAAACACTACATTTAAAATCAAAATATATGGCTTAATTTAAAATACATGGATATTTTATTTTTGTATCATAAGAAATATATTGAGAAAACTTTAAAAGTACTCATATGTATTACAAGGATTTCAGCAGGAATCATTATTGTGCCTAAGATAAAAAAGTAAAAATAAACCTTCCATGTATGTCTGCACCTCACAGCTAAGGCTTTAAAATTACAGCCAGAGCTATTAAGTCAAACAAATCAATAGACGTGTCCTGGAATCTTTCTGATCTTTTTTCAACATGACCTATTATTTGTATCACCTAATCCCACACTAATATTTTAATACACTTTGTATGTTAGTGTAAAGTCAGCATATATTAGTGTAAAGTCAGCAGCAGGGTCCAATCCAGGGGTTTATGAGATTTTTCCTCTTTATTGCTGTGCTTTTATTTCCTATTTGAAAAATAATCCCTATTTTAGAAACGCTAGACACATTCTTGCACAATACCTTAGTTCAGAATTACCTAATGCTACTGACATTATTGACCAGGGACCCCAACCTGTCATTCTGAGGTGACTACTGGTGAAGGTTTCCACATGGCTAAGGTCTTTAGAGGTACATAGATTGAACAGATGTTGCAAGGTGCAGAATGCATTAAATGGGAGATTCTCTGTTTCCCAAGCCCATCTGGAAGACCATGAGACCAAAACATAAAGCAGGATGGCACTAGAGCTGCATGATATACACCAGGAGTCAACACAGGTCGGTGGACAGCACACAGTGCAAAGAGCACAACTGTGCTTTTAAGCCTTTGTTCCCCTTCTTCATGTCCACTCTAACTACAAAATCAGCAGTTGAGCAAAGACTTGATTTTATGCAACCATATAACAGCCAGAAGAATAAATTCCCTTGTTGTACCCTTCTAACACCCTTGAAGAATTAATTTCATTAAGTCCACCAGACATTATTTGGTGTAAAATGAAAGACCTGTATAGGTCTGATCAGAAAAAGGTTCTTAACATATTTTTGGCACAAAAAGACTGTAATAGTTGTACCACGACTATGTATCATTTTAAATGAAATTTCCATCTTACAACATTAAATACATATGAAATGGAGTATTTATTATTTTAAAAATCATAAGAGAAATAATACTTCATTATATACTTTTTTCTTTCCTATTTTGTTTGTTTTCAAAAAGTCATGTTTTTCAGTGTAACAGAAAAACGTTGCTCTTTGACATTAAAAAGAAGAATGAATATTTTGGCTACCCAGCATGACACTCTTCACAAGCTAAGGCAGATATTCTAAGAGCAGATATTCAATATTTCAGAAAATCAATCCTTTTAAGACATTAAGCAGCATCTCACAACTCTGATCTCTCTGAAAAACATCCAAAGACAAATGAGTGCCTGCAGAAAGATAAATGAGGCTGCAAACTACTTCAAAGATTTTTGTAAATCTGAATTATATTTATTAATGCTTGAAGAAAGAAGATCCATATGCAGTGAATTCTTGATATCCTGGTAGATTAGAATCATATAACCATGGGATGTCCTGAGCTGCAAAGGACCTACAAGGATCACCAAGTTAAACTCCTGATTCCACACAGGGCAACCTAGAGATTAAATTACGTGCCTGAGAGCATTGTCCAAACACTTATTGAGCAAAATAAGCTTGGGACTTAAGACCACTTGTTCTAGTGCTTAACTACCCTTTCAGTGAAGAACGTTTTCATAATATCCAATCTGAACTTCCCCTGACATAGCTCTGATTCATTCCCTCATATCAACAGACATCAGAAAGAAGACATCATAGAATCACAGGATGTTTTGGATTGGAAGGGACGTTTAAGGGTCATCTAATCCAATAGCCCTGCAATGAGCAGGGACATCTTCCCTGCACTGCTTCCCTGCAATGAGAGCAGGTTGTTCAGAGCCCCGTCCAATCTGACTTTGAATGTTTTCAGGAATGGGGCATCTTCCACTTTTCTGGGCAACATGTTCCAGTGTTTCAACGCTCTCATCATAAAAAAATTCATGCCTTACCTCTAGTCTAAATGTACCCTTTTTTAGTATAAAACTATTATTACCCTTTGCACTACCTCAACAGGCTGTACTAAAAGGACTGACCCCATCTTTCTCCTAAGAGTCCTTTGAGTATTGAAAGAACACAATACAGTCACCCTGGAGCCTTTTCTTCTCCAGTCTGAACAACTCTAAACCCCTTAGTCATAGGAGAGGTTCTCCAGCCCTCTGATCATCTTTGTGGCCTTCCTCTGTACTCACCACTCCCTCCATGCCCTTCTTATGTTGAGGACCCAAAGCTGGATGCAGTATTTTGTGTGAGATCTCATGAGAGAGGAGTAGAGTTGAAGAATCACCTGCCTGACATGCTGGCCATGTTCTTTCAGTACAGCCCAGGGTGCTGTTGTCCTTCTGGTCTGTGAGAGCACATTGCCAACTCATGTCCAATCTTTCATCCACCTGTACGTTCAGCATCCCCCTCTGTTCTCTCCCTCATGCAGAAGCTGTAGACAGCTATTAGTTCCCCTCTCACACTCCTCTTTCCTAAGCTGAACAAACCAAGTATCCTCAGCCAATCCTAATAAGGTTGTCCTCTAGTTCTTTCAATATTTTTCATGCTTCCTTTTGGACATATTCTAATTTCTCTGTGTATTTCTTGCATCGTGGGAGCCATAAGTGGCACACGGGTGAGGCTGCAACAATGCTGAGCATAGCAGGCCAGTCTCTCCTTTTGATCTGTGAGCTTTGCCAGGCTTACAGTACCCTACAAAAGGGTTGGATCTTTTGGCTGCCAGGTCAAATTGCTGATGCATCTCCAACTTGCCATTAACCCAGATCCCTTCCAGCAGGGCTGCACTGCACCCTCATGCCCCCAGTCTACACGCACATCCACCAGGTTATAGTGCTGCAAGCACAGAATCCAGCATTTGTCCTTGTATATTTCGCAAAGTTGGTGATTACCCAGTGCTCTAATCCTTCAAGATCTAGCTGTAAAGCCTCTCTAATCTATCAAGATCTCTCCGTAAAGCCTCTCTACCCTCTAAGGAATAAATGGGTCTTCCTAATTTAATGTCACCAGAAAATTTGTTAGTGTACATCAACTCCTCTGTCCAGGTCACTCATAAAAATATTCAAGATAACCAGTCTTGAGCCCTGGGGAACAAGCACCACTAGTGACTGGACACCAGTCAGGTGTTAACTCTCAGATTAGAACTCTTTGGGAATTGAACCACCACTACCACATTGCGTACATGTCTAGCTGCATGCTGGACATTTTGTTCAGAAAAAGCTTTGCTAAAATGCGCTGCTTTTAATATGGGAGTGTCAGTAGTGTTTTAAGTGAAAAAATACTATATATAATATGATTTACTATTTCATGAGGAACTCCAATGACTAAATAAAGTTTTAAATATAAAACAGTACATCTTTTTCAGTGGAGGAGAATAAAAAGGAAGCTTTTCTTTACAATACTATGTGATATTGGCCTGTTTATGCCCTTTTCACCTGAATACTACAGAGACCAGTTGTCTGCCACAGTTTATCGAAGTAATTGTTCTTTCAGATGAATTTTTAGAATTTGAAACACTGTATAGGGGCTTGTGGGAGAGCTCTTTTAGGCAGTGCAATTGTAATCCAGACTATTTTTTCTAAGGCAAATATATGTCATGCAGTCAGTGGATAAGAGAGACTTTAAATGGATTCAGTCTTCCTATTACTGCAGCAGTGAAATGTAAATATCAGGAGAAACTGATGTGGAAACATGATTTAATTCATCCCCTATTTAAGACATCCCAGTGTGAAATGTGTAAAAGTGCTTTATGGTTAATGATGTCACTGCAGTATAGGAATCCCCTCAGCAGGAAAAAGGTTATTCTGTTTTATTTCTTCAGATAAAAGTTGTCCAAAGACTCTAGACAGGGAAAAGTTTAAATGTAATCAGGGAAAAATATAAGTAGAGTACTTTACAGTGAATAGAAAGAATCTGCAGTCATTCCATAAGGAAATAAAATCTTTCTTCACTTCAGCTCTGCATTTAATAGGAGGGGGTTTGTTTTTATTTTTAAGGGCTTCTAATCATGATCATTACAATTATTATCAATATTATAATTGTTCTCTTTTCTATAATATTTTTTTTCTCACTATCTGTCATTAAATTGCAAAAACTCTTCTGTCTCACTTTTCCCACATATCACTAACTGTGTTGCACAATGTGGCTCCTGCCTAATTTTCCTCCTAGGGCCCAGCAATTGGACTTCACATTTTCTCCATGGTGAAAGATACCTAATGTGCCTGTGAAGTTTCACTTTGTTTTTCAATTCTGTGCTGTGGGGTTCCTCACTGAGAAGCTGCCTCACTGGGGAATATTTTAACAATTAGTAATAACGATTTTTTTTACATCTGTGTGCTCTTATTTAATTTACCAAGAATTAGCAAAGACCAGTCTTGTTCCACAAGCTTCTGCTGCAGTGTCTGTATGCCCAGCCACAGTCACAATGAAAGCTTCATATGGAGGGGGAGCGAGATGGGGGGAAATGTTCTGTACAGCTGACCCACTGCCAAGACATTGTGACACAAGAAAAAACCTTCTTCAGCTGGTGATGTGGTTGGTCCTGGGCCATGGGGCAAAAAGACCTTCCTCTTCACAGCTTTGCTTAACTAGTAAAAGGGAAATTTTGCCTTCATAGTTGCTCTATTGATAACTGTGATTTGAATCATACAATGCAATTGCCTTCAGCATGTTTCAGGGCACAGAATTTGAAAAGATGAACTCTCATTCATTAAGTATATTTTCCAGAATGAGCTGTGGAGAAAAAAGATATTTTTCCCTGATTTGGTTGAGTATATTTGTATGTCCTGGTTTAAAAATCCTACATCCCACTGAAGTGCCCAGCTGTTTAGATCTGGGGCTTTATTCCTTCTAGGAGACTGCACACCTAATTAAAAACTGTCAAAGTAGTTTGTGTTTAAAAACAATTGTAGGTTTGAATGAACTTAATAAATTCAGTAGTTCCTATGCTTCCATTTGTCCAGAAACTATGCTGAAAAACTTTAATAAAATAACTTGAAATTTTGGTAAATTTTATTTTCTCTTTCCAGACCTTTGTTCAATGTTGTATATTCTTCAGATCCTACCAAAGCTATAACTTTCTAAAAAGCCATGAACTTTCTAAGTAAAAAGCACATGAATAGGGTCTCAAAGCATGCAGCCTTAAATTTTATGCTAACAAAATTGAACTTGATTACAACTTGCTTTATCTGAAATTATTCTGGAAGCCATTACTTCCAGGAATTCTAGAGCATTGTTTTACAGTTGCTAATAAGTTTGCATCAGAAAAATTTATACAATAAGAGGCAGTGTAAAGTTCTTAGTAAAAGAGCAAAGTCCTGGTCTAAGGGTTTTCTCCAAGTAGAATTATAATTATACTTGAAAGCGGCTACCTGCAACCTTCAACCTATAACAGCTATTGTCATAGATTGGGTCAGTGAATTCAATGGCCTATGAAATTTTCATTCTGGATTAATCAGCAAGTTGGACTTACTATTACTTTAAGAAGATTTTGAAATCTATCAAAAGTAGTTTCTATGGGGAAAATATCTTCCTGCATTTCTGTACCTTAGTCCTTTAATTCCAGCTCAGCTGACTACTCTGTACAGCACTGGAGTGTCAATATCTATGGGGAAAAAATCCAGGTTCTTTTGAAAGCTTTAAATTTCTTAAACAATGAGAGATATACATGTTGGTATTAAGACAAATCGAAGCCTGCTGTTCAACCATGAGTTTTTAGATTATAAGATATTAGACATAAAATAATATATTAGCAAATACAATAGATACCTTTTATCAATAGATAATCAGGAGGGGACTGGAGCATATGTTTGTGCAGTTCCACACTGACAGCAATTAAGCTGCTGTGAAACTTGCAATGTGAATTGCTTACCACTGGGATGGCCCCTGCATAGCTGATGGCACAGCAAGCAGCAGGTCCAGTGACAGTCAGAAACTGAGCCTGAAATTGCACCCTTCAGCACTGCTCTTTGCAGGCACTGCTTTTGCTCTGCTAATAATATTGTTCATATTGAGTCAATTTAGTCGATTCAGTTTTTCTTCATGGATCCTATGTGATTCAATACTCAGGAAATCTCTTCTAGCATCATCTTCCTGTGCAGTTCTTTCCTCTCACAAGTCACATATTGCACTTCCAAAGCTTTGTGCCAAACCAGAGTCCTGGGAATTAAGAGGAGCAACTATTGATGCATTCTTTTGAGAAGGATGGCAAAATCCCTCTTTCTTACAGAGTGACTTGTTGACCCTTGACATCAGAGCAATGCATAAAAGTGCTGATAAACTGTATTGATTTGTGAAACAGGATGAAAATGTTATCTTTCAGATAGGCAATCAGAACCCTTCTACCACAGCATGATATCTTGTTTTCCCACATCCACCAAGAGAGATGAAAAGGGAAATCTAAAATCTAAATATTTACAGTGGTATTACAGCATTATGAAACAGTGTGAGAGAAAGCATTGGAAAATAAAACACATTTGGAAAACTGAGAGGTAGGTTGCCCCATTTTCAAGAGGCATAAGATTGGGTTCACATAAGAAAAAATGAAAGACAATTTGCTCTGGTGCTAGACAAACCTATGAAAGTGAAAGCTTTCTGAGTGCAATGTGCAGTTCTTGTCCTCACGCCACTAAAAAAGATCTAGCAGAATTAACAAAAAGGGGAGGAACAAGTAAAATCAGAGATATGAAACAACTCTCATACAAGGAGTGGCTTAATAAAATAGATTTCTTATTAGAAAAAGGACAGCTGAAGCTATATGTGGCAGGAATTTGCAAAATTGTGAGTAGCAAGGAATCAGAGAGAATGATTATTCATTATGTTTTCCAGATCAGGACACAGTAAGTGGAGGATGCCCCTGTCCACAGCAGAGGGATAGAAGTAGATGATCTTTAAGGTTTGTTCCAACACAAACCATTCTGTGACTCTCCAATTCAAGCAAGAAATAAAAGTAACAAGAAGAAAGCTGCATGTTCAAACCAACAACCAAAATGAAAAACTTCTTTCTGTGGGGGGAGATCCTGGGACGAGCTGCAGAGCTCTTTGTCATGGGTGCTGTGAATGCAGTTTTTGCAGGAGAAGTTGTACAGAGTTACAAGGAAAATACACCAAAAACATTTAATTTTTTTTAAAAAAATTTAAAAAGAAAGAATATGGTCATCCTCTCAGGAATTTGTTATGTACGACTTATCGGAGGTTCTTCTAGCAGTGTCCAGGCATTTGGAACTGTAGGACATGGGACTAAAGCAAGATTGGTTCTTCGGCCCAATATGGTCATTCTTACTTTCTTCTGTTGAATTGCAGAGGTAAATTTAGGCAGTTGAAACTTTATACGTGCTATTTACACATCAAGTATACTTAAACACATTTTGCATGTGAATTCTACATCAGTGTAAGGAAAGCATAATGCTCCAAATTTGGACAGCAATCTCCTCCATGTAGCAAGGATTGTTGGGTTATATTCATGCATGTTTCACTAAATCTGTGGCACCACTTCTGCATAAAAGTAAAATGTAAAGTTGTTTAAAAATATTGAAAAATAAAAACAGTCTCAGGGGAAAAAAGGAAAAAGGTGTCACAGCAACCAAATATGTTGTTCCTAAGTTAGTAGGCCACCAACAGGGGAGCTTCACAATATATAAAAATGCCTTTATCATTGAATGCCTGGCACCGCTGAAAAGGCAAAATATCTGTTGTCAATAAAGCAGGAAAATGTCAAACTTGATTTAAAGCAAACTGGAAAACAAATTAGTATTAAACAGGTTAAAAAATCTTACAGCCCACACCCACACCTTATTAAAGAACTGCTCATCAGAATTAAAAGTGTCATGCTTTTTCTGTGTCAGTATTTATGCCTGTACTGAGCAACAGATGCAAATGGGATGGAAATGTAAAAATCTAATTTATTTAGCATGCCTACATCTTTAGATATTACAGAATAGAGTTTGTTTACAATTACCTTTACAATTACTTATATGTATTTCTCAACTCACTGTTTAAAAAACCCTAAGGCTGCCCAAAACCAGTGTAGAATGTTCTTCACTTCAGTCAATGAGCTTTAACAGAAACCAATGCATTTTAACTGAATTTTTGTTTATCTCAAGCTGCACATTTTAATGAAATCAATACATTCTTGCTGAAAGCCTCATGAATCCATTGGAAAGAATACATTTTTTACTGAAACCAATATACACTTTTATAATGTCTGTATGTTTTAGTGAAAGCATTGCAATACATTTTAGCTGAAACCAATACATTTCTCTGGGGCTGATACCAAAGAAACCTTATTTTATGGTGAAACCAATGAATTCTTACTGAAAATAATATTCCATATTTCTGAGCCAACATTGTCAGGCTAAATGAAAGCTATGTTTTATTTTACTAAAGAAATTGTACTTTCAATGGTATCTTAACACAAGGAGTTTTGCAAAGCCTATATTTTAGTGTGTGCATAAAATAAGAAGCAGATCATAAGAAGTCATTCTGAGATAGATCTATCTTCTTGGGGGTTTTATAATGTAGTCTTGCAACATATATGCATTCTATCAAATGAGTAATGATATAGATAGGAGTTTATTTTCATACTCATTAGACTTTCACTAAATCTTTTTTTCACTTTGTATGCAAACTGACTTAAAATAAGTCAACATTATGGGTGATTTACACTTCAGAGCAGAGGAACAGAACAGTGGTTAATGATTTTATTGTAGACGATGTGATTTATTATGCAGGAATTTTTTTGTAAGAATTGTTTTCAGTACATCAGCTTTGGTATTTTTCTCGACATTATGACTAAAGATGTGCTGATCTACATTACTTGGAAATGTTTTGAGTAGTCTGGTACATGTAGCTAATGATTTGTTATCCTTCTAAGTGTTTTAATCGATGCAATTAATGTGAATCAAAAGGCTCCATCTGAATTTCAAAGATCTGAAGAAATGCATAATCTTTTAAAATTTATAGACAGTTTTTCTTTCTTTATCTTTTCAGTATAAGGATATAAATTAGACTGAGCAAGAAAACCATCAATACAGTGACTTCCAATAAAAGTGTTTTAGCATAACGTGACACAGTAGAGAACCATAAACCCAAAGCCATTATACAAAAAGGACCAATTTTATGCAATTAGAGTTCTCACCACATGGACCTCAAAACAGCATATTCAATTAAACCAAATATACCATCATTTCCTAATTAAAAACCCAAATGCAATGAAAAAATAAATTTGCCATAGCTTATTACACTGAAAAATTAGTTGTGTGACTGCAACGTTTCAAGCTAGAAGCCCAGATGCTAAATCTGATCATTTGCAAACTGAAGAGTGCAAAGAGTTTCCCCAACTCCCACAGAAAATGTGTCGAAATTATTCAGTCTTTATTAGCTAAGAGATGTAATTGATTGCCTTAAGGTGGCCTTGACTGAGTAATTATTAGGGCTTTGAGCATTACAGTATCCAGTTCTGACCCCACAGTTCATGAGTTCCTTGACAAAACACTGAAGATACTAGCAAGCAACATGGAGCACTCCCAATTCATCAGCTCCAGTTCTGCATTCCTATCTCTGCAGATGGGATCCTGATATTTCAGGGACTAATGAAGCCACAGGCTTGCCATAGCAAAGTTTGCTTTGCCAACTTGCTGGTTTGCAGAGCTGACCTACTTACAAACCTTACGAAAACAAAATGGTCATTTTATCTCTGAAGTTATGCCTAATCACATCTTTAAAAAAAAATTCTTTCCCTACTAATGATGCTTGAGAAATAATGAATAAAATGCAAATGTACTGGAAAGTCAGAGGAAAATGGCAATATTGAGGAAAATATATAGTCCAATTAAAATTATTAGCATAGAAAAGAGTAGTCTATATTCCTACTGCAGCTGCTTGCTCACTGAATGGTTTTCTTCATCTACAATAGGTTGCCTTGGGGGTGATTGATCCATTTCCAGAAAGATAATCATTGCTTTCCAAAGAGTCTAAAAGACAAAGTGTAACAAGACCATGTACTCTACTAGTATTGGATTTTACATCTCCTCATTATTTAGGCCCCTCTAGCAATTTTCCCTTAATAAGTTCCTACAGAGCTTTGTCAGATTCCTTTTTACTATATTTTATTCTTCCAAATTCATATGGTCCACTCATCTTGACATGACTTCTACCCCATATTTTTCTAATTACTGTTCTTGCTGCCATACCTTTTCTTTCAAGCATTTTTAAACAAGCGCCATTATTATATTTGTTTCAGAATCCCACACAATGAGGAAGGATAATATTAGTTGCTCAGTTTCATCCTTTTCAATGCCATTATTAAAACATACTTGACTTTGAAAAGGAGTTAAAATTTTGGACCTTTTAACAGAAATAACCATACTCTACATACTTAAATGTAGCTGAACTAAAATCAAAGCAGAAAAGAATTTAAGTACTCCATTGGAAACTCAGGTACCAATTGTTAGTTTTCATGATCACAGACACAAACAAGTTTTAAATTCACAGTTAGTTTTAGAGGCATTTAGTAGAAACCACTGGAAACTGGGAGGATGGTCTTCATAATTACGCCAAGTGCATGTTCAGCATGAATGTTTCGTAGTGCTGACATTCAAACAAGACTCAAAGTCTCGTCCAGACAGGATGTACAGATACTTCATGTCACAGCTTTCAGTACTCATTTTAACAATCTCAACAAAACCATGAAGGTATAGAAAGCTGAAAGATTAATTTAGCTCTTTGGGGATTTGCCTTTGGATAATTATATGCCAAGCATATTGTACATAATAGCAGGAACATTAGAAGGGACTTGATCATGGTCCTTAAAAGTCAGGTCAGGGAATGGGTTTATAGTAGGAGGAATCTAGGACACATCTTGCAAATGTGTCAAAATGACATTAAGCATGCAGTGAGGGCTAGGAGGAATATTTCGGTGAAATGTAATTAATGACTGAAACAGTTAATATAGGAATCCAGTTTTGTGTGTTTTGCAGTCTTTCATCCTGCACCAAAGATAGTATTCTAGCTTGAGAGGGAAAATGGAACTGATAGAAATATTTATGTTTTCAGATCTCTGACTATTTTACACAGAAGCTCGATTTAACAGACACATTGGTTTCTCTTGCTGCTGATAAAAATCAACATAACCAACATGATTTCATAATATATACTTGCTGAGATTTATAATCAAACACCATTAAGATTCAGAGAAGAAAACCCTATAGAACAATCTTTAAGATGTGGCTGGATATAACGAAGCAAGAGGGAAATCCAGTATCCAGATTGTCTGTTTCACATGGCATTAAAATTAACATTTCTGTTTGAAAAGTTTTTTCTGAATATACTTGCAAGACAGTAATTAAATTTTATTTTAAAGTATGGTTGTCATTTGGGATTGTGTTTCTGAAGTTAATAAAAGGAAAAAGAGAAGTAAAATATGCAGGAAACCTTCCCTACCTTATTACACACAGGGTTAGACTGACCTTGTTCATCAGCATCTTATTACAGTTACAACCTTAGCCTCCTTAACCATGAATGTTTTTCCGGACTCTGCTCCTATTCACAACACTATTTACTCTCCCGTCATTAGTTACAACATCTTCACCATTTGTTACCCACAAAGATTCCTCTTCTGAAGGCCAATTATTTTTGAGACAGAAGTTTCACCTTTCCTCTCTCTTTTGCATTTGCTTTCCACTAACAGTCATAGCATTCTGATCCAAAAGAAAATACACTTTTTTCCTACATAATTCATAACTACTTCAAAGCTAAAGGAAAGACCTCCTGGGAAAAACTAGAGACCAATAAGAGCAAAAATAGCATCAACAACTGTCATCATCTTTATAAAGGAGAGAACCCTTCATGTTTTCCTCTTCCATGTCAGCCAATATCACACCCCTCTCCTTCATCAGTTGTCGCATTTATGCCACAGGTAGCCTCTAAAACACTATCCCCTTTTGTTTCTACCTTCAAAACGCCCTTCCTAGCTCCTAAAATCTTTATTAAGTAATCACTCCATCACTAAGTATTATCTCTGCTCCTAGTTTGCTTTGCAGAGATTAGATTCAAGGCAAATCATGTATGTAAAACGTGTGGATAACAGAGGTAAAGGAAATAATGACATCTCAAATGCACTTGTGAAAGCTTTCTGCAAATACAGGTTATCAGCCTGAGCCGGAAAGAATAAATACATTGCATGGTTATGACTGGCCAAACTCATATGAAGAAATCTAATGCCACATGCTGGAAACCCTGTTTTCAGTTTATCAGACAAAAAAGAACTGCTACTCATAGGCTGCTCCTTTATGAAGCATTCAGATTTGACAGTTATCTGGCAGAGAAAAAAACAAAACCGCATGGGTAAATGTAAAACTACCTAAAGCACTAAAAACACAGAATTTGAGATCTAAATGAACTACCTCCTCTAATAATGATGCACTGAGCTTTATTAAAAATGCTGAGTATTTCATATCCCACAGAGTCCTTTCTATTGAAGCACTAGCACTGCAAGAGCTCTCTCCTCCTGACAGAAAAATTGCTTCAAATACTCAGCATGTTCACCTGGGGATGCTCATGCAAAGGTATGTCTTTAGTTGTTCTGATAAGACAGAGCAGTCTTTATCAGTAATTACAATCTCTATTAAAGGTGAATGTAACTCTTTTAAAATCAGTAAAATTATTTGCCTCGCTTCAGAAAGTCCCGTATCTCACCACAAGTGATTTGCAGTATCTCCTTCCTCTTAATTTCTGAAGGATGCTCCATAGTGGGGGGATAAAAAAAGGCACACAGCATCATGTCCCATGTGGTATATGGAGAATTCTCTGACATTTCCTGTTCACAGAAACTGTCTCTAGTTGAAATTCACTTTTCAGTTATTTGGTCCCTGTATAATGTCATCTGTGCACATATAAGGCTCAGAAAAATTTGCTACCTAGGGAAGCCTGATGACAAGCAAATCAATGGTTTCCATTTTGCTCTTGGCATACCTGACAGGGTACGTGACTACTGGATGTCAGATTCTTTTTAGTCTGGATTTATTGATCAAGCCCATCCAAAACACTTAAAGCCTTCCCTTGTGTTTTGAAGTATATAGAAAATGTTTTGCTGCTCAAGGTTTCACAGAAGCTGAGTTATCCATTTTCACTTATCGTTAGTGTATTTACCAGCAGCCTGTATGGTAATCATATGTCTTTTCTTCCTTTTAGCTAACTTCAGTCAAATATCCTTTCTCATACCTATCCCCATTAAGTATGATGACATAGGGTTGGCAAAATATTCTGAACAAGGTAATTGTGGTTGCTGTTAATAATCATCTTTCTAATATTTCATTAAGAACTAAGAATATATGTTCTGAGAACAAAGGAATGGACTGAAAATCCTTGATTTGCTCCTTTGCATGTTCATTCACAGGTTTTGTTCAGGATAAAGTTTTAAGCTTTTTCTCACTGGAAAGCAGACTCTGGAATGCTTTTGACATCCAAGCCCTCTGGCATTTCAATTTTAAGTCAGACGTGTTGCCTACCCAATTCTGTTGCTCTTAAAATTCATGGTAAGCTGCAATGTGTCAGTCCTGCATCCAACACACCACTTGTTATGTGATTCTGTGAAGGGATCTGAGCCTAGAGCAAACATCTGTATCTTTTTTGCTTTGCCTGCCCCTCTTGGTATTTCACAAAATTATCTAAATTCCAGTAACTGGCTAGATTCCCACAATAGGTACATAATCAATAGGACCCCGAAGAACAACAAGTGTAGTTTAACACAGTCAATCCACTCATGTTGGTGTGTGGCCTCCGATTTTCTGGGTCAGCATAATCCCTTCTTCGCAAGAGTGAGGGATGACATTGAAACACTTGAGTTCTTTATCATACTGTCTTTAGCATACTGTGTGCATGTCCTTATTGCTCTGTAACTTTCTGCTGTCTTGGCAGCCTCTGACGAAGGTGAATTCGAGCAGTTCTGTGGCATGATTTATTTACAGGAGCACCTACAGGTCTGCTGTGCGTTGAAGGCTCATACAGACTCTCTGTGAACCTGGAGAGCTGGGTCACTCCTTGCTCTCTTCTAGAATGAAACCAAATTCCAAATTTTATAAACCCTTCAGCAACAAACAAAAAGGCTTTTTTCTTTCTTCATGCATCTCTAGGAACCAACACTGGTTTTTTTCCAAACCTTCATATAAGTAAGATGTGGTTTTCTGACTCTTTGTGTACCAGGGCAAAGCAGATTCTGTGTTAGATTCACATGAATGCTTACAAAACAGTGCCGTTTACTCGGCTTCACTCTTCGTTATAATGATCCCAACACAGTTTTCATTTGAAAAGTAAATACTATGCTAATAACTAGAAAGGGAATGATAAGATTTGCAGTTCAGCTCTACCGTGATGGCTCTGTTATGGTGGTGAGCTTTGCCCTGTAGTAGAAACGAAAGTCCGGGATACCTGTGGAAGTGGAAGATATTTAATCCATTAGGAAGCATCATCAACAAACAAACTCTACCACTCACTTACATGCCTTTGCATTCTAAGGATGGACTTGAATCATCTCCCCACTTCCTCTTCCATCAATCCATTTTCTCAGTTGTGAGAGAAAGGACATACTAGGTGAATTAATATTTGTGTGGCCTTGTTGTCACCAGAAAGAGGTTAAATAGATTTCACACAATTCGGACTGTGAATAAAGTGATATTGCATTCACCTTGTACATGTTATTTATTTTTACAGTGCAAATGGAGAGGCTGAGGAGTTCTGGGTGACAGTTTTAAAGCTAGAGACGCTGCATGCTTGCGACATGAGTCCTTTGGAAGTTGCTCTAATGCATAGAATTCACTCCTGAAGAAAAGCACCCATTCTGAAGATGCTCATCCCTCTCCATTTCACAATGACACATTTTCTGAAGCAGCTGAAAATGGGGAAATCCTAAGTCAAATTTCATGTTGTTCATGTTTTCTACTTACAGCTGAATAATTATTTTCCTTAAGATTCATAGATGATCAGATTCCTCACACAGCAGTTTTGTTACACAGAAAACAGATTATGAATACCACTCCGGCTGACTCTGCTAAAGGAATAATGAAAAATGCAAATGAAAACACTGTTTAAAAAATAAGAAACAAGAATTACATTTTGCCCCAGTGACTACCCAAGCATTTAATATATGGATGGATATTTTAATATATATGCATAAACATACCTACTTATGTCCATATATAAATGTACCAATATCTACATATATAGACTTACACTGAAGGTAAGAGTCTAAGAGTCAAATATTTTTGTTAACATTTGAGGAGGCAACATAAAAAAAAAAAAGTGAATATATAACATCTCTGTGATACTGCCTCCCAAACTCCCAATTTTTTTCTCTGAATTCCAGGACCTGTTCTTCTATTCCATGACATGATACTGGAAAAATTAATATGTAAAGGTATGGAGTCTGATGCTTTTTGAATGCTTAATTTTCCTGAGCTTAGAAAGCTATTTAGAATACAGTAATTTTATTAACTTAATGCCTAAATTATATTTGGTTATATAATAAAAAAAGTAATTTTTTAATTTTTGAAAGTATCATTTATTTCTTTTATCAAGTACAAACTAATGTATTGGCATACAGTGTTTATTTATGACTACAAAAACTCACTTAACTTTTTTACCAAAGGAATAGTTTATGTGTCCCGTGTGTATATATTATACTGTATCTTTATTCCATTCTTCTGCCAGCTCTATTTCAAACTCTAAATTTGCTTTTTGCTTTCCATTTCACTTTTCTATTTTTGCTTGCTAACTAAATTTATTCCTACTGCCTGTTGTCCATTTTGATTTTTTAGCCTCCCTTTATTGAAATGAGAGTCAAGTGATAAACTCTGAGCTGCAATTTTGAAACTATTATGCTGAAAGGAGCTTGAAATTGGATAGAATTAGCTTATTCGTTCAGCATCGTGAAAGGAGAAATACTAGTAATTCCTCAGCATTTCCAATTTCCATTTACTTCAGAGCAAATTTCACATATTCAGCATGTACCCGGGGCTAGAGTTTCTTGGGGACTTCCATGGGAAACATTTTCCTGGTCTGTGAGCAGAGTCATTGCTATCTAGACCTGAAAAATAATTACTACGGTGATTGCAACCACACAAATTAAGAAAAGGATAGCATTAGCCTATGACTGATGAGCAGGTAGAAAATGGATGAAAAGTCAAGAATTAATTTTTTTTTATATATATTCTAAAATAATTTATGCATTAGAATTATATTTGTATAGATCTCTTGGTGTACAGGCCTACACAAGCCATGGCAGTATTGTTATAGAGAAGGTGCAGCATGCTGAGCCTCCAAATAGAGCCATAAACATGCATCATATGAACTGAACTCTTGGCTCAACCCATGCTTGGTGCCTCAGAGCAGGCCAAGCTTGGAGGTAAAATAATAGAGCAGTTTAAAAGTTCAGGTAAGATAACAATATATATGTTATGTATGTAAAGATGTTATATATGTAAAGAAGGGATAAAGCTCATGCAAAGGGAGAGCTGTAGTGTGCATTCTGGTGTTTCATGCTACTGGGAAATTCACCCTTCTGTGCTCCTTGGTGTCCTGTACACAACATTGTCATTACCTACAGTATTGTCTGGATTAAAGGTTTCACAGTTCATATGTTCACAGAATAAGCTGAGTTGGAAGGGACCCCCAAGGATCACCAAGTCGAACTCATAGCCCTGCACAGGACAACTCCAAGAATC
The DNA here is from genome assembly GCA_013397955.1 of Grantiella picta. NCBI lineage: Eukaryota > Metazoa > Chordata > Aves > Passeriformes > Meliphagidae > Grantiella > Grantiella picta. The sequence goes on along the minus strand of VZRM01006006.1, from coordinate 1,619,094 downwards.
CCACCATGTGCCTGAGAGCATTGTCCAAACACTACTTGAACTCTGTCAGGCTTGGTGCTGTGACCACATCCAGTCAGTTTAGACACAACTCTGGTTCTACAGTAAGGCAATGACTGAGAAAAGCCAACTTGTTAAGGGCAATCAGTACTTTATACATGGTGATGTTCTTTAAAATTGCACCTTAACCTGACCTGCCAAATTCCTCTTCAGGTCCCCTAAATAAATGAACAGATGTTCAGAATTATTACACTGCAAGTCAGCCTCATCATGCTTGTCAGAAACAAAGGAAACCTGAACACAGAATATTTTTCTTTATGCCTGAATTAGGAAACAGGATCCCAACTTTTTCAAGAGGGATTTCAGATATCTTTCTTGTACCTTCATTAACCCTTATAGTTCTTATTTTCACGTTTCTAGAGGTATTGACTCTTATGTTCACGTATTCTTTCCCCTTCCTATTCATTCTGCAGTTGCATGGTAGTAATGCTTATATGATATACTGCAATGATCAGACTTGCTCTGCTGTTTATTGAAAATTTCCTTATTAAAACAGATTTTAATGATAAAGAGCATCCTTTCAAATGGTTTCCTATGGTTTCTTTATGGTGCTCCAAACCTGTGTGCCTGTTCTTTCAATATTTTGAATAGGACCAACAAATAGACAGTGATTACTTAACTTCGTAATAGGTCTATAATTATTTTAACTGAATTTATAATTTCTTTGTGATGTTCAGAAAGATTTCTTGAAGAATTGCACAGCACAGATACAGACCAATGGTGACATCAAGTGGTGATTTACATTTTGACTGTATGTGAAAATAATCACAGTTCGATGTCAAGAACCGGCAGAAGGGCATTCCTGAGCATTTTTGGTTTTTTGTTTGTTTGTTTACTTTCTGCTTTATCTGCAGTGCTTTTTATTTTCAGTCCTGCGTTACCCTGTGGAAAATGCTAAATATCACCCAGCCTGAAGGATGATTGTATGTGTCTTCCAATATCACAGGTTAGGGTTTGCTGAGGTTATCAATGCTACGTGAAGTATCATCACCAGAGACTATCATGGATAAACTAAAAACTGGTATTCAGCTAGGTATTTCATTTTTGATATGTGAAGGTCTCTCCTTCATTAAGGATCTGAATTGAATGTGAACTCTGAAGGATGTGCTGTCTTTTATTTTCTGCAGACTCCAGCAGTATACTACTCCCCAGTAAGCACTAAGGACAACCTATTTCTTTCTAATTTGATCCAATATCAAATACTTGTCTTGACTCTTTCCATTTTAGAGACTACATCAAGGGTTGTTTTCATTGGTCTTGCTAGTTCTTTTTAGCAAATGTTACCACAAAGTCACCACATTTAAACAAGTAAAATATTTTTCAGGTGTTTCAGTGTTGTAAGTAGAAAATTGGCTGCTGTCAGTGTCATAGGGCCCAGAAAGAAATAGCAGCCAGAGTCTGCAAACACAGGGGTATAGTGATTGGACAGCTCAGGCTTCAGGAGTCAGATGACCTGTATATCCTTTTGCTTACAGAGCAGATGTCATTCTGTGCCCCTCTGCATCCATTCAATAGCTCTTCCCCATGGGCCTCACCCTTATGGTGACATGGCATATCTGGCTATTTCCCTATAAAATGTCAAAAAGAGTCACAACCTTCCTTATCTAATGCTTGGGAATTCACTCTGCATTGCATAATCAGGCTTTAAATCAGCTACAGGGCTCAGCATCTCCATCTGTAATCACCTTTTGAAAAAGAACATACCACAATTAGTTACAGTAAAGGGTAAATATTAAAAACAAATTCCACTGGTTTTGTTTTCAGATTTTTGTTTTGTTGGGTTTTTTTTTAATTTCAGTACAGACTTTTAAGAAGCTTCCACTGCTAGGATGTCAGAATGATTGTGAAAGTGTATATAGAAAGCAAAAGGACAGTTTATTTTACTTTAAAATGGTGGATTATCTGACCAGTTTCAGTGAATTGCTAGTCTATGACTAGTGTCTAATTAAAAGAGTAGTGTGGAGTTCCACATGAGGTTCTTCTCCAGGCTGAACTGTTATAATGTGCAGGTCTGACTGTTGGAGCATTAGATCTCTGGAGTTGGTGGAACATAAAGGGAGGGTGTTTCTAGCAGTGTTAAATCAGATGGTCAAAAGGGATCTGGCATAATTTCCAAAATCTTGTTTACAGCATTACTTCCAGGGGAGATTCCTGTGGATGCTACAGAAGATACCTGACATCACACTAACAAACTTCTGACCCTTCTTGGTTACAGAAAATGGAAATGAAGTGATAGAAAAGGAAACAAAAAATTCACACACCATTCAAGTCTGTCTGCAAGGATGAATTTGGGAATGAAGTAATACACAAACCCTCCTTTGCACCCTTTATTTGGCCACTGGGAATAATTCACCAGAGTATGTGAAGTCCTAGAGAAAACTGGAACACAAAATAGACCTCCCAATATAAATCTTGGCTTTCTTTCACTTTTATGAGGAAATGTTCTTTTTGCAGAGCAGTGGTTCCAAACATTAGGAATTCACTCTTTTGAAAAAGGGATCAATAGAAAACTTAGGTGTATTGTGACATCTTAATGTGCAATGGTCAAAATGAGACAGACAAAGAAGAGAGTAAGAGAGATTCAGCAAAGCACATCACCTTCTTTTAGCCATCTAGAGAGGCTTTCTGTGGCATTCAACGTGCTGGAAAAAGGCACCACAACAGACTGAGTCCTAGAGATACAGCCCTCTATGTCCTAATTAGAAAGACCTTGACACATAACCAGGAGGGGTAGATGAGCAAGAAAGCAGGAGCAAGTGGGAGTGAGATCAGCACTTTCATAAGTACATTTTAAATATGCCTGCATAATCTTAAAAAGTGGTATAGTAAAGTAAGTCTGGAAAATTTTGTGATGTTTTCAAAGTACATCCTTTCACATCTATTTAATGCATAAGTGATGTTTATATATATTTCCATGTTTAATTCTATGGCATGCAATCACTTTTTTTTCTGCTTGTTTTTTCTAATAACCTTGCTACTCATTTTCCTATCATCCATCTTAACAGTTTTAGACTCTTGTTAGAGCTGCTGAACGTCAGAGCAGCAGAAGAACTTGCTTTTAAAAGATCTGCTTGTGGCAGTATGTTATCCTTACTAGAAAAGTCTTCCTGATATGGAGTTGAAGTCATCCTTGATATTCTGGAGTGTTAAATGTTACAGGGGGCAATAGCACAGGAGTTTTTTAAAGACAGTAACTATTAATAATGCATCAAGAGTAAAAACTGTTAATATAGGACTAAATTGTAATCCAAACCAAGGCACAAGATGAATGAAGCTTTCTGAACTGGAATCTAAGTAATCAGCTCTTGGTTTGGATTTTATCTTTAAGAGGCACACCTTTATTTTTATTTCTCTCCACAAGAGGGCACTCGTGAACTATAAATATATTTTTTCCTTCATTGAAGAGTGTTGAGAAGATAGTAAAATTATTTTTCTTTAGAAAAAATCAGATGTCTCACTACAATCATTCAAAACCACTTTCTGAAATTAAAAACCCTATGTCTGTAATAAAATCTTCCACTCAGGAGTACTACATAAAAAGGAAAATTTTCAGAATTACGTCAATGACTAAAGAGCTTTACTCATATTTCTCTGATGAGAACTACTGCCATAATTTATTCTGTGCTAGGTATTAAGTTTCTATTGTTGTATGTTCAACATTACTTGATTCTTATGTTTAGATTTTTCTTTATCTTAAGCAAGATTCTAATTTATTCCATCCAGGCATTTTCCATTTGAATTTCAATAACTCTCTTCTAATTTTTTTCTTGTCTCAGCATATTTGCTGTAATTTTTTATAGTTCTAATGTGTGTCTTGAACAACTGACTTGAGAGGAAATATTTGTGTATTTCTTTTCAAGAAAAAGAATAAGAAGATTCTGTGAAATATTAAATTATAACGTTCTCTTTCCTGC
>VZRM01006006.1:1567900-1615100 GCA_013397955.1 Grantiella picta | reverse complement strand
CACCTTCTCCTTTCCCCCCCCCCCCAATATTGGCAGATGGGAAGCCTATTTTCCACTTACAGCTGTTAAAATGTCCTTTTTTTCCCATATTGTATCCCACAAAGCACTTGATTTCTGTGCATTAGAAACCTGAAGTTTTTAACGTTTTATTTCATATTTATCACAGAAAGGGAAATTTTCAGTTCAAAAAAGAATAGATAAAAACTTTGGCCACACGCATCAATATTTCTGTATTTGCCACTGACTCAGGATAACTTTTTGCTTGTGATTAATAGTAATAAAGGGAAAAACACAGCTGTAGTTTTTGGGTCTTGTCCACACAAGATGAGCAATATTATTCCCTGGAGTAAGAACATAATTTCTGTGGACCTCGATCCAGAAATATTCGAATATTTGAATACTTGAATATTTGAATATTTGAATATTTGAAAGGAGCTTTTGTAATAGCTCTGCAACCAAGTTGCTGTAAGTTTTATCCCAATGGAATTTGTCTGAGTAACTCTGAAGATGACGTATTCTGAATCATAGCAAAAATCTTTGTTTCTTTAAAAATGTTTGACATGAAGTGAGGTGCTATTTGTTCACCTGACAAATGATCAAGAGAAGATTCCTGAATTTTGTGTAGTTCACAAAAGAAGTTAATTGTGTGAATGGATTATAATGTCAGTCTTTAAGACAGAGCATTTCCCAGCTGTGTTTTTTAAGGCTGGCTTGCATATAAAATCTTGTATGTTTTTTGATGAAATGAGTGCCACATGGAAACAGCTGGATTAACAGGAGTTGTTTATGCCTAAAATTATATGCATAGGACCTGTTTCAATATTTCCAGTATATCTCAATTCTGCCCTCTCCCAACAAAACTTAGCTCTCCATTGCATGGGAGAGCAAGGAACTAACCCTAAAGATATGCAATACAAAATCATTTCTTGGAGTCTAAGGTGGAAAATCTGAATGTGATTTCTCACTACATCCAAAGTTGTTTGTGAACAGCCATTAAACATAGGACAACATTTATGAGCAAGAAAATCAAACGTGTTGCCCAAGATGGTTTTTCTGAGATCACAGAGCTTTCCAGGTCTGGATTGCCTAACCCTTCTCTCAAGCACTTATCAGAAGACTAAGCAATCACATTCTAATACGTAGGCTAGAGTCATCTAACAAGGTTCACAAATTTTAGGGGTGGGGGAGGAGAAGAGAAGAAAAAGCTAAGTATCTTGGAAGTATATGAAGGGACTTTTGCAATACAGGAATCCTTAGGAGGAGAAGTTTGAGGAGATGGAGTTGGCTTATGGGAGGTCTTAGTGACCGCTGGAAGAACTAAAGCCTTTGAACAGTGCAGCAGGAGAAATGAGCAGCTCTGGGCAGAGGGAAGGGGGCAAGACATTGAAGTGTGGGGACACAGAAAGGGTTTGTGATGTGACCCTCTTCATGGTCCTTCAGCTCCCCTTCAGTTGTCTTGCTAGCACCACAAGCTGTCATGAGAATATATCTATGAGTCATTCACTTCAGAGTTTGTGCGAGAGGAGAGAGATGAGCCAAGGGTGGCTGACGTTTGACATTAGAGGACAGAGACTTTTAGATTACTTGTGAACAGACAGAGTGTAGAAAATCGATAGAACCAAGAGAGGCACGTTGCAAAGACGAAACATTTCAATTTAAGCCATGGAGAGAAGATATCTGAAGTAGTATAGCATCATATAAGAAAGCCAGCCTCAGAGCAGGCTGCCTCTTTCTCCATTTTAAGAAGTTGCTTTCATGACATGAAAGAAACAAGCAAGGTCATGACTATGCCACTCAGAATTAATGGTCAGGAAAGTCAGATTTTTTTGACATTTTCAACATTGACTGGTGGGTGTACAGGAGCCAGTTGGACTCTTTAATATTCCCCTGTATGGAAATCAGATGAAGATGTTATATCTGATGAGAAATACAAATGCAGCCCAAGAATAACTGATAAGGGAAGGCCCAATGATTTTGGCATATGACTAAAAGAGGTAAAGAAGGGAACAATGGAAATTTAATTGAAAACATCTATGTAAATCATTACATAGACCAAGCAAGTAATGAGGGGGGTAATAAACATCTCAGAATAAGTAAAAGTTAAAAATCAAGAGAAGGATGTGTATATATTGGGTAATGGAAGAGCTTCTGATTAAAAAAAAGAAAGAACCACATTTGGAAGATGAATGTCTTTTATTTTAACCACACCTGACCTTGTCTGTTGGTGCTGAAAATCAGCAGCAAGAGTTGTCTGGACAGCAGGAACTCCCTCCAAGGAAAGATTAAGTTATTCCATGGAAAATTACCCAGAAGCCAAAGTAATGTCGTCAGGAAACATCATTGCATTTATCCCAAAGCATAGTTCCTGTACTTTATACTCCATTTCTCTTTTGATCAATTCTACCCCTCAGAATATACTCCCAAGGAGATCATTGTCTTCTCCACTGATGAAGAAGAGCAAAATATTATACATTTTCCTGGCCAAAATGCTTCGCATTGAAATATAACCTAGTCAAAATGCCTATGCTAGAGAGGAGACTTGGGAACAAACTAACTTAAATACAGTTTCTACAGCTCGCTATAGCAGTATTCTGAATCAATGCATTTCAATTTTAATTAGAAAATATTCAGTTTAAAGCCTTTCAGAGATTAAAAAAATCACAGAAGCAATAGATGTGTTCCACAGAGGAAAACTAACTAATAAAAGTATATATTCAAGCAGCACCAAAGGGGGAAAAAACCTTTAAACTTTTAAGTTTTTTTAAACTGTATCTCTTGTATGGAAAGTTCTATTCACATTTTCATTATTAAAGTAACATTAAACTTGGTGTTGAAGTTAAGGTCTGAACAGCTGTAACACAGAAAACAAAGCATACATTCACAAGAAACATAGATTTTAATCTCTTCAGGGGAAATAATGGATATAATAGGAATTTAAAATGAAATAAGTAGCATGACTTAGATTAAAAGTGCATTAGAATAAATTCAGTCTGTTCTGTGATGTGATGTGTCATGGTATCATAGAGATCCAGCAGACTCATCATATGAATAAAGATCACTACTGTAGTGTACATTCAGATAGGATATTTCTTGCTCTTTTTCTTCATTATACCATTTTCTGTTGCTTTATCTTAATCTTGCTGTTGTTTTGGAGTTTAGTTTTTTGGTGGGTTTTTTTTTGTTTTCAGTTTAATGAGTAATGCATTAAATTAAGCAGAAGTAATCCTTTTTTTACAATTTTTTCCCAAAACAAATACTGTTTCCTATTAGAAAACTTGGACTAAATACTCACATTTGAAATAGCTCTTGGCTGCATGCACTTGAAATTATGCAGCTTCCATTTGATCCCAGTGACATTAAAGCAGGGCTAGTTTCATGGAAATTAATTATTTTCCATGTTATCTGTATTTCTGTGCTTCCCTTAATTTACTCTTCATCTGTGTGTGAAATCAAATTTAGAAGAGAAATGTCACCTGAACTAGAAAAGGGCTGATCTCAGATTTTGGCACAGACTAAGAATTTTAGTGAAAAATAACAACAAAAAATGATAATTAAACATTTGCAAAGATAATAGGGAGCACCTGCAAGGTCAGATGTGTTATCTGCAATTTGTGTCATATAAAAGATGTGATATAACAGATATTTGTGAAATATGTCAGAATGGAAAAATCTTTTTTTGCATTGTCATACCTGTGCATAATTTCTACAGCATGAATAGATAATGCAGATACAGAACTGGAGAAACAGCTTGTCTCTTGGAGGACCTCGTAAGATGGAATTAACTACCTCAGGTGGAAGAAAGGCTCTTACATTAGAAGCAGGCATTGAGTTACATAGGTAATGGGTGTATTATTTGTTAAACTATATCTACAATAATATACCAGAGTGTATTAATAAGATGAGTATAAACTGTTTAGTAGAAACAGCAGAGAACTGCTAATTTTCATATTTGAGAAGACATCAGTCATCAGACAAGCAGTATTAAATGGAAACCTAAATGGTCAGAGATTAGAAGAGGCTTTTTCCACCTGGCACAAAGAACCTGCAAGAGACTCTCTGCAAAGATATCAGGTGGTGAAGAGCAATTTCTATTCAAGATAATGCTACTGCAGGAACAAAGTAGCATAGAGTAGTGATTGTACACCTTTATTTATCCAGATCTTCCACTTTTGAGCTGAGTAAGGCTCAGGAACAGGATGCACAATGAGAATGAAAATACCTGAGCAGTTATAAAAACAGTGCTGCAGAGATCACCAAAAAAACCCAAGGTTGCCTTCAATGGCAAATAAATGGATCCACCCGTCTCAGGTGACTGAGAACAGCCTGACATCCTCTTGTCTTACATTCTGTCGCTGTCAGCTGGCAAGTGTCCTTGGAAACTCTATCTTGTACTGTCAAGTAAAATCCTAAACTGCATGGATAAAACAACTGATCTAGAGATAGTGGCAATTATCATGCCAATTAGAAGTGAAATTAATTATGAAACTAGTTAAATAAACACTATGTCATGAGTGGATCATTTACTAATATAACATCTAGTTTAAATTGCTTGTTATTTTTCCTACAAATGTAATAAAACATGATGGATTATATTTCCTTCATCTAAAAATTTTTCCCGTCTTCCTCTGGGTATACATGGAACATAAGCCTCTAAATTAGCCAGTGAAGATTTAAAATACATAAATGACAGCAAAAATGGACCTTCAATATCATTCAGTTAAATTGTGTTTCAAAATTATGAGAAAACATAGTCCCGGGAAAAATATTATAATACTAAAAATGTAATCAGATAGTTATAATCCCACTTTTTGAAAATTTTTTTCTATTATTGCTGAATGGATCTGAATACAAAAGGACAGCTTGTAAGTATTTAGAGGAACAGAGAACATGTCCTTATCCTCTTCAGGAACCTGTCAGGAAAATGACCCAGCCATAAACGAAATATGTTCAACATCACTCCCAGACACTGAAGCCAGCTGGCACAGTTTGATCACATGCACATCCATAAGTACCTTAGGGCATGCCTAACTAGGCCTGGGATTTATTGGCATGCAAAAATAATTAGCACAGGCCATGAGAGCAACATAGAACATTGTCATCACTCTACAGTGTGTATGATCACACAGGAGTACCCAGAAAGGTTTCTGGACATTTTAATTTACCTGTATAAATGCAGCTGTGGGAGGCCAGAGAGTGTTCAACACAATGTTTCAGAAAGATAATTTGGATCAATTCTAGTGGATGATCATGGCAGAGGAAAGTCTATCCCTTCCTAATTTGGAGCTCTAAAGCATGTACATAATGACCACCAAAGGGAGTTTTTTAATGTATTTTCCTTGTTGTAACCTGGAACATTAAAAAAATCCTCAACAACTGAAAATGGGAGTTTGGAAGAACGTGAATCATATGAGTTCTACCAAGCAAATGTCTCAAGCATATGTTGGTTTGGAGGTATATATTAGTTTCATTAATAGAAAATACATGAGTCAAATGATGCAGACTGATTATTTTAAATGCAGTTTCAAAATTTTTTATATGCAGATCAAACTGAATTTTAAAGTCTGCTCAAAAATACCAAATTATGTGAATACCAACCCAGAAAATTAGCACAGGCCAGAGACTCACCTGCAGTAAATCCATGTCATCCTTTTGATTTCAGAGGCTAGACTCATAGAACTAAACTTCAATGTCTTTTCTCTTTAAATAAATGCAATCATCTCCAAGGAAACAGAATAGTAAATAGAAGTGACCAGGCTAACGCTGAGAAAAGAAATTATAAATCTTAGTATCATTGAGATCTTCATGAAACAAGTATTGGTTTTATTTCTGTATCTGCTATTCAAAGCAGAGAATAATAGTTTCAGACCCTTTTGAATCACATGCATTGCTGTCTTTATTTTTTCTGCTCATCTTTAAATTTTCTCCTTCCATCACAACTGTATAGATGAAGAGCAAATCCATCAAATTCAGCATTTTCACAGCATTCACAGCATCCATGTCTGGAAATTAAAAGGAAGAAAAGTCAGGTTCAGTTCACTGGATAAAAGCCTTTCATGGTGTTATGTCTCAATTTAATGGGAAATAACATATAAATCCAGATTACAGATTTAATCATAAATATTTTTAAAATAGTCAATATTTAAAGAATGCAGATAGATACACTAGTTTAAAAAATGACTGGCAGTGAATCTAAATAAGATGCTAATCCTTATTTAATTGGCTTAACACAAACTTCTCTAGATCAGTGCTTTAAGGGAGTTACTCTTCCAGACAACGTTTGCATCTTCAAGGAGCAGTCTTGATTAAAGAAAATCTGATTTTCTTGTGACAGCTTTTTTAAAAAGTTATATGAGAAATTTCACATCACCATTTGGAAAATAGAGAAAAGACCACTGCTTCACAGTTTTAAGTCTCCATAAAAATTTGCCCAAACTTCAGAGTCCCTTATCCAATAAAGTTCCCATTTTCTGTGCCTTCCCAAAAATTGGTTGGTAACTTGTGCCCTAAATGGAAGAAAGATCAGTAAGGGACAACAATCACAACACATGGAAAAGTACAGCAATCTCACCTTGTTGGTACCATTATCAAAGATAGTTTCCAGTTGAAAGAAAACCAAGAAATCAATAAAAAACAGAATAATCACCAAATGTGCTGAAAACAGTATGTGAGAGAGAAAACCAAGAAATCAATAAAAAACAGAATAATCACCAAATGTGCTGAAAACAGTATGTGAGAGACAGAATAATTTATTGGCCATTTAATATATATGGGAGCTGGATCAACTTTAAGCTTTTTTTTCCTTTTTCTACTTTTTCATATAAATAAAAAAGCAAGATTTCAACTTTTTTGCAAATCATGGAGGAGCAGTGTGGTACATCTAAATCTGAAGAAAATACTCACCTTTTATAAGCAACTTTTCCCCTGTTCTTATTTGTGCCGATTATGTGAAATTCTAGCAGATTCATCTAAGTAAATGTTGATTGGCATGTTTATAGTGAAAATGCTGGAGCTGTGCTCATATTAGACTATCAGTTAGCTTTGCTGGTTGTCAGCACATCAGCAATTATACCTTCATCAACCAGCTCCTAAAAGCAAAAGGAATAATCTTGGCTTTCTTAGTAAGTCTGAGGGAAAAAAAATAATTAGAGCCTGGTGTCAGATAAAATTAAGCACATCCAGGCATCTACTGTGTGAATCATTCTGTTGAAGACACCATAGCTCATTAACCAGAGGTTTTCATGGCTATATTTTGGACAGTAAACAGTGTAAATTTTATCACATTCCTATATGGCCATGGTGGGTTTGTATCAGGATAAATTGCAGAATCCAGGAAAGTCCAATTCACACAGGTGCTTTGTAACTGTTAAAATAATCAGAAGAGTGAAAGAAAGCAAGGGAACTACCCAAAAAGAAAATTTGGTTAATTTTCCATTTCACTGCACCGCTCATTGCCTTTCCCTCAACCAAGAAATCCCGAAGAGGTGCAACTCAGCAAAGATCAGCTCAGACAGTACTTTGACTGTTCAAACATCTGTCCCTGAAAGGCAGACACACTCCACCTACACCAGAAGGGCTTCCCAGAAAATGTGCCCAATTAGAGCCCAAAGGGTCAGAAAAGTAATTTTGTCTGATTCAATACCCTAGAGTTTGGGTACAGGGGCCTGCCAAAGCACAAGCACAGGGATATTTATTATTCAGAGACAGCCTACTTACCTGTGTCTTAAAAAATGTAAATATATACATACAAATTCCAGTGTTTTGCAAGATGAAATCATTTTTATTCCCCAAAAGTAAAGTTAATTTTTTTTCTTTATCTTGCTGCCTAGAGGTTTAATTTCATGACCATTCTTTACAGTACTGCTAAAAGCAGTGGCATCGTAAAAACAACCATTTCAAGAAAGGAAAAAGAAACAAAAATATCAAAATCTTGTGAAATAACATTTTGTAGCATTAACAACTAGTTATTGCATCTAGTTTGCAATTAGTAAGGGAAATTACCCATGAGTTAAAATCCGTTGCTTTATAGCCTTCCCCCAGCAAGGTTCATTCCAGGTTATAGTCACTGGAATCAGTGAGACCTGGTATGATGGCAAAATGAGCTCAGGTGACCTGAACAGTGACATTACATTAAAAGTTTTATCTGTCCAGTTTTAGAAACAGCTTTTTAATATCATATAATTATTGCTATTTCCCTTCTTTCAGTAACAAGTATCCCACATATGGAGCAGAAAAACAGGCATTCAAATTTTAAAACACTGGTTTTCACCATGGAACTTATTCCTTGCTGAGGAAAGACACTTTTGCCAGAAGACAAACACCAGATGGTACTATTACCTGCTGTTAAATACCATACCCAATGAAGGACTGAGGAATTCAGAAGTAAGCAGATTTGGCTCACACCATAGAGAGCAGATGCCTGTATGAGGACGATGAACGTGATGAATTCCCTGTGAAAGCACCAGCGGTCAAGTTCTTCAGCAAGAGATGGGAACATTCTAATGTGTGGCACCTGGACCAGTGTACACCATTCAGAAAGAACAGAACAGTGCCTGTGGGAATTGATGTTGATTAGTCAACTTTTCCGTGAGCACCTGGGCGATTAAAATCAGATTATTTCATCTACTTTTCACTAATTACTTTGGTCACTAGTCTGTAAATTCTGTCTTCACTATTGATGAGTATGTTCTGTGCCCTTCCTACCCTGACTGCACACTCAGCAAAGATCAGCTCTCAGAGCTGATCAGTAATTTTCAGATGCACAATAAGAAAAACAGAAGGAGGTGAGTGCAATTCCTTTGAAAACAAGTTTTTGAGTACCTTGCCTCACCCTGAGCACCAGAAAAGCCACCAGCACTGCACTGTGATTGGGCGAATGAGAAAGGAATGCCCTCAGGACAGAGAAACAGACTATCTTTTTCTATCCCAGAAAAACAGTGAGCAAGAAAATATGTAATAGGGGAGGAAAGTGCCATTTAAAGTTTGTTTGCCAAGAAAAGCATATGCTGCTAACAGAAAAGTTTTCATCAATAATGTAGGGAATACAAAATCTTTGAAAGACCCAGAAGAACTCTGGATGAATCAAATCGGGTAATTCCAGCTCCACAAAGAACTACCAAAGAGGTAGGTGGTGAATAAGTCAGAAGAGGCTCTGAGATGGAGAAAGCTCCTGGGATATGGAGTTTCTGCCTCAGGACTCTCCAAGTGTGCAGTAGATGTGGGTTTCTCTTGTTATGTTGTATAACTCACATGTGAAAGAGCAAAGGGATTTTTCTTAAAAATGTTGATGATAAGATGAGGTAAAACATAGACTTTTGGGTAAAAGTGTTTACTCTGTGGAGGAATCTGACCTAGAATAATTGGATTTTGGCTGAACATTGGATACAAGCTATAACTTGGAAGAGCTTAACTAAATACACAGGAGACCTCACCTCTGCATAATATAAATGAACTGACTAAAGGTAAATGATTGACAACTCACAGATAATAAAATAGAATCTGAGATTTGGATACAATTTGCCACTAGTAAAGCTGCTTTAAGAGGCATCAAGACTGCTTACAAGTGTGCTTCTGGTGCCATAGATCTGTTCAATCCAATAAAAATACAGTAATCTATGTTGGCTATGTTTCTGACAGGTGTTCTTGAGGAAAGCAGTCTGAATAGGTTTCTGAACCTCTGCCTGAAAATCTGTGAAAGATAAAAGAAAATTTGGCTCACTGACAGGAGGCAAATGACAGAGGGTCACAATCTTGAAAAATATCCAGGAGTTACAACTCAGGAAAAAGGAAAATTGTGCTTCATTTTCTACCCTTACCTCCTTGTGGCAGGGTACATTCTGTATATAAGGTATATTCTCTAACAAAAGAATAAGAAAAGTTTTTTACATGTTTAATAAGGGACCTGAACAAGTGAAAAAACAGATTTTGACCAGTTGTTTTCATGAAACTTTGAATGTTGATTCATTCCCACAAGATCCTTGAGGTACCTGGGGAGGCACCTCTTAAGGATTCAGGTAATCTAACTTATTCTAGCAAGGATTGCAGATAGACTGTGAAGGTTTGGGGGTTTTTTTTACAAACGTTACTTCATGTCAGGAAGTCTTTCACTTGTCTTGTAATCAGACTACCTTTTGTCTTCCTCTTGCCACAGAGCCAGGTATGACTCAAAGGTTATTTTTACTTAAATGGCCAGGAAAATGTCCTATGATACTGCAGGAAAGACCCTGCAGTGCTGACCTATCAGTAGCTAGCAACATTTGAGATAATTTCTTGTGTTCAAGACATCCACCTGGATATTCATCACAAGTCCACATGAGACCACAGCCCTCCCTGACTGGAAGTTGGTAGCCAAGTGGCATCACAGATGGCACCAGACACCCGTGGGGTGATTCCCCTGAATTCCAGCCACTGTGTCTCACCTGGGACTCAAGGCACAGGACCGAAATTAAGGTGTTCAAATCAAGGGACCGATGAGCAGGACAAGCAGTAGTGGCACATTCCTACTGAAAGAGATAAGAAGCAAGCCACCAGAGACTTTAGTAGAGTGAATCCTCTTGATATATCACTTTCACAGGCAAAACAGGAAGCAGAAGTTTATCATTAGTGATGGGGAAGATACTGCTTTAATTTAGACCAAATATTGGCCATGAAACAAGAGACAATGAGTAAGTGTTTGGCAAGAGCAAGAAATAAAGATTTGGCAGCAAGAAGATGTTGAAGTGAGGAGGAAAAATCTTGAGGAATTTTTAATACATTTACAGAGAGAAAAGAAAGCTTTTGCCAGCAGGGTGTTTGCTAGCCTTGCGCTGGGTGAAAAAAATGAAAACCTGGAGTTGGCAGAGTGTAGTATCTTCTTCTACCCAGAGGAGACTAAAATCTGTGAGCTCAGGTGTCTAAGAGAATTATGAACTCCCAATTCATTACATTTCAGTAACATAAAAATCTTACTCTCCTCAGACCTCTTGTGAGCTCTGACTTCTAAGTGCACTAGTTGAGATATAAATAGTGCACATTAACATGGAATTTACTGTGCTACATGTAACTCACATGCATCCTCCGATGCTGGGCAGCACTTTTAAAAGAAAGAGCCTCTGTTACAGAGAACTTTGAAATAACCTTCCTGTATTCATGTGGAGCCTGGGTTTTTTCTTAGTATCTGTAGAAAATTCCTGCTTTCCCCAGAAAATTCTGATTTACGGCACTGTTTAGTGTAACCTAGAGTTGTGCAAATATTAGGATGAAAATTGAAATATATTCATCAGAAAATATTCTTGTCATGCCTGACAGAACTGCATTTCTTCATGCACCCATTCTGTGGACTAGACTGTCTCTTGCAAGCTGCAAAATACACCACAGTCAGTTTTGTTCCAGGAGAAGCCTGAGAAGGATAAGATCTGTGTGTGTACCTTTCTTTGCTCAAAAATTCTCTGGTATTTTAATTTTCATCCTAGATCAGATAGAATACTTCTCTTTTCCTACACTCCCATTTTCATCTCTGTCTTGTCATTAGACAAATTTTCTTCTAGCACTTTATGTTTGTCTTGTAAGATTTGATTCTTTTGGAATAGTACTAATTTAGTCAGGTCCCCTCTTTGTGATTAAAACAAGGACAAGGAATTTGGTAAGTCTGTATATGTACTTTGTTATTTTCAGAAAATCATGTTGGATGTCTTTTTTACATTAACTAAGAAAGCAGATAATTTTCCTTCATTTTGTCTATACCACAGACTCAAAACAAGCCCAGCACAATTTCTCATCTCTAGACTAGCTAGTCCCAACCTATTCCATATCTCACAGGGAAGTGTTATCAGAGCTCAAATAATTTAGACTTGAGTCCATTAAACTTTAGCCATATATTTTTTCCTTTTCTTATAAGAAAATGATGTTTAATGAGCATAAAATCTGTGATGTAGCCAGTACAAGTAAAAGGCCATGGCTTTCTCCTGACTTGACAGAGCAGATCTCAGAGCATGTCTTGGCCTGACTTGATTTAATATCTGTCTGCTAGTGAGGGGACTGTTGCCCCACTGTTTTAGTGTAAGCCCAGTGAATGCCATGTAGGTAAAAAAGCCAGCTGAGGCAAGGACTCAGCAGGTGACAAACAGCAGCCCTTTGAGAAGGGCTGGGGATGCTAGAAAACATATCAACCACTACAATTTTAACGATAACATTTCAGCTTCTTCTAGTCCACATTAACACTGAAATTCTTCTTAGCATATAGGTGTAAGGAGCTAAAGAGTAAATTTACAGTGCCTCAAACACTGTCAGGGCCACAGAAGGAACTTGCTTTTCTGGGTGCCCAGAAGGCCTGCAAATCACTGCATCACTGTCCAAAGTGCAGAAGGAGAAGACTGCTCCTAGGATCAGTGGTCAGCCTCCAAAAATTGTAGGGCTGCCTATCCTGCTTTACCTGGGACTAGTGATATATGTATGTGGTGACTGCAAAGAAGGGCTGACTCTAAGTCATTTTGTATTTTCAGTCTGCAGCAGGGATTTGCATATGGATATGAACAAATGGAAGACTTACTTAAGACTTTGGCCATCTAACTCATGGCCCTTAGAAGTTCCTGACAGACTGCCTGGTGCTTTCCAGTGGTTTAAGAAAGCAAACACCCTACTACATGCATTTATCTCCCTTCTGTCTTTCAAATCTCTTTCGTACACCAAGTCCCACTGAGCTCTGCCCTAACCATATAAATATCATCCATATAAAAGACATAGAAAAGGAACATCACAGTGCTTTTGAAGTTCTGCTGCAGTTAAGAAAATGTGGGGAGTACCAGAAAGAAATTAACTGAGTTAATGTTCTGAGAAATAGTCTCATTTCCAGATTTTTTTTCTTCAGGGTCTTGGTTGGCATAATTTTTTAAAAATATTTTTCCCTTCTGTTTTCTTCTACCTAAACTTGAAATTTCTGAGGTTTTTATGTTCACCTAAAATGTCATCAACCCCTTCTGCAGGTAATTTTGGATTATTTTAACCATCTCTAGACCAGTGGGAGGCCATAATACACACGTCACTTACTCTTCCTCCTTCACAGAAAGAGCTCACAGATGTCATAGTTCCTGTGACACACTACAGGAGGAAAATATTCTTTCCACAACCAAATCTCCTTTTTAAAGCTGAAAGCTGGTTTATTTCCAATGCAGGGAGAATAGTGGTGAATGTCAAGAGCACAAGTGTCTGTGTGAGTTTGTGTGTATGTTTGTGCATGCTTGTGTTTCCTACTGCATGAACAGCAGTCTAAAGAAACTGACCCTCTCCAGGGCAGCAAACAATGAATTGGGGTGAGATGTATGAGAAACTGTATGATTTGAGGGATATTGACTTTTTCAGCCACAGTATATGAGAAAGCAGGGGGGGAAAAGTAAGTTTTTTTTCTCTGACATAAAGAGAAGCTCTTGGAAGAATTCATTAAAAACTAATAAAACTCACTTGCTTATTAATGTGCCCTCCAATTTTCCAATTACTGAGAATATAAGACTATATTTGGGCTTCTGAGAACATGAATTTGCAAATTTAATGTTATAAGGGAAAATTCAGCTCTTGGTTGGAGGCCCAGTCTCAAAGCTGCCTGCTATCTGTCCCCTAAGTTTTTGTGACTCATCATGTTTAACTGTAATATGTACAGCTAAGCATTTAAATAGCATCGAAAGAGAGGATGGGAAACTGCAAGCTATCATTAGGTGAAAGGTTTCTTCTTGAAAATAACAAAAATTACAGACATTAGTTCAGGAGTTCTTTGAAAAGAAAAAGGAATTATATTATTATTATACATTATTATATTTTCATTATACTTATATGAAGAAATTATATGTAATTTATGAACTTCATTATAATTTATGAAGAAACCACTATCTTCACATCCCCTGTTTACCTGTCCTGAATTATAATAATTGGTTAGAGATTTTTTTATATATCTCCCTGTACATGATTTTGCCATAATCATGGCACGTTGCAGGCCTTGTACCACCCTGGCAGCAGAGCTCACCCTGGCTCACCGTGGCCTCAGCCTGGTTTGCCAGTTGTCAAGAGGAGCAGAACCTGTGGCTTCTTCTCTTTTATCTTCACCCTGTGACCTCCAGTGAGGCACTGACCCCACTGAGCAGCTGGAGAGTCAGCAGGTGACAAACAGCAGCTCTTGAGGGCACCTGGGGCTGTGCAAGGCAAATCTGCCACTCTCTGGTTTTGGCTGGGAGCCCCTGAGAGGGAAAAAGAGACTGTGAGGGGGAACAAAATAAAACCAAAAAAAAACCCAACAAAGCGACAAAAAAATAACCTCAAGGAGACACAAGACTGGGGAGGAATACGAACAACTTGTAACCCTCCTCATTTCCTCTTGAAGGGACTGAAACTGTCATTCTCCCATCCTAGTGGCACCCAGGAAGAGTGAGCATCACACCAGGGAAAGGGGTGTGATAGCAGTAAGATTTCCAACACAACAGTTCTGAAATGTTTATTGATTAGGCTTTCTTTGTACTGTTTTGCATTGTACAAGCAATAATATTGACTGATAACAGCTATTAGCTGTCCTTTGATTAGATTATTAGTACTTCAAATAAGCTAAAAATAATACATATATGTGCCATGTTCCCTTTTGCTCTTAAAAATACTTTAAATGTAGCATTACAATTTCACTTTTTATTATGCTTTCATATTTTTTCATGTATCTTCTTTTTTGTAACTGAAGTTATTTTACAAGTAATGAGTTCATTTAATTGCTTTTTTAAAAAAATCACACACAACAAGTTCAGGACATGAGATGCTAGAAAATCTTGCTTATCATTTTACAGGATCTGGTTTGATTATAGAGCTCTGAGGCATACTGTAAGTTGCACTGTCTATAGAATACAACAGATGGTATTAATTCTTTGATCCAATAATCATTTCTTAAAATGTATTTTGTAAAACAGACATCTCAGGGGGAGGGGAGGGAAGGGGAGGGGAGGGTAGAATCAGTAATAAGAAATAGTATTCTGGTAAAAAGTGAAGCTAGCAGAGTTCAAACACAATGAAATATTAAAGCAAGTGCAATGAAATATTCCTTACCTCTCTGATGGACAGCACCTTCTAAACAGAACCTTTGAGTTATAAGGGCAAGAAATTCCAGTCTTCATATATGTTCTCTTCAAATTCATCTAGCAGGCCATGTATGTTCATTTCCTCCTTCTTGGTTGTAAATGGTACTCACACCAATTAAAAGTGTGCTTGATTATGTTACATTGAGCACCTTGATGAATAGAAATGGTGTTTTCAAAAAAACAACAAAAACAAAGATATGAATGAGTTAGCAATTGGCTGATTGGCAAGGAAACTAACAATTTTCAAAAAAATATTGAATTGTGAGTTGTAGCATACATCACATTGATCAATTATGACTGCAGGGGAAAATCAATTGCAAGTAGAAGTGATGGCATCTTAGAAACTGCAAAGATTTACTTTTTTTTTTGCTTCTCTCTTAGGTTACATGGAAGGTGTAACAAAATGTACGTATTCTATTACCATCTTCATAAGCTGTTAAGAAGAGGTGGCTCAGTGTTCTTTACCTTCAGAATGACTCAGCCCTGATAACATCATTTGGAGGCTATCTCCACTGATGTGCCAACAAGGTCTCTGGGAGTGACTCACAAGATTACATCAACCCATTGTGAGATGCCCTGCCCAGAGGGGAGGAACTGAACATTCCAACCTGCATGTAAGATGAGTCTTTGGAACACTGGACTACCACTTCCACTGGATTCCCAGAGGAGAGCTTGAGAGCCATTGCTGGACCTCCAGAGACTGACCAGACCGTTCTTCAGGATCACCACTTCACCCAGACCACATCCATCACTCCAAGGAGACTGCAGCCACCATTTAACTGGACTGCTATCACCACCCTGACCAACAGAGTGGCAGGTTGTATTCTGACTCTATCAGTTTAAGCTGGTGTTTCTGCATTATCGCCTTTACTTTAATTTTTCCTACTAAATTGTAATTCTGACTGGGAATCTCTCACAATATATTTGTGTGGAGTCAATTCCTCTGCTGGTTTACTTCCAAACTAGCACAGCTTCACATTCTTGTGTGTGTTCTAAGATCAAAATAAACCAGCTTATGAATGGCAATCACGCTTGGACCCAAAGGTTGCTATGAATTCCTACTGCCTCCTTCCTACATGCCTCTGTTAAATATTTGCAAGAAAAAATAAGTCATAAAACTGATCTTTTTACATAGATCTGAGAAACATCATACATTAGCTTTTTGCTGTTTTTTCTCTTTTTACTTGAAAAGCACTAACTTTATCCTCTGTTCCCAAGTCAGCAAGTCATTTCCACACTGCTTCTTTCTTTTTTTTCGTGTTGTCAATTAAATATCTCAAGTCTAGTCTCAAACTGAGCTTCACAGCAAGAAAATTTAGATCCCTTTTGAAACTCAGTGTGTAGCAAATGTGTTTCTCTTTGTCTATGGAAATAGCTACAGAATGTTTATATCACACTGAATTTGTGTTTTCACATGGTCTGTTGAACATGTGAGATGCTGTGATTATGTCTCCACAAATGAAAGCAGTTATCTGATGATAAATCACAATGCAGCAGGCAGGCGCAGCAGCATGTGTGAAGAGACACATAGAAGGGGACTGGAAATGGATGAAGGTAGCAAGGGTCACCAACATGGAGGTGATGCCCCACAGGGCACAGTGCCCCCCTACCCACAGGACCAACTCTACCAGCACAGGGGAGACTTTAACCCAGAGCAAGGTCTGAGGGAGGATGCAGGTCTGCAGGTCTGCAGGTCTGCAGGTCAGCCTCAGGGAGGTCACTTTGACAGCCATGGGTTCCTCTCTGATGATGGCAGACTGCTTGAAACAGATAGGATCCACCCATCTGAAAAAGCAGAGCAAGGACACTTTTGCCAACAGGCTGGCCAACCTGGCAAGGAGACATTTAAACAAGCAATGAGGGGAGAGGGAGATTGTGGACCACAATTTTAAAAAATGCCGGTAGACAGAAATACAATATAAAGGATGAGGGAGAATGGAAATAAGAGAGATAGATCTCAGGAGTGGTCAAAGAGGGTGAAGGAACACCAGCCTATAATGTATATACAGAAATTCACACACCCTGGGAAACAAGCAGGAGGAGCTACAGCTGCATGTGCCGTCACAGAAGCCTGCAGTGAAGGACAAACATTCTCTTCAGGCAAGACAAGCAGGGAAAGGGCACAAAGCAGGGAGTTGACCCTAGGAGCAGGAGTAGCTTGGATACATGCAGCTGTTGTACATGATGGACAGAAATCTGGGCGAGAGCTTGCAGGTCAGGGTCAGCAGAGAGGCCAGTAAAGGTGTCTTTAAGGTGTCAGTTTTTTACAAACAATCCAGTCTGGAAGACAAAGTTGGAGACATCTTTAAACAGCTCATGAAAATCTCTGTGTGACAGCCCCTCATCCTTTCCGGCGTCTGCCAGATCCTGAAAGGGCAACACAATGGGACCCAAGCCATCAAAGGTTTCTGGTGGGTATCGGGGAAAACTTATTGATGCAGGGTTTTCACACATAAACATGGAGTGAATCCTCCTGCAGTACAGTTCCCTGCATGTGGAGAAGAAGGTGACTAGGATTAGTCAGCAGAGATTGGCAAGGGTAAATCATACCATGAGACTTGGACTGATGATCCCTGTGGGTACCCTTCCAACTCAGAATATTCTGGTTTTCTGATACCTGACCAGCTGGAGAAGGGCAGTGGATGGCATTCACTTTGCATTTAGCATGGCTTTTAGCAATGTTTCCCATAACCATGTTGCATACATAGGTGGGCTGGAGGAAGGGGACGGCAGGGATCATGAGGAACTGAACAGGGACATGTGACAAGTCCAGAACTAAGGATGGAGGAGTTTCTGAAATTACACAGTCTGGAGTGGGACAGAATGGGGAAGGATAGATCTGCAGGGGGCAATTGATGGTGTCAAGCTCCTCAAAGTAATGTTTGGTAGGGGGATGGGAGACGACAGATATAACTTTGAAGAAGTGAGGTTCAGACTGGACATAAAGGAAACCTCTTTCTCAGTGAGGACAGACAAGCATCGGCTCATGTTGTCTGGGAAGACTGCAGTCAGTCTGTGGATATTTTCAGAACCTAAATAAACAAAACCTTGTGCTTTGGACTGGAGACCCCCAGAGGGCCCTTCCAACCGGAATTTTCCTACAATTTTATTATCCTCTGAAGAATGTGTCCTACTTGGATGCAAATGATTTACAAATACCTCATCCATGTTGCTACATTTGCATGAAATTTTGGTTTGTTTCTGCTGTTTTCAGATGTTTTGATTGATAGTTAGTGGTTTTAGGTGTTCCTTCTGTTAACATAGGGTTAAAATGTTTCTAAAATCAGGATAGTTAAGAATAGGCTTTGGGAACGGGAGTAAGTAAGAACTGCTTGTACAGGGTCAGGTTAATATGAATATGAAGATTGCTTAGAAAACATCGGGATTGTTCCAGTTAACTGATGTGGATTAACACCTGCGAAATAAATCAGAAATACTGCGGGAGAAGGGGGGCTTAAAGTCATGCTTGGAGGGAAACAATGGAACAATGTTAAGTTGATAATTAACATATGATCATGCCACTGTTATGTAAGGGAAGGTATAAAATGTAATCCATTTCAGACCAATGTCGAAGTCAGATTTGGGTAGATGTTACACCCCGGCTTCCCGAGCTCGAATAAAAGGCACCTGCATATAATCATTCAATGATTACGTGTTTTCCACGCTAACACTTCCAACTGTTTAAGAGCATTGTGCTGTGTTACAGAGTTGTCAAGAGAGAGACAATAGCAGCTACTGTACCGTACCTTCTGTCCAGAATGACCTGTCCAGGATGGCCTGCCTGAAGTGATACCACATCAAAATCACTTCTATCCACTCCACTTGTTCCTTTAGCCCTGCCCTCCTATCATTCCAGCATGTGCACCACCTAGTAATGAACAGAATTTTTCCTTCATCTTCCAGTACCCTTGAGGAAGAGGCAATGCATCAATGCTTCTGCTTTTCTTTTAGGGAACTTTTTGTTCAGTATTTTCTAACAAGTATCGTGGTTATGTTCCTGCTCACTAGGAGGCCCTTCTGGCTTGATGTATTCTCTTTGAACAGGTTTTTGGCCTGTCAATGATTCATCCTTAATCTGTCAGGTCAGGGTAGCAGAAAAAAATAACATCCTGTCACTCTTTTCTCCTAAGAATTTCCAACTTCAAAATGTTTGATTAGAAGGAATTCTAGAGAGAAATTAAAGCTTTTGGAAATATTAATAAGCCATGGAATATTTCCCAAGAGAAAATAGTAATAAAAAATGGCAAGAAATTCAACAAGCCTGTAGTATCATTTTTTAAAAGAAAATTTCTGTTGGGAGAGAAAGTTTATGTCTTATCAAATAAACACTCAAATACAGCTACTTTCTGTAATAGTAATTGTTTGTTTTAATTTGCTGGTTATCTGCACACGCCAGCTATGTCTTCAAGATGTGCCAATAAAAATAAGAAAGTATTAATCCAGCTGCAAGCAGGGACAGGAGAACATAAAGAGAGTCAATGTCTGGTGGCTGAGCTCAGCTGTCAAAACACGTTGCTGCAGTGAGGTAGCTGATAGTTCAAGAGTTCTACAGAATTACTTCTGAGACTTTTCACAGGAAACAAATATTTTAAATAGAAAAAATAACTTCAAAATGTCTACAGGAATCAGCAGTGCAGGGCCTGGGGTGGGAGGAGGCATGGAGGAGCACTCAGCTGCCTGGCTGCTGCAGGATCCCTTGCAAAGCACTTGGAAAGGTGTATGGAGGAAGCCTGCCCGAGCCAGGCTTTGAGTATATTTTGTAAGGGGGTATAAAACTCTTGTTCAACCATCAAACAGCTGGAAGGAGAGGAGGCCTAGCAAGTTTTAAAGCATCCTCCAGTTAGACTGGAGAAAGGATTATATGGCATCTTGTCTATGAGTGAGAGCTCAGTGGCACTTGTTTCCATTGCTCCCTTCAGCGCATGTCTCATATCCCTTCACCTGGCACCAGTGATTTTTCACAGAAACAACGTTTGTGTGATAAAATGAACAGCTGGAATGCATCTAATTGAGCTAATTTGTGACACAAGAATTCATGGATAAAAGGCTGAGTGGATAAGTACTATTGATTTTGGCTCCCTTGGAAATGCTGCAATACTAAACCAAGTTTACACAAATGTTTTTCCTGTATTTTCCTTTTTTTCATCCCTTCTCAAAGTCTTCAAACATTGATACCAAACTGCAGGATTTCCTGTAAGCTCAGCAAGTGTGCAGCATACAATTTCAAAGCCACACACAACGGCTTTCAGTAAGCACCACATGGATATATGCTGACACGTGTGCCAAGTATCTCCTAAGATTGGCGCAAATTAAGGCATCTGTAGAATCACAGCCTTATAATCCATTTTTCAATACACTGCCTCAACAGTGACATTGATCTCTCCATACACCCGAAGCATATGTAAGAAATTAAGTACAAAATCATTACAATGCAATGCTGACACCTTTTTTTAATCCTTGTAAATTTTTTTCAGTGGTGTTCACAGTCTGGCAGATCCTCAGCTGTAAAGAAAAGGCAGGCAAATAGACAAGCACCCTGCCATAGCTGCACTGCACATCTCCAGCAAGAAAGTTTCTGAAGTGGTGGAAGGATAGGTGATGATTGAAGGCATCACTGTGATGTCTTTTTCTTCCCACGTTCACCTGTAAAGAGCTTGACCCTTCTGATCCCCCTGAATAGCACTGCCTAATTTCAAGGCAAAGGTATCACTACTCTTTCTGTTCACTTCCAAGAAAGGATTCTGCTGTTCTTTCCTGACCTCTGCTTGAAACAGTGGGTGAATGATACTGCCCAGTCCTGAAAAAGAAAAAAAATAAAACCCACCACACATGCCTTCTTTAAAAGTGAGTCTGTTTACATGCTCAAAACATTAAAGATGTCACTTACAGAAAACTGTCCTAGGTCAGACCCAGAACTCCTGTTACATAGCAACTGCAAAATTGTTCTTGTTCCAGTGCAATTTGACAGCTTCATTGTCATTTTTTTTTCTCCTCAGTGCAGGGATTTAACAATTTTGTTCTTAAAATAATGCAATGGTAACAAAGAAACATTGAGCTGGTTTTGGCTGGGGTAGAGCTAATTTTCTTCAGAGTAGCTGATATGAGGCCATGCTTTGGATTTGTACTGAAAACAGTGTTGACATTTCGGGAATGTTTTTTATTGCTGAGTAGGGCTAACATGGATCCAAGGCCTTTTCTGCTCCTCACTTCACCCCTCCAGTGAGCAGGTTGGAGGTGCACAAGAAGTTGGGAGAGGACACAGCCAGGACAGCTGACCCCAAGTGACCCAAGGGACATTCCATACCATATGGCATCACTCTCAGCATATAAAGAGAAGGGCAGAAAGAAGGAAGGGTGGATGTTTGGAGTGGTCCCAGGTCACCACTATGCATGATGGAGCCCTGCTGGCCTGGAGATGGGTGAACACCTGCCTGCCTACAGCAAGAGGTGAATTAATTCCTTGTTTTGTTTTGCTTATGTGTGGGGCTTTTGCTTTCTTCATTAAGCTGTCTTTCTCCCATGAGCTTTCTCACTTTCACTCTTCCAATTCTCTCCCATTCTGCTTCAGGGGGAGTAAGTGAGCAGTTGCATGGGGCTTGGTTACCAGTTGGGTTTAGACCACACAGACACCCAATCATTCCTTTTACTTTGAAACAAAATAGAAAATTCCTGAAATCCTGGTTGTTTTTTTAGGCTACTAATCACAAAGCTTTCTGCCAAGAAGGGCAGCCAGATTGACAATTTCCTGTCTCTCTTTGAAGAAAAAAGCTGAAGGTCTTTCTATTTTTTCACTCGGGTGAGTGAAAAATGAAAGTCCATTTCTGAAGTGGACACACATGCTTGCAGGAACTTTGTCTTCTGTGATTAAACAACAGATTTTCTGAATATATTTTTCTTCTTCTCCTGAAATCTTGCTTTAAATCTACTGAAGTTCTTTTAGTAGCCATTAATCATTCGTTAAAGGATCTGAAGAAGATGCCAGCAGAAGAGCAAAGTCAGCATTCCCAGGCAGTCCTGAAAGCTCCGCAGTATATGTAATGCTCTCCATATTTCCAAGCATGCACACAAGAAAGCCAAAGCTCCAGCCACAAGGCCGTGAATGATTATGTTGAATCATTCCTTATCCTTAACTCATTTTCGTAAATAAAGTTGCTTTTCTCTTGAATTGATGAATACCTTTTTCCTTTATCCTAGATATCATTTCCTTTGACAGTGCAATAATGGAAAATGTTACTGCATCTATCAAGAAGTATTAGCAAATTATTCTATATTCTTCCCCAATGCTCCAGCTAGAACATTCACATCCACTTACCTATTAAAACTTACTGTGGAAATCTTGTCAAGTGAGTGTTTAAAATCTATGTTCCTCAATAGCCTAGATGGCACAAGTTATTTCCAAATAACTCATTTATATGAAAATATATCAAGTGTCTGGAATACCAATACAATACACAGCTGAGAGAATTTCTATACCTGCAAATAGAATATGTAATGGGGTGCACTTTCTACAGATTTCTTGCTAGCAAATACACTGCCTCGATTTGAAACTGTTTCGCTTTCTCATCATTTTACCAAAGTATTCATAATTTTTAGTTCAAATATTTTCTTTTTGAAAAAGAAGATGGTTCCAATGTGCTTCTGAGGAAGTGGAAATGCCTAAATATTTACCTAGGAAGTGAAGTTCTTATTTAAAGTTCTACTATTCACCCATACATATTACCTGAGCCTTTGATAATCCCTTGCTTTCCTAGTCCAGCCTCTTTTGAATCTCAGAGAGCACCTAATGTCTTGAATGAATAAGACTCTGTATCTAATTTGGGTTTTTTTCTTATATATCCTACTAATACAGGAGTTTAGGTACCTTTAGGTACCTGCACAATATTAATTACTCCTTTTTTCTCTTAAAATCTTTCCCAGTAAATTTTCTTTCTCTCACTGTCTTCAAACACACACACAGCACTGACCCATCATCTTCAATACTCCCCTCGTTATTATTTTGACTTTGAAATGTTATATGAGTCAAGCACTCTTACTGCCAATATGGAGCATGGATATAAAATAATGATTGTATTACTTTTGTCAACAACATTTAAGTAATTTTAACATTGACTTTGGATGTTCTTTCCTTTTCTTTTGTAGTTCAGGAGGAAGACACTTAAATGTTCAAAGGCTCTTGCCTCTTGGCCTCTTTCATTCCCAGTGATCCCATATTTTAAGGATCAGGTTATGCGTTGGCTTACATTAAAGTTAAAAACAACAAATGAGTGATAGTACATAATAAGGGATAAAAAACATTAGCTCCCCACCAGTAAAAGGATGTCATGCATGTGAAGTATCCTTAGTTTTTCTCAGTTATTCTCAATTACTTGGAAATACAATGAATTAAGTAACCCCAAAGTTGATTTCTCAGCTTAAGATGAAGTGAGGCTAGCACATGCTACCATGGCATGAAAACCCAGTAGAGCTGGGTTTTGTTAAAACACCATGTCAAGGGAGCTGGATGTGGCACTCCGTGTTGTGGTCTAGCTGACGGGGGGGGGTTTGGTTGAAGGCTGGAGTGGACAATCTTAGAGATCTTTTCCAACCTAAATAATTCCATGATGTTTCTATGATTCTGTGACTATGTGAATGCTAAATTTCTTGTCTACAGTAACCTGTTGCAAACTTCTAGCTCAATGTGGACAGCTTTGCTGCTACAGGGTTTTCAAACTGCCATGTTATTTATTTTAGGCACATTTGTGAAAGAGACTATGGGTGAACAAAAGATAGAATCATGATAATTCCTTACCTGAGATGTCTTTCCCAAAAAAATTTTATTAAAATGGAAAACTTATAACGTTTAGAATGTCCAACAATAAGAGACCTTGCAAAAATATTTAGCAAAATAAAATTAACAAATTCGCAAAATAAAAAATATTAGCATGGAGCAGAATATCCTGCTCTACTGCTTTCTGAATGTCTCACATCTGCCTCACATACATTGGCTGGTCCCTGTATAGCAGAATTTTGGTGGAGTTCAAATCCATTTTATCATTTACAGTGAAACTACAAATCCTTTCTCATGAGAAATGCAAGGTTTCTTTTTGGCTGGGGGAAGGGAGAATGCCAGCATATCACATATAGAAAAGTTTTGTGACAATTTTCTGAAAAATTTCTCCAAATCTTACCTGAAAATATAGGAGGAAACTTCAGTATAACACAGCAAGCTGTATGTTCATGGACACGTCATGTTTAAGAAGGAATTACAATTGCTGGTGTTCATGCACTACATAAGGAAGCTGGGAACTGGACCTCTGTGCTTAGACTATGAACATGGTGCATGCTTCAGATCTGTAGAAAATAGGAACTTGGGAAATTAATTCACTGAGCCTAACAATCTCTCCTCTGACAATGAGAGTATAGGTAGTCAATATTCTCTGCCTTCATCCCCTACCCACAAGGCAAGGCTTCCAGCCCTCAGAATTGCTTTCATGGTAGTTTCAGGATTTTGCTGGTTTTGTTTTTTATTTCAGTTTTAAAGTATTCCCTGAAGCCCTATTCTCAGAAACTAACAAATACATCTCCTGGGTAATCTTTATTTACAGTTTTTCCAAATGTGTGGTTTCTAGTTAACTCTCCTGGGCAATATCAAAAGGTTTTGAAAGTTCAAGCTACTTTTATGAATGCCTTATGGCACTAACTCAGTGCATTTCAGATCATCCTACCAGTCTGAGGGATTTTTTTTCAGTTTGTTTTTCAGGAGTTTGGGATTTGTTTTGTTTTGTACAAGGGGTTTTTTGGAGGAAAGTCGAGATTGCTACATACACCCACACTCAAGTGACTCCTAGAGATCACTGTCTGCAGGAATACTAAGTATTGAGAATGGATCATCAAACTGGTTTTTCAACTGATCTTCAAAAAACAGACAAAAGGTAAAATGATAAAGTGAACAAAGATCATCATGTGCTTTTTTTGACAGATCTTAGGATGAGAGTATCCTCAGGAGAACTTAAAACTTACCTCTTTTGGATGCTGACTTCCTACCTCTTTTGGATGCTGACTTCCATTGTCCTACCAGTAGTTAGGATAAGTGACAGTGAGGTTTTTTTGGCATTAGGTTTGTGATGGGACAGTTGCTTGGGTTGGTTTGGGTTTTTAAAAACATAATAGAAGGAGATATCAAATTAATAAGCTTTCACACTCTGAAGAAAGAGAAACCATCACATGACGCTTTTCTTCAGAAAATAGAGACATGGAAGTAATTCTTTAAAAGAATTACGGAATTGGGAATAGTGCCCTGGAAAGAAACCTCAGCAATCATTTAACTTTGAGAAGCTGTCATCAGTTGCTGGTGATGACAGACAAGTTACAGAAACAGATTAAACTCTATCAGCTGTTAATCTTTCAAAAACCAGAAAGCATTTAACAGGAAAGTCAACAGAAGGAAGAGGGCTTAGAATGACAAGCTGGAAAGTGCTAAGTCCACCTTGCATGCAATCCTTTTCTGCTACCCACTTTGTAAAGCACAGACTTTTCCACAACTGCAGGGAGTTAACCTTCAGAATGCTTTGTGTGTACTATAAATTCTCAAGCAGCTACAAAGGAAAGAATAATATCGTTTCTTCTTAAGACAGTTTAACACAAACATTAAACTGCTTTAGAAGTCTGAAGTACACTCATAATACAGAAAAAAAAGTTTTGATAACTTTTAAGATCACAGTTTGAGAGTCAGGTCTTTTTTGAAAGATGGAGCACCACTTTAGGCAATATATATTACCTGAACTCTTTAAAAGTTGAGAGTGGTAAAAAATCAGCTTTTCTGCTTTGCAAAAGCTCTTCACAGTTCAGTCAGTGAATACCCTGCTCTTCATAGCGGGGAAAATATTGGAGCCTTTGAACCCACAAATAATTATTATCCTTAGCTACTCATAAAAATGAAAGCTGTAGCTTGTACCCAAAGAACCATAAATACTGGAGTCAACACAGAATGTATCAACTTCACAAAGGTCTTGCCCTGTAGTGTAATTTCCTTCCACCTAGTCCTAGATAAGTCAGACAAACCATATGAACTCAACATAATGCTTTGACCTGATTTTATTCTCTCCTAAAAAGGATTTCTATAACCATGCATTATTTTTTCCCTCTGGACATCAATAGGAAGAAATCACACGGTTTCACAGAAAATGTTACTCTTTACAGTTTGAGCTATTTAAAAAGAGAACCAAAATAATTGCCTGTCCTGAAATGTCTTTCTGAGTTATTACATATGCAACTACTGCCTGGAAAAGGGTTCCATTACAGGTGTGTAAGTATCTCATTAATACACCTACACATTTTTATGTTATTCACTCATGATAGTCTCTAATGTCTGCTTTGGCAGCTCTACTACTCACTGGCTAGGAAGAAAAATAAACTCAGAAATACTGGGAAGCCAGAAAAAATGTTTTCATTTCCCTTTTTTTTCTTTTTTATTTTTGTCCTTTTAATGTTTATCTTTGTGCTTGGCACAAATTATCGTTGAAACTTAAAGAGGAGCTGCAATGCCTGGGAGAGCATTCCACCTAAATATCTATAACAAAGTGATGCAGGATTTTGTTAATAAGTATTTCAAAACTGTACTAACACAGTTTTATTCAGAAGACAGTGGTGGGAGAGGGAGCTAGTCATCAGTCCATTGTAAACTTGATAAGCATAGGCTGTGAGCTTGTGGGAACTGAAGCTGAGGTGCCTGAGAGCATTGCTTTCAGGAGACACTTCCAAAAAGTCTGAGAGGAGGGTGATGTGAAGACTGTGTTTCTGTGTCAGTACAATATATTTGGCAAGTGCCCCTTCAGTGTTCATTTGTGCATGCCACTAGGAAAAACATCCCAGAGAACCCTGGGATCCCAAAGCGAGTGCCAGAACACCCAGCAGCTCCAGGATTGAGAATACACATCCAGATATGTACAGAATTTCCTCTACCACAGTATTTTCCCTTCTCTCCTTATTCTCCAAAATGCACTTTATCCATGGAAAAATATGACATTTTCTTGAGTAAGTACTTTAAAGCAGAAAGTTATTAACAGTAGAGTAGTATCATGATAACAAAAATGATACATCAGAAAAATGGAGACAGAGGTGATCAGACCTACATCAAATGAAGGAGTCACAGGAGGGGGAAGGATCTTGGAGGAAGGAAATGAAACTTTGATACAATTTCAGATTTTTAGATGCTCTGGATGACTCAGCTGCCTTGCAAACACAAAACCCTCTCAGTGGTGCACAGTTAGAGCACTCCACACCTGGAGTGTTGAGGACATTATTCCTACTTTTGAATGGATATAAAACTATATATGTGAGTACATCATTTCTGAGACACTGCTGAGTGATTGGAAATGTTTTATATTTGAAAACTAATGTATAATACATTATAGTAGTCTAAAACTAAAGACACCAGTAATTAATTTACTTTTTTTAAACTGTACATCAATAACAAGCAATACTTGCTCCTATGCTCCTCTGTGTCTCTTTTTTGGCAAGTTACAGTGCTGAAGCTGTGTGAGCCACTTTTTTTGCAACTAGAGAACTATTTATCTGAAGGTAGTTAAAACAAGCTGTGAATTTAAATAAAATTTTGGCAAACATTGACAAAACATCTGACACAAAATTGATTTGGAGCTCTAAAAACATATTTATGTATATTTTTATGAATGGATATGGATGATGTAGCAGTTTGAAATCCATGGGAAGATAAGCTCATTTTAAAGGAAGAAATTTTTAGAAGGCAGAAGTGGAAATGATTGAAGTAAACCTTATAATCCAGAACTTGGGGTACTCATGTGAAAATGTAAAAAATTTTAAAAATCATGTTTGTTATCCTAATCAAAGTTACTAATGGAGGGAACATGTTCAGATATCCCTTCTCACATACAAGTTCCATTATCACTTGGTATTTGTAGGAGCATAACTTACTGTAATCTCATTGAATCTCCCCTTAAGATTCCAGGCCTTCATATTTAAATTGTCTTGCTTTTAATTTTAAAGAATGTTTTAGTAAGCTTTTCTTTGAGCCAGTTAAGAGGAAAAAACCATTTCATTCCCACAAATCTAAGGTGCATCCACACAAACCTGTTGACTGCAAAGTATGTTAACACATCACAGAACTGTATGCAAACACCCTCACTGCAAACTTAGATATTTCCCATCCTTGAGAACTTGCACTTTAGGGAATGCAGGACAAAATGCATGAAGACCATATCCACATCCAAATGGAATATCATGTACAGGAGGTATTAAGACTGCAGCAAGAGCCAGATAGATACCCCAAAAGAGCAGAAACAGCATAAGTCTGACTGATGTCATTGCAGGACTGTGAGGGCTGCTATTTTAAAGTGTTTGCTCTCCACGTCCAGAAAAGGTTGCGCCTGTGGTTTGGAAGGGGAAAAGAAAACTGAGGATCCATCGATCATATCCACCTTCTTGGGTGTAGAATCATTTCACCAGCACTGTGTTTCTTAAGTGCTCAGAACTGTAGGATGACATTCTTGTACATTTTATTTATAGTGGTTTAAAAGACCATCAGGAAAACTTAACACCTAGTGATTTGTCAAGCTGACAGTAATTACCTCTGAGTGAGCACATGTCACATGCAGCGAGTTGTAAGAATGAGATGTGATTCTTTTTGTGCTTGGTTTCATAGTCAAGCAAAAAAAAAGGACTTTGGGTAAACAGTTTTATTTCCAATACAGCAAAGGTGTTCCCATGCAAACAATTTAAAGTTTACTAGTTTCTGCCACCCAGAAAAAAATGAGTGAAGCCCAGATTCTCTTAGCACGGTAAAAGCTTTTCTCCCTCCTATCTGGACAGCTACTCTGGCAGCCCTCCTGTTAAGGGGGAAAACAAAGGCATTTTTCAGGAGAATATATTTCCATATTCTATTCTTCCAATGCAAGCTGGTGCTTTTGAAGAACCAATCTCTATATTTTTTTTTCTACTACAAGACAGTGAGGAGCACTGCATTTTCTTTTACAGCATTTTGAATACAGATGTGTATCCCTAGATTTTAACATCCAAAGGTTGTACTGTTCCCCTTGGATTTAGATGTTTCTAACTTTCATTCAAAACATAGGTTGAAACATAGGTATTCAATTTCTCTACTCTCTGATCTTTCTCAAGCTTTATTTTGGAGATTTCAGTAACTTATGAAACAACATTCATGCCTAGGTTTGAAGCTTCTGCATATTAACAGTGACTGAAACTCCCCAAAATAAAACAGTTATTCAGCAACCTGTGTGAAATACAGATTGATGGTGTCAAAGCATCATTCTTCCTGACAGAGAAGCTGTTGCCAGTGCTGTAGCTAATTGGCAGCCTTACTGGCATTCACAGCAGAAATCAAGGACTCAGTAGACAGAGGCGTGCTGGGTTTGGATAGTTTGTCTACAAAACTATAGGTCCAGTGGCAACAGAATGACAGCAGTAGTAAAGAATATTTCTTCTATTTCTATTTGCTTTTAATGAGGTGTGTTTGCTGGGTTCAGCTGGGATGGAGTTAATTTCTTCTCAGTAGCTCTTAGAGGGCTGTGTTTTGGATTCAGAATGACAGTAGAGCTGATAACACGCTGATGTTTTGGGTTTTGTTATATTGTGTTTATCCTAAGTCAAGGACTTTTTTTGGTGTGTCTCATGCTCTGCGTGAGGAGGTACACAAAAGAAATAGAGGAAACAGGTGACCCAAACTGACCAAAGGGACATTGCACACCACAGAACATCATGGCCCAGTGTATAAGCAGAGTTACTTGTAAGAGGGGGACAATCTGGCTTTGGGAGCAAGGCCTGGCATTGGTCAGCAGGTGGTGATACAAACATTCATTTCATCACCCTATCTATTAAGAATTTTGCATGTAATGTTTTATTATTAACTGAAGAAATGTACGTTGCAAGTACACTTCAGCAGGTTTCTTGCTATAGTATTCTGCACTACTTCAAACAGAATGGAGTTAGGTTAAATGTAAGGCATACGCAGGAGTAATTCAAATGCAGAATTTACACAGAGTGAATAGGACCTGAGTGTGACTTGCAAACATTCTGGTAGCTCATTCAGTCTTTGGGCTACCAACTTCTATAACTTGAGAAACAGTAAGGCAACAAACAGGTCCAAAAGCAGAGAATAAAACCATAAAAACATGTGGCTACACAGATGCAATTTCCAGAAGAAATCTGGATAAAGCTTCCGCCAAATTCCAGTATTTGACTCTACAGAAAATCTGTGCTATTTTATGTATTTTCCTTTAGCTTACTAAAAGCAAACAAATCGATGCCTTCCAATGCAGAGCTAGAAGACAACACTGGTATTGAATTGAGGAAGATTACTAAAAAGGTGGCTACTTAAGGTAGCTTTCCTTGCACAATCCTTTCCACTCTGCTCTTGCACAAGTTTCTGCTCAGCAGAAGGATAAACATAATCCCCACCATCAAAGTCTTTCCCTAATCTCCATTTTTTAACTAAAACTTATACCGCTAGGGTGTTCCATGGTGACTCGTAGCTACCAAAAACAAATTTCATTTAGTTATCCAAAACAAATATATATATATATTCCTTAAAGTATCTCCTTTATGTCTTTTGAATGAGTTTTGCTTTTTCACACTCAAGAAAAGTAGTTTAAAGAAATACAGAAACAAGAAATAAATTTGCTTGTAATTTTAAGATTCATTCTTTTCCCTCATTCTCCTTTAAACTTTTGAAAAGATTGTACTATATCTTCTTTGCAACCTGGGAATGAGACCTTCAACTTTAAAAATAGCCAACTAAAAAGTTGAAACAAAACCTAACTAGAAAGAATAGTAATAATTTAAGATAAAACAGGCAGAACTAAAATAATTGGATATAGTTGTTAAATTAATGATACTCCAGATACTGCCTACAGTGTGAATGCCCACCAAAACCACCTTAAACCCACATGGTAAACCAGGGCTGGCATGTGGGAATGGTGGTCATGCTGCCAAAGAAGGAGAACTGAGTGAGAACTTGCTCTTACTAACACTGAGCAGATTTGAAATTACAGATGTGTTTTGAAATGTGTTTCTGTATCCATTTTTATTTTGTTTTACTGGGAAAGTTTTCTGCAGGAGACCTGGGCAGAAATGACTCACTCAAAAGTACCTATCATGGAGAAAATTACAAAGCAATCACAAGGAACATAGTTCCTTTGTGTAAAAGGCAGCAGAACAAATAAAATGGTTTTTAGGATCAGCTTTAGTTGTCTCTTAAAAACATGGAATGAGACTATGAGAAGGCAGAGGATAACTTGCAGAGGATGTTTTGATGAAAGAGGTCTCTCATAAATGCAAGAATTAAAACATCTTCTGTACTAATCAAAGGATCAAATTTGGAAGGTTTTTTATCATGTAAATGTCTGAGAAACTATACCACAGAATTTTTGTTTAGGTTGTGTTTGCCTTTTTGAGACAGATGGGGCAATTGCAGGTGGAAGTATTGAAGAATGGGGGTTTATCTTCTGTTGTCCTGGAAAAAGACCAAAATACATCAATACTTCACTGGAAAAGATCAATGCTATACTGAAACCATAAGCTAAATGATCCTGGTCTGCAGACAGATATGAAGGGCAAAATTATGCCCATGTGTTCATGTTAGCAAGGTGGACAGGGTGAAGATTTCTATCACGTTCCATTGTTTTAGCATCTTAGCTTTCAAGTAAAATTTATGATAAGAGACATTTAGGACCTTTCAGTGAAATGCCTCACATTTTTATCAGATAGATCATTCAGCATTTTAAACAGGAGCAAGAAGCAATCTGAATAAGGACTCTGGCCTTGCTCTTAAAAATGTTATTTAATACTGAAGGTTTTGGGCTCAGTGGCAGTTGTATAACAGTGGAAATTACCAGTTAAGATTACAGCAGGTTCTGAGTCAGTGTCTTTGTTTTTAAATTTAGTCTATTAATCATCATAACAAAAGGCATGAAAGGGCAGATTGCAGTAGAGAAATGTACTCTCTGAGAAGAGGAAAATGAGAAAACAGCATATCAATAGGTCAAATAAGATGCCTACCAATGTCCCTTGCATAAGTAAAAGACAGGTTGCCCAAAGACACCCTGTACTCAGAACCAGCTCAAAATAAATCAGAATGCTTGCAAAAGTAGTATTCATAAGGATCACATAGTTACATAAATGCTGGGGGCTTTTTTTCTCCCTGAAGTGAAAGAGAGAATTAAAGTTGCAATTTCCCAAGGCAGAGAAAACATTTTTACTTTGTTTTGCCACTGCTTGTCACTGTTGAGTGGAATCAACAAAGAAGGCTCCACCTGAAGACAAAAAATGCTGCTCTCGACTTTTAGCAAATGCAAGGCTATTTTGTAAAAAAGGACATCACTTCTCTTTCACAGCTCACTTGTTCAGAAGCCTTGAATCTAGCAGCTATTGAAAAAAACTTTTCTAGCCTTCTGGAGTATGTTAATAAGATGTCTGCTTTCGTGAAATGTGAAGAGGTTTCTCAAGGACTGCTTTACAATTGTGTCCTGACTTTGGTAACTCATGAATAGTCAATGACCTGAGAAGAAATCAGGTACTCTCCCCAGTCTCATAAATACAATTTTGATAATACATCCCAAGATGCAACTAGTCTTTTTTTGGTGCAAAGGCACCCTGCTTACTCATGGTCAACTTGCCTTCCATGTCATCCAGATCCTTTTCTGCAAAGACCTCAGATGTCTGAGGGCAGATCAGATCAGGAAAAAAATGAGGAAAAAAACCACTGAGTAACCCAGTCTTCTCTATGACTTCTGCCCTTGGGCCCTCTACCCCACTGAGCAATCGGCTCACTTTTTTTTTGTCTCCCTTTTGGTGACAATGCACTTGCAGAACACTTCTTTACTGTCCTTCACATCCCTACTATCTTCAATTCCAGATGAACTTTAGCTTTCCTGACTCCCTCTCTGTACATTCAAGCACTGTCACTAAATTCCTCCCTGCTTCCACCTGCTGTACACTTCCTTTTCCATCTGAGCTCTGAAGTAGTTCCCGTATTATCTATGCTGGATTCTGCTGTACTTACCTGACTGTCTGAAAATCAATCAGCTCTCTTAGGCTCCTTTGTCCTTCATGCACCAGAGTGAAATATAGAAGTTTCTGTTCAATTTTAGCCACAATAAAAGAGAGTTGAAAACTTTTCATTATAATTGTAGGGATAAAATGACACATACACAGTATTTTCTGTGTTGCTACTTGTGTCTCCTGACATTTATTGGGAATGCTAGAATTCTTGGGTTTGTTAGTGGTGACATTTTCAAAAATACTGGTCCTAAGTTAGATTAAGACAACCTTGACTTTGAATACTCAAGTCAGAGACAGTCCTTCCAGGGAATGCAGAAGTAATGAGTGGGTTTTTTGCAGTTTAAACTTTAGGAAGTTAGGGATTGAGGATGAGGTGGCCTTTGCTCCATATTTTGAAGAAAACGTCCTGATTATTCTGTTAAAATAACTTTTTTTAATGCAGCAATGCATATCCTGCTTGGGAACTGTCCACTCACGGGGACCACGCAAGGAGGAATTTCTTTGCAGTAATGAGGTAATCAAGGCTGAGTTTCTATTTGATATTCCATCCTAGCCGCAATCTTTTGATTATAAAGTGTGGGGCCAGACAACATTTATCCTGTTCTTTTCTGGTTTGTTCAATGTCCTAAGATGCTGTTGCCACTGTCAGTGTAGTTCTTGGAGAAGAAATAGGAAAGAAGGAATGGAAAGAAGATTACAGAATTCAAAACTAAGGTTTCATCATGCACTGTGGAGGATAGATATGTGTAAAAAGGTTAGTCATGTCTGATTCTGTTACATGTGGATTCTTTCATCCACAACTGTAAAACATTCCAAAACCAGTCCTATTTGTACTTTGATGTATAAATATCTGAGAAGTGAAATTTTCATAAGCTTGGACATAATTTCAATAGCACACTTCGATGTATATGCACTTACCTCCAAAATGACATCTGACCCTTGTGACTCATATTTGAACATGATTAAAAAACACAGTGTCACTTTCTGAGCTATTAGAGTCAAAGTAATATATTCATAGCTGACTTCTGGTCTTATTACTGGGACAACAGTGGTGCAGAGAGGTTGCAGAGGATAAAAAGAACATAATAGAAAAGCACTGCTGATGAGATAGGTCATAAAAGCATAAAACAACAAGATTTAGACTGTCACCGCTACACATAAAAAATACATTTTCAGTACAAAAGGAGACAAAAAGAACAGAGGGAAATGTTGTACTTGAATTGGGGAAAAGTTTAAGAACTAAGAGGGAAGCTTAAAAATCTGACTTCACATAAATACTGTTTTAAAATGTCTCTTTCAAACCATCTTTGAGAAACAGGACACTGTACAGTGGAGAGAGAAGAAACTTTGGTGGAAAAACACCCCGGAGATGAAGCAGAAAGCACAGCTCCACCAGACGAGAGGTTTACATCACATGACGTTATTGTTTCTTGTCTTGTATCAGAAAAGACAAATAATGCTAAAGATATTTCCTCAGTTCCTTAAGACAGCAGGTATTTGGCTACAAAAAAAAAATCATTAAAATTCTTTCTTTATTTAAGAGGAGAAAAAGGCACCTAATTTGGTCTATCGAAAGTGAGCCAGAAGAGCCAATAAAGAAACCACAGAAAGAAAACATTTAAGAGTATCTTTCCAGTTAGGCTCAGAGGATATAAGTGTTGTGTCTCCTGCTTTATAG
This sequence comes from Grantiella picta, assembly GCA_013397955.1. NCBI lineage: Eukaryota > Metazoa > Chordata > Aves > Passeriformes > Meliphagidae > Grantiella > Grantiella picta. The sequence continues at coordinate 1,580,315 of VZRM01006006.1, read as the reverse complement.
ATTGTGCTACAAACAAACAGCTACATTGGCAAACATTTTCAATGAATGCATTGCATAGTGACCAGGGCAGGCTTTGTTGGGATCTTCACCTGCAGCCAGAAGTCCTTTGTAACAAAACACAGTCATTGCAGAGGTTGAATCAAATTCACCCTGTTGGTGTAAGTCACCAATTTCAATAGAACTGTTTGCCTGATATTCTGGATGAAGATAAGCATACCCAGCAGATCTCCAACATTTGGTCCTAAGAATTTTAGCCATACTTTTTGGGCAGATATTACCAGATCTGGTTGGATCTGGTAAAAAAAAGCAGAGTTGCATTACTGAAGTAGTATTTTCTAGGATCAGACAGCTTTAATTAAGGTAGAATATATCTGTGAATCAAATCTCTATAACTATCTATTCTACAGACTCATTGTACTCTTTATTAATCACAGATTTATAAATTTATTGAAGGTACATCATAGTTTATCACTCATATTTGGGTGTTTTTATTTTTTTTATTAAGGTATCCATGTAAGCATTAGAATTAGATGGGCTTTTTTTCCATCCCATGTCAATGAATTTAATGTACAGCATACCATGTATGTAGATGTGGGTGGAAGTTTCAGAATAATTTTGCTAGAAAAGATGAGTTCTTAAAGTAAGAAGATACACTCTCACTTCTTCCATTCCTCAAAACTTCTCTTTTCTGTGGTCTAAATATCAGGATTTGTGGTAGTAAAAGGTATTCTACTGCAAGCCCCAGGTTTATTTCTTCGGTTGGACCCAACAAAAGCTTCACAAGCTGGAATGGGAGATAATTCTGTGTGTTTTCACTCCTGCCTTATAATGCATCTATACAATAAAAAACAGGATTTCTGCCATATTAACTGAATATTAAGTACAAAACAACCCTGATATGTTTGCTGTTGAGGACATAATTGCCTAAGCAGTGCTTCCACTTCCATTGGTCTTTCAGGTAAAACAGAGCAAATTTATATTTATGGAAAAAGACAAACGAAAGAGGAATATTTATTTGCTTGAACACTTGTAGCACAAGTACATTATAGTAACTTTGTGTAACTATTCCAAATGAAAACCAGCATAAAGAGAAAGGAGATATGGATGTACTAAAAAGGACTGAAGAAAATAAAATCTATAGGCTTTTGCTCACCTTTAAAGTTGTACATAGTACAAACTGAATGTTTAGATATATTCTAAACACAGAGTTTATGTTTTGCAGAGTCCTCTCAAATAGGTTTCCAGGAACTTCAGTGAAAGAAGTGAGATAAATTGAAACATGTTTATTTTTGTAACAATTTAGAGACAACATACCGGTACATCACTTTTTTAATATTTTAGCTTACGTGAAGATATTTCATGTAATAAATTTTCATTTACTCTAAAAATGTTCTTACTTTTAGTTTGCAAATCACCTCAGTGAAACCATTGGATGTTAAATATTCATCAAAGTGCCTACAGGGATAAGAATTTAAATCTCACCTGGGAGCTAGAGCAACCTCATCAGAGAATGGCATTAGTTTCAAAGCAAAAATTGTAAAGGATGCTCAGCACCTTTTCACTTTGGTACCATACAGAAGGTCTCTTTTTAATCACAAACAGCTATTACCTTGAGGATAGTGCTGTCCATCTGCACCAGAACTTAATAACCCCTGGTAAAATCTTTCTAATCCTTGTCCTAGTCTTGGACTAAACACAGGAAATGCACACACTAACATTAACACCAGCACCACAATATATCACTAAATACACACCAGAAAAGGCAGATAACTGTGCCTGCGCATAGTCCTGAGTGGTGATTCCCATATCTCTAAGTCACAGAGACAGGCATGTGGCAGCCCGAGCTGAGCATGAAAAGAAATGCATAGGACAGAGTTAGAGTCCCAACACTGCAGCACTCCTGAGAGTTCATTTGTAAAGTGAGCAGTGAAAATTTGATATATGACTGAGTCCATCAGCCTCTGCATTTGCGATGAAGTTGAACCCTTCTGTGTGCAAAACCAAGTTCCATAAATGTGTTGCAGAGCTCTCCTGCATCTCCTGCACGGTAGCTTTCCAGGGGGACTTCACTGGCTACCCCCACAGTCATATGAAAGGAGTGTGTAGGAGAAAACATGCAGTCTTTCCTAAAATAATGTAAATATTTTTTTTTGCCATACATAAATTGCTGCAGTGCCACAATTCCAAGACCAAGGGAAAAATGCCAAAAAATGCAATGCTGAATTGTGAATCAGGTACCCATGTGGACTGTAGGTTCATTTAAGCTATGAATGTAGGATTTCATTTCTCTCTGTGAAATTATATTGTTTTCTCCAAGAATCTGTGTTAATTTCTGCTGCACAAATCTTTGGAAAGGCAGAGCATGATATACTCTTGAAAAACATATTTTTGACATGCCAGTCCCCACTACATTTCTTGGAATGAATGTTCTCCAGCCATCCTACCAGTGCCTCATTTTATCTAAAGTACACTATTAAACCGCATTGTTCCTCTCACAAAAGCCCTTGTCATGATTGTAACCCTCATCATGCAGCTATGAAAGGTGTTACAATTTGTGAAGCAGAGGATCATCAGGCCAACTAAATTATAGTAAAAGGGGGCTGTTATCCTGCCAACAAAGCTGACATTGTTATAACACATTATGTGCATGATAATATCCTGCTCTTGTGAATACAGCAGCTATGGATAAGTAGAAAAAGAGTTCACTTGCCCCACAAAACCTATAAGGATTTCTAAAAAGTTTCTGTTTCCTATCAGCACAGAAATTTGACCTTAGGAAAGTTGTGGAAGACAGATAAGCAAGCCTGGTGAAACCTGGAAAGAGGTCTTCTCCCATCAAAATACCAAATTCCGAATGCCTTTTGCAGTCATCCTTGATCATCATCCAAGACCTTTTCTATTGTGCATGGACATGGATTAATTTGAAAACAGCTGAAGCAAGGACCAATATTCACCCCTTCAAAATGCTGAATGAACACTTCAGCCACCAGAAAATTATCTAATCTTTTAGACCTGTAAATACTTGCCCAGCAGAGTTCAAATGAAGTAAATGCTTCACTGAAAAATTCTCCAAATTACTTTAAAAGTGGAAAATATTAAGAAATTTTATTCTTTCCTGAATTACTCTGGGGAGAAAGGGTAAATTTTTCTAAATATATTCTATTTCTCCTGCTTTTTATTTCAGTGCCTGTGAAGATGAGGTAGGCTCCAAATTGTCTTCTTCCCTGACAAAATGCACAGAAACACTGTAGTCCAAGTTTGGACTGCTGATGGACACTGGCAGTTTTTTGTGACTAGGCACTTTGACATCCACCATCCATGTGCAAAAGTGGGAATTCAAAGTGGCACAAGCTGGGTTAGCCAGGAATTATTCCTCAGGTAGCTTGGACAGACAATGTAATGAAGATAAACACTGAGGCACTGGAAGAGAAATAAGGACCTCACATGCCAACTGCCACTGTCATTTGGTAATTTCTGTGTGTTGATATTTCAGCTGAGGGAGGCATCAAGACCTTTGATTGTATAAATGCAACAGAGATAATTACTGTTATCAAAAATATGAAGTAAATATATTGGCAGGTCTGCAAAAAACACAAACCCACAGGAATTACAAATTGGCTACTCTTTCACTTGGTGAGAAATTTTATGATTTATTTATTAAGAACATAAAGATGAAATTACCTTTTTTCCCACCAGTTAAATCAAAAGAAAAACCTGTAATATGCCAATATGCCATCCATTTCCTTTTTTTTTTTTTTTTTGGTGAGAAGTAGCTGTTTATTTCTATAAACAACAATTGTCTTAGTGGCAGAAAAAATGCAGAATATGGTCTATGCATCTAATTTCTGGGGAACAGACTATTTCCCAAATAAATACTGTGCTATACTAATATTCTTTTCTTTTCATCATCTGTAAATCTGCCTCAAAACAGAAATGTGAAAAGATTCTCCAGTACTGACAGATTTGCCTCCTGCAATGTGTGCCACATTTGTGTAATGCAGGAAGACATCCTTTCCCTCTAGTTTTGACTGAAACCAGATAAAAAGTAATAATTTGGATATTTTTCCTTTTGTCAGCATGTCTAATACTCTTCTTCAGGAAACCGGCTCTTTTTTTTTTTTAACTTGACGGACTCTGCATGAAAAAACTCTTTATTTTCAAAAATGTCAGCCCATGATATTTCAACTTACGGCTTTTTCATCTTTAGAAACTGATACCCCCCCCCACTCTCCATTTACAACTTCAGATTTTCTGTTAAAATTTCTACTTTTTTCACTCTTGTGTTTGGAGTTAATAAGGTGGTGACTTTTTTTCAAGGTTTTCCTGCAAGAATAAAATAAATCAAAAACTGTATTTAATTTATAAATATTTCATTAAAATAATTCATATTCTTTCAGAAAAGCGTCATTACCAAAAAAAAAAAAAAAAAAAGGATATGGGGGAAAGGTCTTTTATCACTTTTTATAACATAAATTATGATGAAGGCCTGAAGGCTGTCATAGATATGTTACCATTCTGCAGGGGACATTATAACAGAACTCATCATTTCAAGTATTTTCAATGTCACTTAGTTTTGCTATTCCCTGTGGTACTGTTCCCTGACAGACAAACTTCTTTGGAAACCTGCATACAAATTGATTAATATCTGAAAAGAAGAATGGGGAAGAAAGTGGTCTTTTTAAAGGTCCTACCTTTTTTTTAATTTCTTTTTTTCTTTTTTCTTTTTTCCTTCACTCCTTTTTTGTTTTTTCTTTTTTTGGAAGACACAGTATGCCTGCAGAAATGCACATCTTTAGAGGCAGAGCAGCTTTGGGGCTGGATTCAGTCACACATTGCTCTTTGGTTGTTGACATAATGAGGATGAGGCTGAAGGGAACTCAGTGTGCTTGATTCTGCTCTGCCAGCAGCAGACCTCCTGCTAATGTGGATCTAACACCAAAAACACCATGTCCTTACTAACTCCCAATGAAACAACATTCATGATCAGTCTCAATAATCTGTGTTTCAAAGCCACCCAAATAGTACTGCATTATTTTTTTACATTTCCACATGCTTTATGGAACAAATTTTAATGACATTGAGAAGCTGGTGGAAAAAACTTTTACCAGATGACAGAAAAACTATCCTAACACTGTAGTGCAAAATAAAGCACTTGTATCTGCAATCATTTTTTGTCAACCTATAAAATTGAAGGGTTTTTTGGAAGTGATAACAATGTTTACTTTTATAAAGATGAAAAAAGCAATTGAAGTCCTCAAAGAAAGCTTTTATTGAGTTTTGTGAAGATCATAACAATATCACTTAATATCTTAAGTCTCAACTTTCCTCCTTCACTCTAAACAGACACAAACATTTCCTTTTCTGCTAGCCTTTACCTGATGGAGCTAAAATTTTTGAGCAAAATCAAGTTTTGGGCCTGTTCCTGTGGGGTGGAAGGAAGTACATTTTGTTTTAAGGCCACCAACTTCAAAACGATGTTGCTACCAATCCTTTGGGATCAATTTTCAACATACCATCCAGCTTATCTCTGTTTTTAACAATTTCCTCTGGCAAGGCAGGTATTTTCAATAGTCCAGGAGACTGCATCTGTGATGAAGACTGATGACTGGTGAGGAGAAGGTGGTTCATCACAGGGGATGGCCCTACAAGAAGTTTTTCAGATAGAGAGGGGCTTACTGTGTACAGAGACATAAATTCTTTAGTATTGGTGATGATGCATTTCAGACTCCTGTGAGCTGAATCAAACAGGAGAGAAGTTTTCTACTTAAAAAGGATGAAAGAGGTCGTCTTGAGGAACATGCTTTTTTCCTATAGTCTACCTCAGTCAGAAAGCTCTGACTTTTCTAGCCATGAAGTAGACTTTGTAACTCAATTGCCTTTCAGATTTCTTTAAATCAGACAAGAAAGCAAGCAGCAAAGCAGTTTTAGACCAGGCTTGAAGAAGCAGGTCATTATTTTTGGTGTCTTCTCAAGAGCAACGTGACCCATCATCCTCCCCCTGCAGCACTGAGCTCCTGAAGCATTGACAGATTTCCTGCTGGTTGTCATGTGTAATCGTTATGGTCAATTAGGCCCAGAGCTGCTGAGGGAGAGGACATAGTCAGGGTCTTATGGCAAAAAAAAAGAAAAAAAATCACTATTTTATTCTTATGAGAGGTACAATACTCAGCAGAGAAAACTGGCAACTCTTTTGTGCAGCTAAAAATTACCTCTATTTCAGCTCCTGTAATTACCACTGTTTTAACTCCTGCAAGGTTCTAATTTTTTTCTCTATGACTTCTTTTTTACCGATGTTCTCATTATCCAAAAGAATAAAGTCCAGTTACAGAGACACTCAACATCTTCCTGAAAGCAACAGCAGGAAGGGGAAGGGAAAGGAACATGGTTTTGTCCAACTCTCTGCTAGACTGCCCATTTTGGTGGTTATCAGCTGCTTAAATGATTTTCACTTAGGTGTTCTAAAGGCACAAAATCATATTTTATAACATTCCCATCCATCAGAGAAAAAGTGTTTTTAGAAAGTACCAATTAAATCCTTCCTACCTTCTACCTACCATCCTTAGCAGTACAACTTGCAGGCTGATGTCATATACAACTTCCATGAATTCATGGTAAATAAATGACAAAAATGGTAAAAGGTGACTCAAATTTCAGGAGTGTTCATTTGTAGGGATTCCATATCATAGCACACTAGGAAGTATTAGTCTTCTACCCATGATTACACAAAGTTTACAGCTGAAAAGTATACATTCATTGAAATATAGTCTTCTTACAAATTTAGAAATAATTAACGAATTGTAATTGTTTATCTGCTCTTCACCTGATTTATTTTAACTTACCATTGACTCTTTGCACTCAGGTTTGTAATATTATTAACCACGAAATTTTCACTCTTACCAGGTTTATTTATAATGATATTACCAGAGATACTATGCTTGAATCTGGTAGGAAACAATGGGACCAAAAGAACTTTTTGGAGTCTGAAGTAGAAACGTTTCTACAGTGCACCTTTTTGTAATTAAACTTGAATTTACAATTCCAATGAATTGCATGATATTCCTGTGAATATTCATGCCTCCATTACAAGTCTAGGTGCTATGAATGGTATTTAAAATGAACCGTTTTCAGTGCTTCTGTGAGTGAAAGGAGTGACTATAAAGGTGAAACTAAAGTGATCTGATTAAGGCACTATTTAGGCAGCTTTCTGATATACTGGGGAAAAGAGATTTTCTTTTAAAAGCAATAGTCTCATTAAAGACTTCCTTGTTAAAGACTTTCTTGGCTGAAAACCTGGGCAGAAGGAACAGAAATGACCCCTAAATAATTGCAACACAAATTATTCATGTTCAAAATCCTCTTTCTGCACTCAGAAAACCTGTCTTTCATGTTACATACTTTTAGATTTATTAAAATATTTCTTTTTCTTGACAAGACCCTGGTTCAGACCATGGGCCCAAAGTCTGCCTATGCAGACCCAGTTCTTGGAGCCAACCCCTCTGAGATCTCAGCTGCCTTCATCCATATCTGTCTGCACACCATGAGATAATGTGTGATTTCACAGACAGATTCTGCAGTTCTTGCCCACTTTCAGCACAATTGCTGGAGACTTTTGAAAATATCATCAGGCCATACCATAAACACGCGAGTTACTAAGCAAGGTCCTAGTTAAAGTTCCTAAAGACATCAGGATTCAACCCATACTAAAATGACCTTAAAATTGATGCACTTGATTGCATTCGCAACTGCATTGCAGTTCATTATGCCCAAACTCCTTTATAAATATTAATTGAAGCTAAAATTCTGCTGATAATGAAGCATATCCTTTGCTCTGGAGAGCTACCATCATGTCAAGCTCTTATAATTTCAATGCAATTTTAGCATAGTCTAAATTACATTATATAAATAATATAATGTAAATTGATCTATAGAGTACTCATGTATCTATTAAAAATTAGATAAAATGTAAAATATATATGATATACATTATGTTAATTCAATGCAATTAATCTTTTTTCTTGCCTTCTTAGCAACTCAATTACTGGAAAAACAAAGAGGGAATCAGTTTGGTCTTGGGAGAAAGGTGAGCCCCGGGAGTGCAAAGGGAGGAGGAGGAAGGCTGCAACCTCACCTTGCAGGGCCAGCCAGCAGCTAGGTTTGCTCCATGCCGCAGCAATCCAACACTTCAGATAGGAGAGGCAGAGCCTACCCTGAAAGTTCATTCATGACTGCAACCATATACTAACAGTGTGAAATAATTGACTCACATTCATAAGCATAACAATTGCGGGTGTGTAAATATGGAATTATATATAATTTTATGATGAAAACTATCATACAAACTGTCAGGATCTTTAATTTCCATTATGTTGTGATAATAGTGTTTTCTTGCCCTACAAAGTGTTTTCAATTCTGGAGTTATATATTAAAACAAATTACAAACTGCTTGCAAAGAGATTACTAGAATTGAGCTTTATTTTTTTATTTATCCCTATGATTGTATCAGTGTTAGCATAGACATTAAAAAGATTAATTACCAAAATAGTATATTGCATCTGTTTCCCATATTTTGGAGGACACAGAAAAAGTTTCACTGCTCTTGTATTATTCTTCTATTCTATATAATTCTTGTATTATTCTAAGTTGCCAGAGGAGTTATCTTTTGCAGATTCCGTGTTTCATATTTTCAGTGACCAAAGGGTTATATTTGACTTGAAACTGTAGCCAGGCTTCCTCAGTGGCTTCATTTCTACTGCAATTATATACTGGGGCTCTGCTAAGGCAAAAGTTATTCATTCCTGACTTCAGTCGCCGCTGTCAGTGAAGGCTGTGTCCAAAGCTCAAATCAACAATCCCAAAACCACAACACTTTCCATGCACCAGTGCTGGCTCCAGCGTACAGCAGAAGCTTTTAAATAGAGCAGGTGTCTTACTTTTCAACAGAATGCCCCTGACAATAAACGCTTCTAGATGAATACTGCATTTCAGAGAGCTGGAACTAAGTTGACTAGTGATGTTCAGAAACTCCTTGAAGCATGCTTTGAAGCCACAGGGACCTTGAGCTTCACTGTCAGAGGTAATGACAGCAGTGCTAAGCTACTTTTTTTACCAGCACAAAGTTTTTGTTGGTCCCTTTTCTTTTGTCGTTCCCTTTTTCTTTTGTCAGACTACTGTCTAGTGTAAATTGTTCATTGTTTATTGTTTTTGACGTTATAATTTTTCCTTCCTGCCCTTCTTTCATTCTGGTTGTTTGATTTTGTTTCATTTAAGAATATGTTGAATGTAGCCTTCACATACCTTACAAAGTTTTTCCAAATGACAATCACCACGTACTGAAAAATTAGTCTGCAGAAAATAATTGCAGTGTTAGAACCTTAAACCAAAGAGGCAATACAGCTGCCAAATGTTTACAACACAGAATGATTCAACAGAATAATGCAAATTTCAACTTAGTAGAAAGCAAACTTATCTTGAATGCCGCATAGCTTCCCACCTAATAGTTTGCTAAGAAATTAATGTCATCAAAGTCTATAGAAATATGCTGAGAACTTAAGGGAAAAAATGAACCTGTGACGTCAAAGGAAAATTGTTGAATGTTGTGAGATTTCCTCATCTTCGTCAAAAAGAGTAAATGATAAATACAAAAAATAATCAATAGCTGTGAGGAAAATTACAGTTGTGTTCTTGCTCTTGAGATTTTGTTCTTGTTCTTGTTCTTGAGATTTGGGTGTTTCCATTTGATAGGAAAGTATTTAAGACTGAGAATATCTCTTCATCCTTGACCCACTACCTAACTTTAAAAATAATAAATATTCAAAGAAAGAAGCACTGCTAATTGAATTATATATAGATAACCACCAACTTAAAAAATTAAGAAAAAATAAGAAGGATATGTAAACTACCCTTCTGCTGATTTAGATTCAGAAACAAAACACTAAGAGTGTTGTAACTATTTCTGGAAATTTTTGTGTGAGAATATTCCTTCTCAAATTGCAATGATAAAAACAAAAGGAAGAATCCATGGCCGATCCTGTTATTGCAGAGCTTTTCACACACAATTTTCACACTATAGCTTTACAAACTTCCAAAGATGTTCTGTCTAAAAAGAGTTCATTTACATTGTAACTATCCATGGTTTTAATTAAACATACAAATTAAATTAATTCCATTTCATTGATAGCAACTGTACCCACATCAAGGAAATATTGATTTCACAACTGTCATATTAGTTTCCTAAATATTTTATTTATCATGTTTTGCCTTTTTCCCTCCTTTATTCTGTAGCAAAAAAGTAATAGACAGAAAAGGCCATGTGGATTTTTTCCAAAAAGAAAAGGGCCTCACAGTGATGCAGCATTCAAACATACTCAGCAGGAGACTCAAGTGCCTTTGATGCTACATGGCAGCTTAAGTATATTAAAGGAGATATTGTAATTGTCAAAGACGAATTGTCATTTTCTACAGGCAACTTCAAAATACCTCTGCTCCACAATTGAGTTACATTTTCCACCAGGAATATATGAAAGACCCTCCCTTGTTTCAATGTACAAAATCATTTGACTTGGACAGAAAGATTGTGTATATTGAATTTTTTTAACTTATTTTTATTTTATTTTTTTAAATTAGCATCTTCTTTGATTTCAGCTTTATTTCTACCTTAAAAAGCAGAGACTTTCTTCCCTGGATCTGTGATCCTTCATGTCTTTTCTGCATTGGCTTCACGGTATTTTGGAGGATCTCTAAAATCTTTTCCCCTCTTCCTTCAATGGCTTAGATAAGGGAGTCATCATTTTGTAACACGGGGTATTTTCTCTCTTTCTCAGTCTTGTGCCTACCCACACATTTATTTCAGACATAGGTTTGACTGACATCAGCTAATTCAGCATGGTAATGCACAAATTTTGTTCATTATCTAGATTTACATCAAGTTATTCTGCTGTCCTATTGATTTCACCATGCTATCTTTAAAAAAAAATTAATGATAACCCAGAATTATTTGTGACTATTTATCTTCTCAGTTTTTCACAGTGGTTACTAAATATTTTCTTGTTTATGAAACTCCCCCTCGAAGGCATATTTACATGCACACTCCAATGCCATCATGAATACAAGAGCTATCTTTAAATGTAATGGCTTAGAAATCAGAAGTCATTTTGCCATGTCGGAACTGAAACAAGCATAAGTTAATTTATAATGTCAAAAAACATTATGGCATTCCAGTCTGCTGTGATAAGGTTGCTTCAGACTATAAAAAGTCCCCTTTTTTAAGTAATGCAGTTATGTGAACAAAAATGCTGATGTGGAATCACCTTGCCAAAACCTGTTGGCCCTTTGTGTCATGGTAGTGCTTAATCATAAATGTTCCTGTAACCTCTTTGTATCCAAAAGAATAAAGCATGCTCATAGTTGCTATATAATTATTTAAAATTTTAACCCATTGCAAATCTGCTAAGAGTTGCACTCCAAAGAACATTTACCCATATGCAATAGTACTAATCACACACTTGTATTAGAGGGTTTCATGCGCTTAATGCCATGAATTTTTTCTGTATAGCACTGCTGGTTTTTGCAGGGGTAGAGTTAATTTTCTTCGCAGTGGCTGGTATGGGACTGTGTTTTGAATTTGTGCTGAACACAGGGTTGTTAATATATAGATGTTTTTGTTATTACTTAAGAGGGCTTAAGCAGGGTGAGGAAGTTGGGTTGCATGGGAGCTTGGGAGAAGACACAGCCAGGACATGTGCCCCAGGTGGACCAAAGGGATATTTCAGACTGTATGACATCATGCTCAGTATATAAAGGGGGGAAGAAGAAGGAAAGAGAGAGGAAGATTTGGAGTGATGGGATTTGTCTTTCCAAGTAGCCATTACATGTGATGGGGCCTTGCTCTCCTGAGATGGCTGAACCCCTGCCTGCCCACGGGAAACAGTGAATTCATTCCATGTTTTGCTTTGCTTGCACACACAGCTTCTTCTTTCTGTATTAAACTGCCTTTATCTCAACCCACAAGTTACCCTACCTGTTACTGTCGGGGTTTGACCTTGACTAAATGCCAGGCACTTTTGCTCTCTCCTGCTGCAGACGTGCAGGAGAGGGGAAGAAAAAAAAATTGTTAAAACACACACAAATTTTATGAGTTAAGTGAGATAGGACGCTGGTAGCAGGACGCAGGGAAGAAAAGGGCAGACAGGCTCCAAACTTAAAGTTGCAAAGTGATTTAATTACTTAACAGGGTCGGAGGACAAATGAGAGGTAAAAATAAGTTTTTCATACACTATTTTGTTCACTCGCCCTCCCCCCTTACAAACTTATTTTTTATTCATCCCCCTCCTTCCTTTTAACCAACAAGCTCAGGTAGGGGGCAGGTAGTAGGGTATTTTCTCAGTCCACAGAGCAGATCCATAAATCTATTCATCAC